>JAPEIP010000003.1:43868382-43885268 GCA_026120095.1 Capsicum chinense
CGTCCGAACCTATGATATAAGATATAATAGCACAAAGAAAGAGTATGTGTCAGTATGTGGAATGTACTGGTATTATAGATGAGGTAAGGCTGAATGTAAGGGCTCATATGTATGAATAATAACTGACTGAATGATATAGAGTAACTGGACATGAGAGTACATGGATAATCTAAACTACTATAAATACTGAGTATGCAATACTTGCATTTATACATATACTGTAACTGAACTTTTCTAAAGCAAAGTACTGAGTTTTGATAATCTGAGATTACTGATATTGATTGACTATATCTGATAGTTCAAATTTTATAGAACTAAACTGAGTTCTATCATGAAGACTGAGACTAAAATTGTGGGAGGTAATCATCTAACCAACATGCCCTAAATAATTTTGGGGGTTATTTTGTATTTGTTAGCCTTTTATTACATAATTTTGGCATTCTTTCTTTTATCCTTCTGGGTAAGCCATTACTAGTAGTTCCAGACTTTGAGGTTGGCTTGCCTACTAGTGGGTTATAGTAGGCTACATCATAATCCAAGAAATTATATTATAATAAATTGGTATCAGAGCCAGGTTTACTAATGTATTAGTACAAGAGCTAAGTGTTTAGTAGAGTCCTGCAGATCGGTGTGGAGATGTATATAACCTATCTTCGAGAGGTACAGGGCATTATTAGGAAATTTATTTCTTTACTCTTTGTCATGTGTCAGTATTGATATGAGTCTTAAGCATATTCTTTGACTCTATTTTGTCCCTAATAAATGAGATTTCGACACGGGTTTTAGATCTTCAGTGTAGCATTGGACTAGAGAGTCAGAGATGGATATCAAAGATTTTCAGTGTTAGCTAAGGAATTTAGGTACAACTCAGACTCCAGTAGACCTTGTGACTACTTCAGCCCTTTGAGGTCTAGCATTGGGGATCCCGAGTCTATCGCATACCTGTTATAGTTAGGGATGACATCTGGATCATCGACTAGTTCTCAAACCAGAGTTGGGTCTATTGGTGTTCATAGGGGCTCCCTATTGGTTTTTGTGTACAATATTAGGTTTCTTGAGTGGGCCAGACATATTCTTATGTTATATCCTTCAAAGTAGGACATGGTGTATGAATTTTTTAGAGGATTAGCATTGCTATTCCATTTGGCATTAGAGCACTTGATAGCAGCTGAGTTTTCCTTCTCTTAGGTTTTTTATTATGTAAGGGTCACAAAGAGAGCATGTACTAAGAATTATGGAGGTCGTAGCAAGACTTCATGCCATCAGTATAGTGCTATTGGATTTCATCTGGGAATGAGGATCCTTCTGATGAAGGTCAACTTCACTTGTAGCCCATTGGTTCTACGTAGGTAGCATTTTATATTAGGGGTGATTCTCAGGTTAGTCATGGTAATCATTCTAGATCAGATTATGTAGCACCTTAAAGTATTCCAGAAGCTTGTTATAGTTGTGGCAAGATGGGATATTAGTTCAGAGAGTGCCCTAGACACGAGTTAGTAATAAGATAGAGTTAGCATATATTCCCTGCCATCCTAGAGTTCTTGAGGCAGGCTATGATTGCTAGATGAATTAGACATTATAGTAGAGTATGCTTTCAGTATTAGTTGGGCATCCATTTGGGCTTAGTTCATATTTTCTACGAGGGTTAGAACTTCAGGAGTTTGTTATGACTGCAGAGAGATCAGTTACTGGTCTAGAGGGTGTCCCCAACATGGGAATTTTCAGTCATTCAGCTCATTCAAATCAGTCTCATAGTGTTATGGCTTCTTCAGTTAGAGATAGTGCACTTGGCGCCTCAGTTAATGATTCAACCAGTCAGTTTGAGTTTGGACCCATTCAAATTTATCCTTCCTTGGACCCATCAGGCATGTGATTATGGATTTCACCAGGGTAGGTATGTTTTATTGCTGCATTTACCTTTTACATTTGTGTTTAGTGGGGTCGTTGTAGCCATCGATGATTATATGCCTTCATGAGTTCATATTGACTGTTGTGTGCCTTGTTATTAAATTCATGGTTATATGACTACCCCTATGGATTATTTATTTTAGTAGTGGACAGAGTAAATTTGTGTTGATATTTATCTCTATCAGTGTATCTTTTGGGATCGAGTCCTATTTACCTTGGTATATTGGCCTTATTTTGCCCCTAGAGTAGGACTTGTTGTTAATTTTCATTTTTGTACCGCCTATTCATCATATTGATAAATACATTATGGTTATTGTTGTTATTTTTATGATTTAATATAATTGACCCTTTTTTGGTAGATAGATAGACTGATAGCATCTAGTTAGAATTCCATCCCTCGAGATCTTATTTGGTGGCTTGAGCAGCTTTAGCTTAGTTGGGTGATTTTATTTTCCATAGCGAGGTGAGATTGGTTGTTTTCCTCTATTGCTGCTATGCTAGATTGACTGTGGAGTGGGTTATGGTATTGAAGGTGATTTAGTTATATCATCCATTTTGAGTTTCAGATTCTTAAACTTGCCTTCTCAATTGTAAAGATTATTGTATTGGCCATCTCTCTTGACGTAGTCATTTTTTTAGATTGACTAGTTGGAGTCCATTTTTCACTTGTGGCTTTCTTATTTCCCAATAGTGGTTTGGTATTGATATTGAGATGCCTTGGATTTTTCTCATAGGTTTTGGGGTGGTTTGATCTTTGTACTAGTGTTGAGATTGGATGCTCCATTCTTGTCGTGATGTGGTTTTTGTCTAAACTGAAGGTGGATATTTGGCATAGGTAGTCTTTTATGTGATTGCTTGTGTGGCCAGATTTCGTGCCCTTCAGCTGATATAGAGTTGGTTGGTTGTGTTTTCAGTTGATGGTTATCCCTATGGTTATTTTGTTCACCTGCTATGTTTCGATTATGGCTTAGTTTTGAGTTGACGCCTTGGAATTGCAATTTAAAAGTTATGATAGATTTGGAAAATAATGCGTACCCATCTTTAGGTTTGATTTGGGTATTTGAAATTAAATGATTCATCCTTGGTGCTGAGATTTCAGCTTAGAGTTGTAGAGATGAGTGCAACCTTATTTTAGATTTACCTTAGTTTGGATTTCATTTATAGGATAGTTGAGCCTACTGCGAGGTTACATATTCGATCTCCTTAAGTTTGGATGGATTATGGTTGATAGGTGTTCAGATGATAGCCTTTGGACCAGGTATTGGTTTCTTCAGCTTTGAACTTGGGCCTTCAATTTCTTTGGGACTTTTAGATGATATACTCAGTGGGATTAGTATGCTTGGGTTAGATTCCTCTTGGTTTTATTCTCAATTGATGGGACATCCTGGAGTGGTGATTAGTGTGCTTCAGACTCCTGAATTTTTATTTCTAGGATTATTTGGATTAGTTTAGCATTAACATAGATTTCTGATCCTATTTTTCCCCGGTTGTATGCCCAGATAGAACCTTATGAGTTTATTCTCATATTTTCCAAATGGACATTCAGCAGATCAGTTTTAGTTCTTTAAGTTCTCTATGATGAGATTGCTCGGATAGGACTCAGGTAATTTTCTCATGGTTTGGAATGGATAGCAAGTGTGGAATGGTAAAAGAAGGTTATATTTAGATTTAGATTCAATGGTATGACTCATGCCTAGGTTTGCTTTTAGGCTTGGGTAAGCCTTAGTTGATTTGTGTGGTTATCGAGATGGCATCAGTGTGTTGTGGTTTAAATTTGCATGCATCGACCTTGTTTGATTTAGTTGGAGGCCAGTTGGTGGTTGAGGTTGAGTTTGGTTGTTTGGGAAGTAAGTGAGAGAGTCGGTTGAAAAAGGGATACATGTGATAAAATCTCTTAGGAGTATTCTCTCTTCTTTAAGGTTATCTGGGAAGTCGTGCTTGGGGCATGCGGGCTCAGTATCCTATCTTTTTGAGCTTTTGAGATTTTTTTATCCATTGATTTTCAAGGACAAATGTTCTTTTAGTAGTGGATATTGTAATGACCCTCTAGGTCACTTACTTGATTGGTATGCATTTTTATGTTTTAAGCGTTCCCACAACGGCTACAGCTCATTTATGACTTATTGAAACTATCGGATAGTTCGTTGGTATTTTAGGCTCACTTCTCTATTATTAAACTTTTACTGGTTAGAATTTGGTCTCGGATCAAAACTCCTAGTAGATGACCTTAAATACAAATTTTGAATGTGCCAACAACTCTGGAATATCGATTTTTGTCTAGGTAGACCTTTGGTTTAGGTCTTGATGCGCCCAGTCTTATATTGACCTATTGGTCGAAAGGTTGAGAAACTGGAAATATGGGTGTAGGACCCATATTTGGTTGAAACAACCTCACATGGAAATTTTTAGTGCCCCATCGCGTTTGAAATATCAAATTTGGTGTGGTTTCATAGTTCATTTGCGTATACTGGTTTCCAAACGAATCCCGAGCACCCCGTTGAAGTTCATTTTGGCCTTAGAGAATCTGGTGCACCAGGTTGTTAGTGCAACCTGGATCATAAAGGGTAAAACACAATTGGGGATTGTATTTTATGCTTTATTTCTCCTGGTCATGATCGCAAAGCATAAATCACGATCACGACATGCATTTTCAGTGTAGATATCGCGATCGCGATGCTCAGTCATGATAGTGACATTCGTAAACTGGTATGGGTATAAATTTTGCTTATTTTTCATCCATTCCTTGAGAGAGAAAACCCTAAAGTGTGAGATAAGGTGGGATTGAAACTTGTAGATGATTTGGGAAGCTTGGATAACGATTATTCAGTGATTTCCCTTCGAATTCATGGTGAGTTTCCTTTAATTTTTTGATAAATTCTTAGAAACTAGGGCTTTGAATTCCTAAACTTTGAGAGTTGGTTTGAGACCTGAATTGTGTTCCGTTGTGCTTATTTTTTTTAGCAGAACTTCCTGGTCCTTCGGGGGACCTCGTGACAGTTTCAATTTTTAGATTCCATTTATGGACCCGCAAGCTCATTCTTGACACAAAATTTGACGTAACCCTTAATATAGAAATATGGGTCTCATTTGACTCTTAATGATGCGTAGATTATGATTTTGATAGCGTGGCATCACTTTGAGACCGAGGAGTGAAGATGGACGTTTGGTGGATGATTCAAGGATTTGAGGTTTTGAGGTAGGCTTCTGTATACCCTTCTTCATAAGATGGTGAGTCTTATATATTACATGTGAATGTGAATTTTAAGGTTTATCATGGGTAGAAAACCGTGACTTAGTATTGATTTTTTAAGTTTCAAGGATTAGAAAAGGGTTTCTTTGTGTTAGCCCTTGAGGATTTACTTATGAATGTTAGGCATGGTTGAGACTAATAAGATTTTAATATGAGATTACTTCGTGATCGATGAATGGTGATGGTTTTCCCTAGATTATGATATATGGCCTATAAATATGTTATTACTTATGGATATGATTATTGAGATAAGTTTCAGATTTTTATATGGGCCTAAGGAAATAATTATTATGCTGTAAACATTCCAGACATATTATAAGGCTTAAGGCCACGAGATGATATTAGTTGGATTTCGAGATGTGTTTATCGTTGTGAAGGATGTGGCCATAGTTTATAGACATGTTGATGTTTATGATTTCATTATGTGGTTACTAGTGGTGGCATGCATAGGTTAGGTACATTCATGATTTTTTAAATGGAAAATGGTATGATTCCAACTAAAATATAATTTTCTACTATTTTTCCTAACAAGAGATTATATCTCACTTTTTACCTTTTATCGAATTTCTTCATAATGGGAGTCGTTCACCTTGATGGGTGATTATGTGAATTCAGATTAAAAATGGTCTTTTAAGGATTTGGTCAAGATGGATTCTGGTTTATGATTTTGATACTACTGATTACTCTGGTCGTGAGAGATTCCAACCTCTTTCTATACTTTTTTACTGATTCAGTCCTGAAGTTAATCTCAGACACTGGATTTTTTATTATTTTTATTTTTTGAGACTTGTGATGGTCTCAAAGGTTGTGAGACAACCTCCCGTGTCACATCTTTTTATTTTTGAGATTGTGCGATGGTCTTAGGTATTGTACAATGATTTCCCGTATCACATCTTTTTATTTTTTAGACTGTGCAATAGTCTCAGGGGTTGTGCGATGACCTCATGAATCACATCATAATTATCGAGGCAGTACAATGGATTGGAGGTTGTGTGACGACCTCCTATATCACATTATTATCATAAAGGTTGTGTGACGGCCTGGGTTACTTATGGTTTTATGGATAGTATGTTTTGGCATTCATTCATGCATGCGTGTTGCCTATCACCAGTATGCGCCTATATCTATTAGTCTTATAGGGGGTTGTATAGGTATTGGTGATGATTATTCCTTGTGGTGTGTTGTATGTTGATTGAACCTTCTAAGCCTAAGAAGGTGGGGGTACGTGAAAGGCTCAGTTAGGTATTGTTTATCTGGACTAGCCGATTACTCGTGCTGTCATTACTATTGTTATTATTATTGTGATAATCATTATTATGGTTAGTTTATGGCAGCTTTATTGACGATCCGATATTGAGACTTGAGGTATGATTCTGGACCCCTTCACTTTATGAGTATATCTTTATGCATGATTACCTCATGATTAGATGGATGGAATAGAAACCCTGAGTATGTTAGTACTAAATATTGCTAGGATTATGAGGTCTTAAAATAAGGATATGATAATGTAGGTTGTACTTCGAGTTGACCTTGTTAGATATTTATGTATATATATAGCTATATGTAGTTATAGTATTACCATATATCCCTTCCTTCCTTCATTTATTTAGATTGTATATTCAGTCCTTGACCTTGTATACTGTTATATATCCTTTTTCTGCCTTTATTTTATTGTATACTGGCTGGTGATATATGGTATAGTGTTGAGATTTCTGAGTATGGATGGAATAGAAGAGTTATCCTTATTATTTTACTAGTATTGTTATGTGACTTCTGGACATTTGGGTGTAGTTCTATTTCTGTTTATATGTTGTATATATCTGCATTATCTTTGAAGCTCAATCGGCAGTTGCCTACTGAGTACCATGTGTTTGGTACTCATACTACACTTCTGCAACCTGCAGATTATAGTACGAGTTATCACTAGTTTTGTGTTGGTCATGCGGACCAATCATGGTTCAGAGACATAGAGTGAGCTCCTAATGTTCAGAGTATTATTTTCCTCCCTCTTATGTACTAGACTAGTCTCTATGTTGTATTTAGAAATAGTTGTATCTGTATATTCTTTTAGTACCTCATTTGTATTCTTGTTATGTTAGAAGATCTTGAACTGATACCACTAGATTTTGGAATTATCTTGTATATGTTAGCCTTTTATTACATAATTTCCGCATTCTTTCTTTTATCTTTTTGGGTAGCCCATTACTAGTAGTTTCAGATTTCGGCGCTGGCTTGCCTACTAGTTGGTTATAGTAGGTGCCATCATGATTTGAGAAATGCGGTCATCACAGTTGTGCCTTTTTCTATTGCGTCATTTCATCTTCTAATTGGATATAGGATAATTTGATTATTTACTTATGATAAATCTGATCAATTTATTCCTTTTTTAGTTTAAATCATGACAACAATTTAATGTTATTTATGTAAGCTTGAGATTCTCCCTTTGTACAATATATTCAGTAGATCTTTATAAGCTCTAAATATTGTCTTCTTATTTGGGTTATGCATCTTTCCTTTTTGCTAATGAGACGACTCATTTATTATGGCAAGGAATTGATTCTCCTCCCCTGATTTTTGGACAAAAAATATACCATGATTTTATTTGATTCTCTATTGACTCTTCTAAGTATTTTCTTTCTTTTAATAATTATTTTCTATTGACTATATAACATCATCCGTCTCTTCACTTGAGGACAAATTTTGGGCTATAAATCTTACAAACATAATATTTTACTACGCTTGACATTTTGCAATGCTTGGCTTGAATTTTGACTGTGAGTTTCAACTTGTTAAGACTTTCCTTTTACCTTTTCTGTTGTTCCACGGAACCAGTATATTCCTAAACTCACTTGTTTAATCTTTGCAACTAGTTAATGCATGTTTATGTGATTGAGTACTTGTGTTAAAGACTAGTAAATCAAAATGTTTGTTTGGACTTTTCTTAGTCATCTGATATATTCAGACACTTAGCATATTTTGTTTAAGTTGTTTGAACTCTTTGTGTTACTGTATGTGGATTTCATAGGTGTTCGTATAGTATGCTTTTGTGTGTTTGGTGTACCTTTAATGTCTAATAGGTTCTCCATTCGAAGTCATTCAGTTGAGGGAGAGTCATTTGGGAAAGTGAGGGCCTCGTCATCAATTTCACATGCTCATATGTTGATGTCTATCTCTTTTATTTATTTTGGTTTATAATTAATTCATTGTACAAATGTCTGATATACATAGATGAAGTTATTGGTATTGTTTATAGGGGGTTGGGAAAGTACCTGCTACATGCCTCCTTTATAACCTTTAATTCGCGACTTTTTACTTCTTTTTGTTTATGCGAATATCTTTTGTAAACACAACCTCAATCGTTTAATTCTTTTCGGCAAAAATCATTGTTCAATTCCTTTTCTACAACTTGAATCAGGCAATGTATTTTAAAGTTACAAATTACATAAACACTATCTCAAGACCTCTAGTTAGCAGAAAAGTAAATGGAATTACGAGGTTTAATTCTCATGTTTTAAATTTAGCCGACGCGTCCCTGGGAGTACGACTTACCAATGTTTTAAAAATGGATATTATGTGTATCTATACGTAAATATTCTTATGTGTTTTATATCTTGAAACTCAACATTAAAAAGAAATTAATATATTATTATTTTAATTTAAGACCGACCTCCGATCAAAACTGTTGCTAAGGTGAAAGAGCGCGATTAATAATATCGTTGCATTGTCCCTATAAAAGCGACAAACATTTTTTCTCCTCAAAGAACTTTTATTCAAATTGAAAAGGCTCACTTTATTAACTGAATTTTATTACTTTTCTTTTCTTATTTATTTGGGGTAGTTTAAGTCTTCTTATTTAATAAATATTTTGTTATATGAAACGTCACTTCTCTCTCAATTATTATCTGATTTATTTTTTTTATATATTTTCTCCCACTTAGATAAGTAGTAATTTAAAAGATAATCAAATTGCATGTCTTGTTTATTCATTATTTTATCACTTAGTGATATTAAGTTCATAAAAATAAAGGACCTTTGCTTGTCACGTAGAATCCCCATGTAAATATGAATTCAGTCGGAAATCACATTTGTGGACCTCAAAAGATGCCTAACACCTTTCTTTTAAGGTAATTTAAACCCTTACCTAATTTCTGGTGATGTAGACTGATTAACTGGTTCGTAATTAGCCTAGAATGGTGCCCTAACGCACCTTAATTCATTAGGTAGCGACTCTCATTCCTTAAATATCCTAAAGAAGAGTTGTCACGTTGAATCCCGCTTTTCGCAACAAAAATGGGGCGCGACAACATGGCGACTCTGTTGGGATACTTAGGTTCTAACCATTACAAATTTTTGTTTTATGTGAGATTTTATTATTTGTCTAAATTTTACTTTGATGTTTGTGCTTTACCGTAATATTATTTGTTTTAATATCATTTTGTTAGTCCCTTCCCCCTTTCCCTTTATGTGTTTTTTCTCATATTTCTCCATGTCTATCCCCTCCCCTTTTTTTCCTTTTATTTGGATATGTGTTTCAATCTTTATTTACTTTTTTTATACTGTTGAATATGTTATGGTATTTCTTGCTATGTGCTATGTGTTATGTGCTACCGATTACCGCTTTCTATAACAGTCATTCCGCTCATATCTTTCTTCACCTGAAAACCTCTTTTATTTTTTAAAGAACGATTGCATGGTTGCATGAATGTTCATTCCTAAAACACCCTATGAAAATTTGCAATATGCTTAATATTTAGAAAATTTCATCCTCTTTCTTCTCGCCCACGACAAAATAATGTTTGGACTGTATATCCATATTCTTGCCTTACCTATTACCCAAAGACAAATAGTCATGTTACATGCTATGTGATTATGATAAATTAATTCAAATCACACTTGAACAAATGAGGTTAGGAAAGTCTAATTCCAAACTTCTATTGTGTCAAGCTAAAACTTGAATTATAATATCATAAGTCACACATATTTGTCATTCTAGGCCTACCTTGGACTTAACAAGGCTCCATATGTTATAGGACATTTTATCCTTATAAATTAATGTGTTTGTTATTTCACTATATGTCACCTTCACCTTACTAACTTGAATGTTTTTTATAATTTTATTTTCTCCCTATACCCAAAGGTTTATTCGTGCATTCTCTTGCCTATCACATCAATTCAAAAGGGTTCGGGCTCCTTCTCTTAAGCTTAATACCCAAGACAAGGAAATAAGTGATAACAACAATACTGGTGATGAGCATAATGAGGTGATCTTAAGAATGGAACAATGAATCATTCAATTACAATGGGAATTGTCACAAGCCCGTAACATGCCTAATTTATCCCTTGTTTTGAATACTCTTCTCGAGCCACAGCTGAGGCAACACCACTCTCAAATCATATGCTACCTTTACAAACCACCCCTTTACCATCATTCCTTTCTCACAAAACCAAAATAATCCAAGTTATATATATACACTTCCTAAAAACAACCAATATCCACATTCTTGTCCACCATAATTTCACACATACCCAGCTCCACTAAATTCTCAAGTAGCATCATATGCCTACAATATACCATCAATGTTTACCATGAATATGTATGCATTCTCATGATCCAGGAACTCATACTTTTGATTCAATTTATATCGAAACGACTTCATTCACCCACCACCAGTACAAACCCGAACCTTCAGAAAAAAAATTTTTATGAAATTTGTGGTTGAAAAACTGGAACAGCTTGAATGTAGTAAAATATTGAAAAGGCTAAGTTACGAGGACCTGTGCATGCACCCTAATGTTGACCTGTCGGAGGGGTACAAACCTCCTAAATTTGAATTGTATAATAGGACTTGAGACCCAAAATCCCATCTGAAGATATATTATGACAATCTAGTAGGAGTTGGTAAAAATGATCAGATTCTTATGAATTTATTCATGAGGAGCCTCACTGGAGATGCTTTATCATGGTATATCACATAAGATGCAAGAAAATTATTCAAATAGACTGATATGGCCTCTGATTTTATAGAAAGATTTGGATTTAATGTTAAGAATGTGCCTGATTGGTTCTACATCAGAAGTTAAAAAAGAAACCTAAAGAATCATTTCGAGAATATGGAATGAGATGGATACGTGAAACTTTTAAAGTGCGCCCTCTTCTAAAGGAAAATAAAATGAAGAATTTTTTATGCGTGTCCAGGAGCCACAATATTATGAAAATATAATGCTTATAAAAGATCGAAAGCTTGTTGACATTATTAAGTTAGGTGAGAGAATTGAAGAAGGCATTAAAAATGGAGTGATAATAAATTTAGAGGCATTGCAATCGATTAAGACTTTGCAAGTTGGTGAGAACAATGATGTGAATGAAGTAAATACTGTCTTGACTACACAAGATCATAAAAACCCTCTAATTTATCAAACACCATTTCCTACACTTCAATACCAAACATTCACATATCAAGCACCTCCATATCCATTTTCCACAATGACATATAATTACCTCATACTTTCTTATAGTCCTACCAACTATTTTGCACAACCTGTGTACTTTCAAATTCCTCCAACTATATTCTAATAATCTCTATCCTCTAACAAATCAAAGATCCATTCAATCTGTCAGACCTCGAGCTAAGCTTTAAAAAATCTATCAAGACAGTACACACGGGAAATAGTATGCTTTTATGTGTATGGTGTACCTTTCATGTCTAATAGGTTCTCTATTCAAAGTCATTCAGTTGGAGGAGAGTCATCTAGGAAAGTTAGGGTCTCATTACCAATTTCACGTGCTCATATATTGATGTCTATCTCTTTTATTCATTTTGGTCTGAATTAATTCATTGTACAATCGTTTGATATACATAGTGAAAGTCATGGGTATTGTTTATTGGGGGTAGGGAAAGTACCTTCTACGTGCCTCCTTTCTAACCTTAATTCTTGACTTTTTGTTTTTTTTGTTTATGCGGACATTTTCTGAAAACACAACCCCAATCGTTTCAAAAATTATTGTTCAATTCCTTTTCTACAACTTGAATTGGACAATGTCTTTCAAAATTATTAATTACATAAATATTGTCTCCTAGCCTCTAGTTAGTGGGAAAGTAAATGAAATTACGAGGTCTAATTCTCATGTTTTAAATTTAACTGACAAGTTCCCGGAACTACCACTTACCAAAGTCTTAAAAAGGGAGATTATGTGCATCTATACGTAAATATTCTTATGCATTTTATATCTTGAAACTCAAAATTTTCACTTGTATTTTAAAAAAATTATAATATTATTATTTTAACTTAAGACCGACCTCTAATCAAAACTGTTCCTAAGGTGAAAGAGCGCGATTAAAGATATCGTGGAATCGTCCCTTTAAAAGTGACAACATTTTTTTCTCCTCAAAAAACTTTATTCAAATTGAAAAGGTTCATTTTATTAACTTAATTTTATTACTCTTTTTTCTTATTTATTTGGGGTAGTTTAAGTCTTCTTATTTAATAAATATATTGCTATATGAAACGTCACTTCTCTCTCTTTGCTTTTCTGATTTATTTTTATTTATATATTTTCTCTCACTTAGATAACTAGAAATTTTAAATGATAATCAAGTTGCATGTCTTGTTTATTTATTATTTTATCACTTAGTGATATTATGTTCATAAAAATAATAGACCTTTGCTTATCATATAGAATCCTCATGTAAATATAAATTCAATTGGAAACCATATTTGTAGACCTTGAAAGGTACCTAACACCTTATTTTTTAGGCTATTTAAATTCTTACCCAGTTTCCGGTGACATAGACTAATTAACTGATTTGTAATTAGCCTAAATAGTGCCCTAATAAACCTTAATTCGTTAGGTGGCGACTATCACCCTTTAATAATTCTAAAAAAGAGTTGTTACATCGAATTTTGCTTTTCACGAGAAAAATGAGGCTCGACATGAGCACACATACAACTCAAATGCGCACCTCTATTTATAGATAGTGACGGAAGGATCTCATATCTATTATTCTCTTCTAAAATATTCCTAATTTCTAGAACTATCCTTTCTAGAATATTTCTAGACTTTTCTATCTAGAACTCTCATTCTAAAGATCTTTCTTTGATTCTCTACAACTCTAGAATATTCTAGATCCTTTTATCAAGTGTCTTATCTATTAATTAAGTTGGTGATGAATTTGTAACACCCCTCCCCCAAACACCAACTTAATTCGTTCAGTGCCCTCACTTCGAGCAATTTTTCGAGTTTTGAAATTATCCTGATGTCCAGACACTTTGTGAATCTCATCCTCCTTCGACTTTCACCAATCACTACTCTTTGAAGCTTCTTCAAATGTAGTAGTCTTTTTTATCTTGACTACCTCTACTAATGTTGCATCTATATACTTGAAATTTGGATATTTTGATTGTATCGTGCTTTTCAGTCAAGGTTGCAGAGCTTTATGCAGTTCTTCTGAGGCCTCGTATACTTCAGTTTGCCATGAGCTCTTTTTTTTTAAGAAATCTCTTTTGTATATGATGTAAGTTTTTACATACCTCTTGTTCTGGTTATTCTTTACTTCCTAGTTCTTCAAGTTTATATTGTAATTGTTTCTCTAATTCTGTTGAATTTGGTAGGGCAACTTCTTTGTACCACTGTGTTAGTGCTTCATCAAGTACTACATAAGTTGTTTCCATTGATAAGACATAGACTCTAATCCTTTTCCTTCCATGATTATCAAGCTTATAACTTTTAAATTTCAATATACTTTTACATCATCTGGTCTGAATAGGACATAGTTTTAAGAATTTCTTAGTTGTAATGCACATAGTAAGTTCTTTTTCATACCTAAAACGTGGTAGACATTCTGAAGTTCCATTTGTCTCGAGCTGTGATGAGGCACGTATATCGTCTTTCCAATATGAATTATTGGAAATTTTGATTTTTTTCACTCATAACTACTCACTCATTTTTGTATTCACTCATGTTGATGAAACTTTTCTCACTGCTATTCATGTGATTGGAGCATCCGAATAAATGATCCAATCATATTCATAATGAACTAGTTTCTCACATACAATGGCAAGTGTAACCTCTTGTTCTTCGTTAGAAAGTGAAGTGACAAGCTCGTCTTGTTGATTACTTTCTTCAACTACATAAGAAGTCTCAAAATACCAAGCTTCTTCTTCATCTATCTTGTTTTGGAAAGAAGTAGTGACGTTACTTTTAGTTTTCTATACTAGCAGTCTCAGGCATACTGTCCGTTTTATCCACAATTATTGCATTTCTCCATTTTTTATTTGTAAAATCCTTGATTTGCCTACTTATTATATCATTGACCTATTTGAGGTTGATTATTTTGATCACCCCTTGGCTGTGAGCTTTTATCCTCGTCCTTTTTTTATAGTCTTGTCTTTTGCTGAAGAGCGTCATATCTTCATCTTTTATAAAGAGTTTTGAAAATGTCTTTTCCAAGTCTTCTTCATTTGCCAATAGATTTTTCAACTTATATAGACTTAGTTCTATGGTCCACCTTTGTGAGGCTTTAATTATGTCTTTGTACTATGGTCTTAGACCATTAACAATGATTCTCCTCATCCTTGTTTCTGCGATAACATTCTTTGGATCTATTTTTGGTATTTCATCAGAGAAGGATTTTACCTTTAAAAAGTATTGACTGATCTTCATATTCAGCTATGAGATCGACAAAAGTTCATTTTCGAGCATAAAGATTGTCGACAGCATGTCTCAAGCATATTTGGGAGTCTTGGCATTTTTTATCCATTGCAGGAACTCATCCTCAACTATTATAGTGAGAAGAAACATGATTTTTCTAGCTGTAACCTTCCACCTTTTTGTTGCTTCAACAACATAAGTTGATGGTGTAGTGTTTGAGCCACCAATAATATTCCATAGTTCCTGACTGAGAAAGTAATATTGCATTCTTGTATTTCATGATCCGTAATTGCTTGTGTTGAGCTTCTCAACACTGTCGAGAGCACTTGCAAAATCCTCTATTGATCAGTGCCTCATGATTTGTAACCTCCAACAATATCTTGTGGGATTTTCGATATTCTATCTCACTTTTTATCCATCATGCTCTGATACCACTTATTAGATATTTAATGGTAGGCACAATCAGTTTCTCACAATTTAAATTTTATTATTACAAAGTAAAGTCCGGCCTGCGGTCTTAGAATCGCACTCCTAGCAACTTTCTTTGTTGCTCTCTCTCATACCACACTGTTGCTTGCTTTAACAACTCTTTATTTGATCACTTACTCCTGTACTTGATCATACTTATTTGAGCATACATACAACTCAAATAACCACCTCTATTTATAGGTGATGATGGAAGGATCTAGTGAGAGATATCTACTACTTCTTCTAGAATATTTCTAAAACTAGTTATTCCTAGAACTATTCTTTTTAGAGTATTTCTAGACTTTTCTATCATTTTGTAGATCGTTCTTTGATTTTCGACAACTCTTGAATATTCTAGATTCTTTTATAAAGTGTCTTGGATATTAATTAAGTTGGTGATGAAATCTTATCATTTGGTACGTCTATCATAATTATTAGTAGTTGCTAACACTCATGCATGCAGTAAAAACGAGGAGATAAAGGTGGTATTAGTGGCGTTATTAGATACTCGAATGAAAATTGGACAATTAGCTTCTTGAAAGGCATTCCTACTCTGACCAATACAATGTCAGAACTTTATGCTTTGGAGCAAGGCCTTATACTTGCTCTTGAAAAAGGTTTGGTGCCACTTGAAGTAGAAATGGATTCCACGGAGGTAATTGATCTTTTTCAATAGGACCACGCAATTTACCAAGCTATTGTTCTTGCATGCAGGTCGCTATTGAAGAATTTGGAGAATCCAATGATCTGACAGAATTTCCAATAGACAAATCAACTAGTGGGCTCCTTGGCAAAAAGAGGCTCTAAATCAAGTCCATCTAATCCTACCACTATTTTGTTAGCAACTTCCACAACATCAATGTCCTTTTTGCAAGCTTACAAGGATGGAGTTGTATATACTAGACTAATCTCTTTATCTACTTGTACTAAACTAGTTGCCTATGGCAACCTTACTATTATCAGTAGTAACAATGATAGAGACGCTAATATGGTAGCTAGTAGTCCTGATGTAATTGCTTAATTATTAAATGAAAAATCCCTATTATCAAAAAAAAAAAAGGCCAAAAGAATCGATACGCACTCAAACTTGTTGTCAAAATTCACTTAGACACCTAAACTAAAGTTTGTTTCTATCAGGCCCCTAAACCCCCACATTTTGTTCCAATTGGACCTTTTTTGTCTATGTGGCACTGCGCGTGCAGTACCATCGTGGGAGCGCGTGAGGAGCATTTTTTTTACTAATTTACAAATAAAAAGATGCCAAGTGGCATTGAGGGCCCCAAAATATTTTTAATAACAATTTTTTTTTAAACACTAAAGGCCCTTTTTAATAAAACAAAAAGCATTAGGGGGTCCCAATTTTTTTTTTTAATAAAACAATACGCTGGGGGTAGGTGGGGGAGTTTTATTTTTATTTTTTAAAAAATTTTATAATTTCTTTTAAATAATTAGTTTTCTATTTTTAAAATAATTTTATAATTTCTTTTTTATAATTAGGCAAAAAAGCATTAGGGGGTCCCAATTTTTTTTTTTTAATAAAACAATACGCTGAGGGCTAGGAGCTGGGGGGCTGGGGGCTGGGAGCTGGGGGGCTGGAGTAAGTGGGGGAGT
>JAPEIP010000003.1:43900726-43918374 GCA_026120095.1 Capsicum chinense
AAATATAAGTGTGAATTATATAAAATATATATGACGGTGCAAACTATAAAATACAAATATGAGCTTGAAGTCTAAAAAACAAATACAAATATACAATTATATTAAGTAAGCTCGGTCCATCTTTATTTCATTTCATATATAGCTAGGATCTACATAGCCTTCGATTTATGGGAAAGTTCAGCTTCAAATCCGACTTCTAACTCCCTCATCTTAGAGTTCTCGTTAAAGCAGAAGTAAGGCACTAAGCGAGGAGCTCAAGGTAAGGCAAGACAAGAAGTACGTAGAAACCTTGATTTATGTACTTCTTGCGATTGCTAAAGATATTTGGTTTGACAAATGTAATTCCAAGATCTTTCTGGATGTTATCTCTGTCTCTGTTCATTAGGTGGAGTCCACTTGAGTGTACTTAGAAAAATTATAAATGTTGGACGAATATAAACCAATATGCACATATGGTATTTTCGTTATAATAAAAAAAACCAAAAATAAAAAAAAAGAAGAAAGAGAGGTAGAAGTTAGAGATAGAAGAGAGAAAAATCGCAAAGAAAAAATTGAAGAAAAAAAAGACAAAAAAAAATCAAAAAGAAAAAAAATAATGAAAAAGGAGAAAAGGAAAAAGAAAAAAAAAAGATAATGAATACAAATATTCTGAATGGTTATGATATCTCAGTCATCATTCATAATTTGTACTCGACTTAATCATGTTATTCGAAAATAAAAAAAATAAAAAATATAAAATAAAACCAAAAAAGAAAAAAAAAGAGAAAGAAGTAAAAATAAAAAAAAATTAGAAAACTAGAAAAAAATGAGACTAGAAAGGCAAAAAAAAAAGAGAAGCAAAGACTAGAAATAGGAGAGAGAGAAAAAAAAAAGAAAATGAAAAAAAGAAGAAAACTATAGGTTATATATAGGAGAGAGAGAAAAAAAACTAAAAAGAAAAAACTTAAAAAAAACATAACGGGAAAAAAGTCAAATTGATATGATATATAAGTTTTAAATTTTTGATTTTAGGAGATAAAGTGGGTTGAAACCATTTTTATCCAATCCTTATTTGACCAAATCCATATTTACCCAAATTTATATGGGCGGATTGCAATCCAAACCATTTTTGTTCGATCCATATTTAACCCGTCCAAATCTAATCCAATCCGCCCGTTTGTCATCCCTACTCCTGAACTACCGTAAACTCATGCATATTAAAATACCTTCGGAGTAATATGAACGTCATGCTCTAAATTCAGTCGAAGAGACGGTACATGTGGATTAAAAATATGAATGAACGGGATAAAGTTTTGTTCTTTTAGCTAATTTTGGCTCAAAGTAGGAGCAGAAGATGGCCTTCTGACTGCATTTCAATTCTTCAAAATATTTCTTTGATTAAATTTGAGTCTTTTTATTGATGATAATTAATAAACTTGTTTAAAATGTTACTTAAATTAAATGTAAATGAATTAATAGTGATTTCCGTTTATAATATACTATAGTTTTGCAGGATTTGATTGGTGATCACGGTAAAAAGAAAGCTAAACATATGACTAAGCAATTACTTGCAAATCCAGATTGCTATAAGGGAACAGGCTGATCATGTTGGAACTCTAACATAGTACTATATAGCATTGGACTGGTTAAGAAAGAAGTACTGAGATTAAGGAAAAGATTTTTTTTTTTTGGTCAAACTATCGATCTTTCCATTTCACGCCAAAAAGGTTTTGAGTTACAAGGTCATATAGATGCAGACCATCTATTTCTCTCATATTTGCTAATCTAGCTACTGTCTACTTAGAAGAAACAATCTAAATGTAGACAAAATATAAGCTTATACTACGTCAGCTTCTCCCTTCACCTCCACAGTTATGGCCATTTATCCAGCTTGCTAAGAGTAGCTGTCCATGAACGTAGTGCTTGTCCTTTGATATGAATGTGGATGGCAATTTCTCTGCATAGTTTATCCTGCTTAAAAATTCCTTTCTGAAATCTGAGCAGGTTCCTTTCTCTCCATATGAGTGCTACTGCCATTGCAAATGTGAAGCTGATCACAGCACACTGTCCAGATTTACCTTTTGCTTTCCTATTTGCCCAATTCAACTCTTCTTGCCAGCACCCAATTGTCCTTTGTAGACCCAACCATGCTAATAATCAACGTCAAATTAGAATGCTAATGGCTTCAAAAGTTGGAATTCATTAAGGGCCACTTTCATCGTGTCTATACATTAATGACCTAATTAAGTGGCCATTTTGATAATTTTCTCGCACGAAAGCTTTATACTTTAAAGAGGCGCCCTCCTATTGGATTGCAGGGTGACGATATAACAGAAGTTTCAGGAAAAATCTGATGGCGATAATCGTAGCTCAGAATTTCTTCGATAGTACGAAGACTTTATGTTTATCCACATTGAAACTGATCTTTGCTATCAATTTCTTAATCAACGAGACTCGCAACAAATTGAATTACAAATATTATGTTGAACTTTTTCTTAAAAATCTCTACCCAAAATAAACGTAATGTTAATATAATTTTTTCTCTTGATTTGATATTAGACTCACACTTTAAATAAAGTATTTTTCTCATAAGATTTTTTCTCACGAAGAGGACTCTTCTAACAGTGATTTTTTTTTTCCCCTCATAATCACTTAATATGAAATTTTCTATATCAATCTTTATATAGATTACCTATAAACCTTTCTCCTATTTGGTTAAGATAATAATTTACCTGGATAATAGTTTAATTCCATAATTAATTTTTTATAAAAAAAATTTTATTGGAAAAGTTGAGCCCCATTCTTAATAGGCCATGCATGACCTTTTCTTTTGATGCACATGTTTATTTGAAATCCTATTCCAAATTGAATTCAATTAATAAGTTTTTCTTACAAGTTAAGACATGAAAATCACCATAAATTATACTCAAACAGTCAAAAACACATTTAAATTATTAGAATAATCTATTACACATTTGTACTATATAAAACTGAATTTATTTATCCCCAAGGACATCCATATACCCAGTCTTAATGAGTGTAGTAGAAAACACGCGCCCTCTGATGATGCCACGGGTTTAGTGAATATATTTGCGTTTAAAGTAATACTCAATTCATTTCATTTTATCCATGCCCATTAAATTATCCCCAACCCATTTCATTTCGGCCAACCCAATCAACCGATAGAATTCAATCAACACACCACAAATTACAAAACCTAAATCGCATATCTCTAGGAAATAAAAGCAAACCTAACCTAAATCGTCAGACAAATCCGATGGAAGAGATGATGAACCAAAGTTCTTAGGAGTCATTTGGTAGAGTGTATAAGAATAATGTTGAATAAGGTGAATTAGTAATGCTTGTATTACTAATGCAAGTATTAGTAATGCTGATATTAGTTATGCAGACATTATTTTTTATACAGTAGTTTGTTTGATGTATTAAAAATAATATATATACATAATTTTTATAAAATAATAATTATTTAACGAAATACCCTTTTTATACAACAACACATTTATATGTATATATATATATATATATATATATATATGAACACCAACAATTCTACACTATTGTGTATATATAAGAACACAGACATGTTTGAAATACACTATAGATTTCAGTTCTACAGCAAAATCGATAATTTTCTAACATAAAATTGAAGAAAAACCAAAAACAAAGAGGAATATGAAATCAAGAGGATATGTTGCCGACAACTCCTCTGGTTGTTTGGCATGCAAAAAAAAAAATGGAAACAATCACCAGCAGCTGCTGTATCCAAATACCCAAATACCCAATTTTCACTGAAAAAGAAATCTAAGAAAAGTATGCAATCTTGAAAATTCAATTTTTACTTCTTCTCTAAACCCATTTTTCTTTAAAAACCCAATTTCACGTATTCTTTATATCCAAAAGGCTTGAAAATGAAATTGATAGAATTTGATCAGAATAAACAGAAAAAAATCGGAAACAAGAAGATGTTTGATTAAGAAGGAAGAAGATGTGGAGAAATGGTGGAAAAAGAAATTAGTTATTTTGAGGGGTAAATTTGTCATTTAATAAGCCAATGCATGTATTGAAATGCTTTGTATAACTAATACATAGAAAAGAGTGGGTATTAATAATACATAACCCAATACCCAATATAGTGTATAACTAATGCTTTGCATTAGTTATACATTGACAAAAAAATGCACCAAACAAAGTATTAATAATACATAAGAATAATGCATATATTATTTATTAACACACTCTACCAAATGGCCCCTTAGTGTTTTGTTATTCACAACCAAATTCCCAACCTCCGGTGCTTCTAAAATCGTAAAGCTAACACTGTTCTTGTTCCTTACAGTGTCATACTGAAAGCTAGGGTCACTATCGATTTCAAAGGTTACAAGCTAAGGTTACAATCATTTTCAAAGGGTTACAAGCTAGCATTTACTATGTTTAAAGCTAACATAGCTAAAAGGTTAACTCCATGTCTTAGTATTTTGAAAATTATTTTTTTCTAATGATTTGACCTAGGATTTTATCTCATCTTTAATTTATTTTCAAAACTGATGTGTTAGGGATTAGATATATGCTTCAATATGTAATAAAGAAGTTGTGACCCATATAATTATAGCATATTATTTTTTTGTTCGTGTAGTATGTGTTGTTGATTTGATCGTGGTCAATGATTTAACTTAAAATGGGTTATCGTGGTCAAGGATAAATAAATTGACAATTTTTAACTTCTTTTGGGTTGTTAAAATGATTTTTGAATTCTATCACTTTGAGAATTCATCATGATGGTGTTCTTAACCAAAAAAAAGGGAAGGAAAAAAAATTAAATGTTAATGGATAAATTACTGAATTTTTAGACGTTGATGCAGACAATTTATTGTATTTAAATTTAGAAATTATGTGAAGTATTTATGATATGATCCCGGACAATGCTTGTTATATGTTAAACTGTCTAAGAGTTTTATTTTCACAGAAATTAAGTCAGATCACGACACAATTGAAAATTTTCAGTCCTTGAATAATATAGACATTTTGAAAGCTTTTGTGTATTACTTGGTTGTTGACCCTCTTTTTGCCTCACTTTTGTTGGAACATGTAAGTCATATGGAAAGGGAGAAACTGTTGTGTCTTTTGATAAAGACAATGAAAAAGACACCGAGAGTGTTTGAGAGGGCATACAAAATAGTAAAGATACCCTTCCTATTATCCAATCTTCTATAGATCTAAATGCCTTTCTTATTGTGTAACCTTCTACTGCTCCTACCCCTAATATTATTCAATATTCTCCTGCTCCGCTATCTTATAGTGTTCATCCTTATGCTGCTTCTATCCCTCTTTTTATTGCTCATGTCACTTCTTATACTATTTAAGTCACTCATCTTACTACTTCTAATACTGCTGAATCTTTACAAGTTAAGAGTGAGACTGAGAGGACTGAATCTGATTTAGATTTAGACATAAAATTAACTGATGAAGGTGTAGATGTTAGAAGTGATGTGAATGAATATGTGGATGAAGAGTTAAGAGGTATTAGGTAGGAAAGAAGAATAGAAAAAGAAGAAAGAAGGAGAGAGAGATTAGTTATTTTTGAACAGGTCAAATTAAAAATAGAAAGAAAGAGGTCAGATAATGGCTATGGCGACTCTACATATAGTAATAGAAATAGCTTGGAGGGAAAGTTAGCTAGTGATGAATTCTCTTATCCATCTGTAAAGCTGTCAACTTTGAAATAAATTTAAATGACTTAACTTATGAAGAAGGGGAGGTTGAATAGATAGTTAAAGCAAGAAGAAGTAAAAAAGTAAATAGAGTTTGAGATGATTCAAACTGTCAGAAGGTTGTGTGAGAATTAGGACTTGTTTTGACAGTGTTAATGAAATTAGAGTTGTTGTTACTGAATATGTTATTGCTGAACATGTTACAATTGAAAAACATGTAAATGAATCTACAAGAATAAGGTTAGGTAAACACAATTGATTGTTCTTGGCTTCTATTTGTTAGCATAGATTCTCAAATCTTGAACTTTGTTGTGAAGACATACAATTTAGTTCACTAATGTGATCCGACTAATAAAATAAGTTGTGCAATATCAAGTTCTTTGCCAATCACTATAGTGAGAGGATAAAGGAGCGTCTAGAATATTTGAGTTTCAACTACTTATCAAGAAAGAACTAGATTACATGCTAGAAAAATAGTGTGTAAGAGATTCAAGAACAAAGTGATAGCAGTAATGATGGTTTGTTATAATTTTAAATTTAGGAGAATTTTAGATTATGAGAACAAGTTGTTAAGGTCAAATTCAGATTAGTACATGTGTAGTTAAGATTCATGAAGAGACATCTTAAGGTGGTAGAAAAATATTTCAAGGCTTCTACATATGTTTTGATGTAATGAAGAAGTTCTACTTGATTGATTATAGAAAGCGCATTGATTTGAATAATTATTTTCTAAAGAAAGTCTCGAAAAGACAGTTATTAGTTGTTGTATGCAAGGATAAAAATAATCAAATACTACCACTGATATGAACAATGACTGAGATTAAAAATCAGTCCACTTGAAGTTAGTTTATCAGATTGCAAAAGAAAATCTTCAGCTCGGAGATAGGACATATTTAGTAGTGATAATAAATATGAAAAATGTAAGAATTTAATTATTTAATTCATTTCCTATAACTGTATATTTATTTAATTGCATGATATATTTAGTGTTTCTTTATTTTTTATCAGGGTCTGAAAATTCTTGTAAGAAAACATACCCAATATTGAACATAAGGTGTGTGCTAGTCATGTCCTTGTCAACTAATTAAAGTTTTTTATATGTAGAGTAATTGAGAAGAAGAAATATTTTTAAGTGTGTGCAAGGTCTACCTTTGACGATGAATTAATAAATAACATTAATTGTATAAAGATGTTGGATGGGGAAAGATACTGAATAAGTTGATGTATTATAATTCAATAAGATGAAGAAAGTTTTACTTTAGTGTTGCCGTAAAATGTGACATTTTAGACAATACTATAGCAAAATATTTCAATGGATGGATATTGGGATCAATGCACAAGACAATAATTGTAATGTTAAAAGAAATAAGAATGAAAATGATGAAAAGAATAGGATAGACGAAGAAGTCTTGCAACACTTGGATCAATGATTTCTTCAATAGTCATGAAATTTCTAACATATAATAAAACTAGGTCTACGAAATTCTGCATTGGATAAAATTCTAATACAGGGTTTGAGATGTTTGATAGAGGATATAGATATAATATAAATTTTTCTAGA
The DNA here is from genome assembly GCA_026120095.1 of Capsicum chinense. Classification (NCBI taxonomy): domain Eukaryota; kingdom Viridiplantae; phylum Streptophyta; class Magnoliopsida; order Solanales; family Solanaceae; genus Capsicum; species Capsicum chinense. Next base: position 43,907,996 of record JAPEIP010000003.1, read on the forward strand.
CAAATTTGTAGTTGTAAAGTATTAATGTAGAAGGGTATGCCTTATCCTCATGCAATAGGTGCCCTTCACCATAAAATATTAAAACCAGTTAAATACATCTCGTACTGGTGATGAGTGGAAATTTCTTCACCCATTTATATCTCATTTCTTGCATGTTATTTGACTAAATTGATGATATGAGAGTAATTCCCTAATGAAATGCGCTAATTTCTGGTGTTTGTGAATTTTCAGGAAAATTTGGTGAAAGAAGAGTGAAGTCGAAGCTGGAAGGAGAAAAAATAAACTGTTCAGGACAAAAAGGCTAAAGATGTGTCTCAGGATATGACCATCAGATATTGCTATCACAATTCGAGGAGTCGCAATCGCACCTGGCAGACATGTGAATGTGATGCGACCACGATCGCGATTTATCCAGACAGGTAAGGGTGTTGTGATCGCAAGATGATACACCATGATCGCAATAGCCCAGACAGTAGCTTAAGTTGTGATCGTGACAAAAAGAGCTACGATAAAGATTGACGGGCAAATTCCCAAAAGCAATGATGTAATTTCATTTGGATCAATCCCAAAACATAAAAGGGCCAACCATAAGTTCTCTAACATCTAATTTTTCAGTTTTGCTGAGCTAAGGAATATTCACTGATAAATTACTAAATTTCACAAAAAACTTCTTGAACTTGGTACTATTATCTTCTTTTTGAGACGTTGTGGGAATGGGGGGGGGGGTTTGATTTGTCGCGATGGAACAATTAGAGTTTTATCCGCTTTTGGAGTATCACCACAACCATCTTAGGATCTTCCTCATTTTCACCCTTTTTTCTACTACCTTCGATTTTTTAACACTTGTTTTATTGGGCTTTGGAACATCATCACTTTACTTTTCTAGCCGCTTTCTCTTTACATTTGCTTGTTCATCATTTGCCTTTTCATTGGGGTCTTCACCAAGATCAACAATATTTTTACCAAGAGTTCGACCACTCCTAGTGACAATAGCAATAATGTGAGAATATTTTTTGGATTGACCGCCGTGTAGGCAATAAACCTTTTGATCTAGCATTAAGTTATGCAGAAATTTGGCCTAATTGAGTCTCAAGTTGCTTGATAGAGGCCAAATGAGATGTCATCATTTGGTTGAGTTATGAGAAATCACTTTTTATCTCTTTCACCATCTTATCGATCTTCTCAACACCCATTAAGATACGAACAAGAACATCTTCATTTTTGAACTTCTCTAGATCAATGAAGCTTGACTCTTTACCCTTGGCCTTATCATGTGAAAGTATGTACCGTTCATAGTCTCTATCCTTATCTCTCCACTCTCGGTCTGATACACAAACAAAGTATGAAATCTAAAACTAAACTATGATACGAATATGAAAGCTAAAGATAGATAGAGAAGTAATAAGATTGACACAATGCAAGGAGTTGAAAGCAAATAAAGGGTGTATCAAACCATAAACCCTCAATCAATCAAACCAAACAAAGAACATAAATCTTACGTAGACCTCAGGGGAATTGATTCCCAAGTAACCTATGTTTCTAAACAAAAGATCAACACAAGAGAATCCATGCTTGCCTCATACTCTTACAAGTGTTCAAATTCATAATTTAACATAAACTACTTACTAAAATGAAAAAAAAAAATTCTATTCATAGTCTAGCCTAGGTTATTACATCATATGGGCCCAAAAGTGACCCATTTAGGAAATACAAACACATAAAAACCCATTAGGCACTTTCTTGAGTATATGGGGTGCACACGGGGTATATCCCAAGGGTATAGTGGGTTGTTTTGACCCTCTCTAGTAGATCTAGAGTGGGTTGGGTGCACCTCCATAAAGGATGGGGTACATCTCCTCTTTCGGGGCTTTCTAGCCCCGTTTGGTCTTCTATTGGATTCTCTAATGTCCCTTGAGTATCCTTGGTCATCATAATCATCCAATGGACACCTTTTGATAGTCCTCAAGAAGTATTCAAGTTTTATTTGACCCGTAAGCATCCTCTCTAGCAACCTGGAGGCCATTTGGCTTGTATCATCCTTTCCTTCTTGAAAAAGATTCGACCTTGAATCTAAACCTTGCAATACCAAATGAATGACAAACAAACAAAATATCCTCATAGTATGAGGGTTATAATTATCACATTCAATCATACCATCATGCCAAGGTTGCACATGCTTAAGATATAACCAAGCATCAAAATGATCAGCAAAGGGTGTATAACCCTATAAAGTAAGAGCTACTTGGTCATTCAAGAGATTTGGTCATTCAAGTAATCATTGAACCTCTCATGAAGGCTCTCACATATTCCAAGTCTTAATAAGCTCATAACCCCACTATAGTACTAATCATTGTTGGAGACCCTTTCCTTACATAACTTTGGCCTCTCCAGTAGATTAGAAATCTCCAAGAAAGACTTTTTGTCATAGGAATGAGTTATAACACCCTCACCTATGGTTAGCTTGTCTTCTTGCCCAAGAAGCAAGTGGTATAGAGAAGAACCTCCACATTTTAAATGATCATCGGGATTATATGGGTAGAGTGTCCATGGACATGGGTTTAGGATACACTTCTTTCCCCCAATATTACCACTGATACAATCATTTGTACCCTATATACTAGCATGATCATCAACAAAGGCAATTAGAGGGTCATTCCCATTCAATCGACCACTAATCTCAATATCACCATTCACTTGAGGTCCTTTAAACACTTTACAAATATTCCCAAGTGATGGGATAGGCTCACATACAAGTCGGTCCTTATGACTTCCACAATACAATATACTATCACTTATCTCAATGGCTTCAACACTAGGTGGACACAAATCTCTCTTACTAGAAGAGTCAATTTTGTCATCATAAGGATCAACTAGTGTTTCCAGGCTTTAAAGTTATACATTATCACCATGAAGTAATGAGACATTAGGCTCACTTAAAGATAAAATATCTTTCACACTTAGTTGGCTACTAGCCTTATTTATTAGAGTGTAAGATTTAGTTTGATTACCTTGAAGTTCATTTGGAGCATGTCCACTCAATGAAGCTCGGGAATTTGGTGGATTGGATAGGATGGAGTTAGGGGAGTGTCGACGATCTATTATTTTATCCATCCTTATTGAGAGTGAACTTTCAATGATTTCTATTCTTTGATTTATATCTTGTTTCACACTCATTATGGTTGCTATTAAAGTTTCCATGCTTATCTCTCCGAAGATCTTAGGCTACCTTCTCCTAATGCCATGGTACCTATATAAAAGGAATACTAAAATAAAACAAAAACAACAAACACGTTAAAGGCTAAGAAATCTAACTCACAATCTCTCAAAGTTTCCACCTTTATTTCATCTCTCAATTGGTGTCGCAAGCATTGATAGATTGTTTATACTCCAATAAGAAAGCGTGGTACCAATTGTGGCTTGAGGTCGGAATAGATCCTTGTTTGAAACGACTCAAATAAAATATGTACGGACTTGAGTCAAGAACTAACAATGAATTCAAAATAGAAAAATGTTGAAATAAAAATAGGACGATAAAAGAAAAGGACTCAAGAACTATCAATCAACTTAGTAGATAAGTAACTAATTGATGAGTAGTTAAGAATAAAAGAAGAGATTTAAGAATCAAGAAATGGAAACTAAGAATCAAACTTTGAGCAATGGAGTTTTAAAGATCTTGAGATGTGTTTTAACACTTGAATTGATGTTGGAAAGTGTTGATAAACTGGTATTGGTTTTGTTGAAGTTGATTCATGTCAAAAAAAGGTGATTTACGCTGGGAATGGGTGATTTGCGTTGGAGCAGCCTGCTCCAGCAGTTGGGACGCAGGTAGGGGCACTTTGGGCGCAGATTGGGACCTTGGATACTGCCTTGAGGTGCGGTCACAGGTCAAGGGCAAACCAGCATCACCTTGGGAGCAGATGCAAGGCTGATTAGCCTCCTCTCCCTTTGTATTTGGCCAAAATTGCCCTCCAAATGGTCTCCTCTTTGTACTCTCTTGTGGAATCTTATTTTATGCTTTTGTACAAACAATTTTTCCACACTTTTCTTCCTTATTTTTGAATCAAACACCATCTTTGCTAAGAATTCAAGATGAAGATATGAATTTTCCTCAAGAACACTCAAGAACACCAAAACTTCAAAATGCTCTAACTCTTGAACCAATGATCGGATTGCGACGACATTTTTATGTGAGGATATTTTAAACCTTATAAACACATTCCATACATCATTTTTTCTAAATTCATAACTGAATTTTTCAAATTTTTGTTTCTCTTCACTTTCTTCAAGTTTAAGCTCTCAACAATAGTATCTCACTCAAATGAACCCCGATTAAGGATAAATTTGAACCCTAGACTCCTATAGTGTTAGAGAACACAAATTTAACACTAGAAACACAAGAAAAGCACAAAATAAAAAACTAAAATTTTGACCTAGGATTAAAATGTGAATAGTACTTTTCTTGGGATTTTTGACCCTATTTTTTTAATTGATTTTCGAGCTAGCAAAACCCAAAACTAGAATCGTGGGAATGATTATAAACTCGGCTCTGATACCAAATGATACATGAACAAAGTACAAAATCAAAAACTAAACTACAGTACGAATACAAAAGCTAAAGATTGATAGAGAAGTAATAAGATAGACACAATGCAAGGAATTGAAAGCAAATAAAGGGTGTGTCAAACCTTAAACCCTCAATCAATCAAACCGAATAAAGCACCTAAATCTTACGTACACCTTAAGGGAATCGATTCCTAAGCAACCCATGTTTCTAAACAAACAATTAATACAAGCAAATCCACACTTTCCTCAGATTCTCACACTTGTTCAAATTCATAATTCAACATAAAATACTTAATAAAATGAAAAGAAGTCCTATTTATAGTCTAGGACAGGTTATTGCATCATATGGGCCCAAAAATGACCCATTTAGAAAAGACAAACACATAGAAGCCCATTAGGCACTTACTTGAGCATATGGGGGACATATGGGGTACATCCTAAGGGTATAGTGGGTTGTTTTAACCCTCTCTACCAGATATAGAGCGGGTTAGGTGCACCTCCAAAGAGTATGGGGTGCGTCTCCTTTTTCGGGGGCTTTCTAGCCCCGTTTGGTCTTTCATTGGCCTCTCTAATGTACCTTGATTCTCCTTGGTCATAATAATCATCCAATAGATGACTTTTGATAGCCCTTAAGGAATCTTCAAGTGTCATTTAACCCATAATCATCCTCTCTTGCAACCCAGAGGCCATTTGGCTTGTATCACAGTCTTTATCACGATCTCTATCAAGATCTCTATCATGCTAATGTCTATCATGGTCCTTTTTTTTCTAACCTTAATTCTCACCTTGCCTTAGATAGGTAGGTCGGGAACTCCCCGATTGGTTCGACAAGAACCGAATTTATTTATTAAGATCCTTCACTTCCTCATCATTATAACCTTTAACACTCTTAGAAGCAACAACGTTGACCACCTTAGAAGGAGCTCCCATTACATGCTTGGTGAGAATATCAAGTTGAGTCATCACTTTAGCCATGTTCTCATCTCATTCCTTATTCCGTTTCATTTTTTCTTGGCTTACAAAAGATGCGGAGGTACCCCCATAGCCACCTCAGTATCTCTTATATGTCAAACTCTATTTTTCTTGGTTACTTAATCTAAAAAATCTGCCACAATACCATAAGATAGTTTGACAAGAGAACCACCCACCATATTATCAACTACCGTCTTGTTCAATTGATCCAATGCCTTATAGAAAATTTGAAGAAGCATTTTCTTTGAAACCTCATAATTTGGTCTTTGCATTATCTTATCGTTGAACCTTTGCCAAAATTCATACAATTTTTGCCCTTAAGTTGGTGAAAGTTAGTGGTCTCGTCCCTTAGTTGCAATATTTGAAAAGAACGAAAGTATCTATCTAAGAATGGTTCCGTGATCTCAACAAATAAAGTGATAGATTCCCTGGATAAATACCAAAACCATAAGACTATTTATCCCATCAAAGAGAATAAAAAAAGACACAATCGGATTGATTCTTGAGAAAATGGTCTATATCAAATGGAGAACACACATTAATGAAATTCTCCAAGTGTAGATTAGCATCCTCATGCACTTGGCCTCCAAACAACCCTTTTATTTGAAGTAAATGAATCATCATGATAGTAACATAAAATACTCCATTCCCTTCCATCGGTGGAATACAAATAGCACTAGCTTGCCCCGCATCTCCAAGGTGATCCTCATCCTCAAGATGCTCCTCAAAAGAGCTAGCATTACTACCGTGTTGGCTTATGGTATAATGTGTGATATTAAATTTACATGAGAAATGACAAAAATAACAAATAATGTAAATTAAAACACTATGGTTAACCCAAGGTCACTAACAACACTACTATAGTGAAAAATATGTTTCATTCCCCAACAACGATACTATTTTTTATAACGCTCAAATTACACTCTTAAATGGGTGTAAGAGATCGTTGTCAATATAATAACCCAACTTATGTTGGAATCGAATCCACAGGGAATGAAAACACGGAATTTAAAATCCAAAAGTGTTGATAGTTAACTAAAAATTAACTCACAGTGTGAATAAAACAACTATAAACGTAAAATGAGGAGGGCGAGGTTTGATTGGAATGTTTTTATAATGATAATTTCCATGATTTTAGTATACTATTTTGAGATTGAAAGTGCTAAGAGTGTAATCAAGTAGAGAGAGACCTTGGGGTTATGCAATTCTAAGTGTGAGTTCATGTATGGGTAATCGATAGTTTATCCAAGTTTAGCTAGGAGTAATGGGTAGGATAGATTAAAGGGTATGGGTGCTAATCTTTCAATTACAACACCAAATTCACATAAATGGGTTCTTTCGAACACCTTATTAGTGTACCAAATTTCACCAATCCAATACCTCAATAACATCCTTATTTCTAAAAGATGTCATTAAATAAAATACTTCAAGTTATTGGTTGGATTTACTCCTCACTCATATCTCCTCTTTCAAGGATGACATCGGTTCAAGGCAACTGGGGTTTGCAACCCCCCAAAATCATGGACTACATACACCATCCATCACAAATAACTAATTAAATGAAAAAATAAGTAATACCCATGCACTAATTGCAACTTATTCAACCATAACCCTAAGATTTATATTTAGCTACTCATGGAGATAAATAATAAAGATTTACCAAAATTAGCATTAAAATCATCTATAAAGAAAAATAAAAGGTATCTCCAAGCTTTTAGTCTCAACAAATAGCTAAATTCTCACTTGAAAATTACTCAAAAGATGTTTCTCACTCAAAATATTCAAAAAATGTACTCTTAACTCCACAAAACTAAAAAATTAGATGCTGGAAAACTTAGTGGTTGGCCCTTTTATGTTTTAAGATCGAGCCATTTGAAATTCCATCATTGCCCTTGGGAATTTTCCCATCAGCCATAATCGCAACTCCTATTTTCATGATCGCGACTTATACTACTGTCTGGGCTATCTAATCGTGGTGTATCATTTTTCTATAATGTCTAGTAGCCCAATAATAGTGAAGAAAGAAGTCCCGAGTTCATTCACTATTCCTTGTACTATCGGGGTTCACAAATTTAGAAAAACATTATATGATCTTCAGACAAGCATTAATTATATACCATTTGTCGTGTTCCTAAATTAGGCTTGGGTGCTCCTAATCCTACCACTATAAGGCTTTTAATGACTGATCGTTCAATAAAAAATCCCTATGGTGTGTTGTATGATATTTTGGTAAAAGTTCACTAGATTATCTTTCCAGCTGACTTTATTATTCTTAATTGTGAGATTAAGTGACCTCATGATCTGAAATACCCCCAAAATAGGACCCTTGAAAATTTCAAAAGTTTGGACCCCTTTTTGGTTTAATACGACTCAAGAGAGTCATTCGTACCCTTGGTTATGAATCATAAGGTGCCTAAGTGATCCAATCATACCCTAGGCAGTAAGGTAGGCTTAGATACTGACCAAGGTACGGCTTATATGGGTGAGAGTCATATAACAAATTACGAGTGGTATAGAATGAGTCGTATGGTGCATGGTTGAGTTGTCTAGTAGAATCTGTCCACTATACGATTGGTAAATACAATTGAGGTTACCACTCATACCCTTAGGTATGATTTAGGTAGGGTAAATCATATATAAACCAGTAGGTAAGGTCATGAAAAGGTTGGATATGAGTTGGAATACGAGTTGGGGTCTCACTCGTACCCTTGGTTATGGATGGTAAGGTGAATCGTACCCCTGGACGTGAATTGTCTTAATTTTTATGTTAAGGGTAGTTTGGATATTTCCTACTCTTAAACCCTTATTTCCTCACATTATATAACCCTATATAGACTTCCATAACACTTATTAAAGGATCATAACATATTAAATACTCTATCAAACTCTCTCTTGGAAGATTGGAGGCTAGGGTTTCACAAATGCTCTTAAAAAAGGCTCATAGATAGAGATCTCTTTCATGAAATCTTATTGTATAAGCATGTACTCCTTGCCTCACTTTTAAATCTAAATAAATGCATGTTTTATTCTATTTTAACATTGGTTTATGAATCATAAATGGTGGATTTCAAAATATTTTTGAGGGTCTTGATGCATATGGTTTGGTATTGGTTTAAACTATGTTTTTACATGTTTTTGGTAATGATTTGCATATGTGGTTGGTTGTTGGTTATGGTTTAACTAATGGGTCTTGATTAACCCTAATTATGGTGATTTACATATTGGTTTTGGTCTTGGTAAAGGTATGCCCTCAACATGTTTGAAAAAATGCCTCAAAGAACGTTTTTACTCTATTGTTGAACTTGCATTAGAACTCTTGCATGGTTTGGTTTGGTAATGGAATTCTAAGGGGTTTTGGATGTATTTAAATGGTTTAAATGATTTAAATGCTTTAAGCATTTGGAATGGTCTTAAATGGTTTTGAATGGCGTAAATGTTAAGGTTTTGGAGGTCATGGCTAGTCTATTTTCAAAAACTTGTGGGATACGTGGAAATCCCCTAAGTAAATTTATTTATGGAATTGGTTTAAATGATTTAAAAATGGCTAAAGGTTAATTGGTTATTCTTGTAGAGAACATAGAAGTCTCCCAAGAAGGTTAATATGGCTAATGATAGGGCACTTGAATGTCCCCTTAATCTAAATGGTTGGCTATGGATAATGCTTGCAAGTATAGTGGTATGACGATACTACTAGTTTATTGAATATCCTTGGTTAATAAATGGATATTTGGATTGTTTTTTAATGGTTTTCATTGGGAATTAATGGCGGAGAGTGTAACCTAAGTCATGGAAGGTGGCAGTCCTGGGGGATCAAAACCCGAAACTCATATTTATCGATATAAGGGATCTTAGATGGCCACGTACGAGTGTCATATTTATATTAGAGGGATGTACTAGTCATCCCAGGGATATTTCTTAGTCGTGCGGCTATATGTACTAGGACCCTTTCAGCAGGGGGAGCTGAACCTATATGGCCCGTGGGTGGTAAGACGACTAAGCTACACAACCTAGGTAAAGATTTTAATGGTATGATAAACCCAATTTCCTTTCCCGAAACTTATATATATTATTGTATACATATGGAAGGTTTTACTTGATTTTGTAAATGGCATTATTTTATCCCTATCCTAAGTGCATGCTAGTATTCACCCACTAACCCATTTACTGGCGGTTGTATACCCACGCTATGCAGAAACCTTCTATTTTACTCCTCTTTCTTAGTGATTGGATTCAGGTATAGTTGATGTTGAATTGAAGTGGTGAACTTCCATAACTTGGAAGGCATCTATTTCATCTCATGATTTACTTTATATATGTTGCTCATCTTTTATAGAATTTTGTTTTTTGGCTATGGCCGGGGGCATGTCCTGACTGAATACTCTTTGGTTGGTTTAGAGGCTTTGTATGGGCAACTGTGGACTTGGATGTGGTATAGAATATTTTTGTTATAGATATATATTGGCTTATTATCATCGAATTAGTTTATGGCTTTCGTATTAGTTTGGTTAGCTATTAGGTGGTTGAACTTGATTGGGTTGGTTTCAGTTATAGACTTATCCCATAGGCTCCATATGGTTGTACATGCTATCTTGTTATATGTTTGGACTTCAGCTGATTTAAGATATCCTAATTATAGTTGGGTTAGGTAACGGGGGCAGTCCTCGGGCCTGGTTGGGCTTAGGATTGCCTATTACGATAAGGCCCTGGTTCGGGATGCGTCAAGTTGGTATCAAAGCTTTAAGTTTCAGTGTCATATGGTATCCATAGAGCCGTATCGAGTAGAGTCTTGGTTATGGGTGTGTCGTGCACCACACTTATAATCAGGAGGCTATGAGGCATTTTAG
>JAPEIP010000003.1:43918474-43945578 GCA_026120095.1 Capsicum chinense
TTTAAATGATTTAAAAATGGCTAAAGGTTAATTGGTTATTCTTGTAGAGAACATAGAAGTCTCCCAAGAAGGTTAATATGGCTAATGATAGGGCACTTGAATGTCCCCTTAATCTAAATGGTTGGCTATGGATAATGCTTGCAAGTATAGTGGTATGACGATACTACTAGTTTATTGAATATCCTTGGTTAATAAATGGATATTTGGATTGTTTTTTAATGGTTTTCATTGGGAATTAATGGCGGAGAGTGTAACCTAAGTCATGGAAGGTGGCAGTCCTGGGGGATCAAAACCCGAAACTCATATTTATCGATATAAGGGATCTTAGATGGCCACGTACGAGTGTCATATTTATATTAGAGGGATGTACTAGTCATCCCAGGGATATTTCTTAGTCGTGCGGCTATATGTACTAGGACCCTTTCAGCAGGGGGAGCTGAACCTATATGGCCCGTGGGTGGTAAGACGACTAAGCTACACAACCTAGGTAAAGATTTTAATGGTATGATAAACCCAATTTCCTTTCCCGAAACTTATATATATTATTGTATACATATGGAAGGTTTTACTTGATTTTGTAAATGGCATTATTTTATCCCTATCCTAAGTGCATGCTAGTATTCACCCACTAACCCATTTACTGGCGGTTGTATACCCACGCTATGCAGAAACCTTCTATTTTACTCCTCTTTCTTAGTGATTGGATTCAGGTATAGTTGATGTTGAATTGAAGTGGTGAACTTCCATAACTTGGAAGGCATCTATTTCATCTCATGATTTACTTTATATATGTTGCTCATCTTTTATAGAATTTTGTTTTTTGGCTATGGCCGGGGGCATGTCCTGACTGAATACTCTTTGGTTGGTTTAGAGGCTTTGTATGGGCAACTGTGGACTTGGATGTGGTATAGAATATTTTTGTTATAGATATATATTGGCTTATTATCATCGAATTAGTTTATGGCTTTCGTATTAGTTTGGTTAGCTATTAGGTGGTTGAACTTGATTGGGTTGGTTTCAGTTATAGACTTATCCCATAGGCTCCATATGGTTGTACATGCTATCTTGTTATATGTTTGGACTTCAGCTGATTTAAGATATCCTAATTATAGTTGGGTTAGGTAACGGGGGCAGTCCTCGGGCCTGGTTGGGCTTAGGATTGCCTATTACGATAAGGCCCTGGTTCGGGATGCGTCAAGTTGGTATCAAAGCTTTAAGTTTCAGTGTCATATGGTATCCATAGAGCCGTATCGAGTAGAGTCTTGGTTATGGGTGTGTCGTGCACCACACTTATAATCAGGAGGCTATGAGGCATTTTAGAATGTTTCACTTTCTTGGTTATTCTACTTTTGAGCTATAGAGTCTATGGTCTTGCACTCTTCTCTGAATCTTTCTTGGTTCATTCTTCGACTCATGTCCTCTCATAATCTAAAGTCCATGGAAACTTACCTGTCCCACTCGAGTACAAAATGGATAGATCTAGTCCAACTCATGAGGCCTTATTTTTCTAAATAATTAGGAGGCCAATGGTATGGTGGTAAATAGTTCAAGAGAAAGAGTTAGGTAAGTCTAAACTCCTATTCTATGGTTGGTGCTTCCTATATAATTCTATTTAGAGGCAGGTGTTCTTGGATTTGGTAATACTTCTAGGATACAAGGTGTCCAATCTAGGGCTAGTAAGGCCTCATCCACATTATCCTGTCCTCTTTGTAGAGTCTTTAGTTGGTTGCACCGTGGTTGTTGCAAGGAAAGAATTAATTGGTAGGTTGGTTGTGGTCAATTGGGTCACATGCAATGGGAGTGTCCCATAAGGGTTTCTTCTTGGGCAATATAACATCGGTTGCTACTTTTCTAGCTTTTACACCGAGGAGTGCTACTTTTGGCTCCGAGATGGGTCGGGATTGTCTCAACAACTTTACTATTTTTTGGGAGTCTGAGGCATTTAATGGTGCTGACATTGGTATATTAGGGACTCCTTTCTTTGTGGTGTGGAAGGTGTAATTGGTTCAGGGTCTTTTCTCCTTTGTGACCTCATTTGTAGTTGTACATTTTGGTCGTAAGATTGTTTCAAACTCTTTTCTTTTCTATTTTTACCCAGGTAGGTGACTCTATGATTGGTAAAAGTATCTATAGGGATATGTTATATCTGCTGGTAATAAAGGGGTCTTGTTGGATATGGAATGAGAGGATGGTTTTATTTCCTAGTTATTAAGGAAAAGGTTATATTGTGTTTTAGAACTCGAAGAGTGGTCTCCAAGGGCTATCTTTGTTATTTGGTCTGGGTTAAAGATTCTAACTCAAAAAGTCTTTATTTGCATTCGGTTTTAGTGGTGCATAAATCTCTTAAGGTCTTCTTAACAACCCTCGTGGTGTCTTTCTAATGGGGAGGTTGCGGGATTGGTCTTGTTTTAGACACTTATCCAAATTCTATCTGTTTATTTATAGAGTGGTTTTGGTGGAGTTAAAGGATCTTAAGAAGAAATTAAGGGGTCCCTTAGATGAAGGTTCCTTTTGTCTTAATATTTTTTTATGGAGTGTTTTCTTTCTTACATGTATAAGGGGAATGGGATCCCCGGTAATAAATAAGTTCTCGGTGAGTTACTAAGGAAATTGGGAGTGTCCTTCTTGTAGGGTGAACCTTATATGTATATCCCATTTTATATGGAATGTTTTAATAGTATTGCATGGTTGTTGGTAGATCCTAGGCTTGAACCTTATATGCTTTATTTTGGATAAAGGAAATATGTTAACTCGAGATAGCAATGCAAAATTGTGGAGGTGAATTGGTAGGTTAGATGAGGCTGATGACTTGAGAAATATAATAGTGATAAAGTTGTGACTTAGGTCATGGATTCATATTAAATAGATGGATATAGATTGGGGATCTAGACATATGATAGGTTAGATCATGTAGCTCACATGTATCTTGGTCCATACACTTGTACTTTATTATTGTCATGAAAATTGATTATTAAATTCATAATTTTGAGATGGGTTTTTGGCATAATTGAAAATTTTGACATGATTACTCATTAAATTGAGTTTCCATGGATTATGATGCCTTATTCATGTTTTATTAATGCTTATGAACATTTTGGGATGCATGGGGATGGTAAATGAATTTTGGGGTACTATGGATTCTCCGATTTCTTGGTTCTGGTCTTGAAAATTTTATGTCCTTAAATTATTTGTGAAATTTACAATGAATAAGATTTTGTCATATAGTTTGACTACTCTTAAATCTTTGCATTGCATGAAGGGTTAAGGGAACATGAAATTATTTTGATTGGATTCAAATGATTTTGGAAAAGCCTTGGTTTCCATGGTTTGATTTTCTTAAATGGTTTTGGATTAATTGGAAACCTTGAAGTCAATTTGTTCTAATGGTCTTTGCATGTCTTTTCTAGGCTCTAGGTAGCCTTGGGTGGATGAGATTTTGGTATAGGAAAACCAAGTGTCACTAGTGTACATCCAGGGTAATACCCATTAGGTTGGAGTGTTGTGCTTGTAGGTGTAATGGGATGAAGGTTGGTGGTTAGTCTTGAATTTTCTTTTAGTGGTGAACTTCAAGGGAAGGTCGGGTTGCATATTTTAGTGATTCTCTCCTATCTAGGTTAAGAGAGTACTCTACTAGTGTTGCATGCATTCATTTAGCGCTTATGCCTGAGGTTCACATTTCGTATTCACCTTGTTCCCTAAATATGAGTTTTGATTTTACATCATATTACTCATGGTACGCGTGGTTGTATTTCTTCAGTGTCTAATCTAAGGACTTCTTTCATGGTATAGTTATATCGGGATAATTCTTCATTATGGTCTAGGTGGTTGTTATGAAATACTTCATACCTTTGGTGCCATATCTTGTTTTGGGAGGTCTTTACCTTTCCTTGGGTGGCATTTATAATTCTTGTACTTTGTTTCCTTAGTGATTCTTCTTGTTCTAGGATAGTAGTGGCTTTGAAAGTATGGTGATGTTTTAAATAGGGAAAGTAGAAGTCCTTAAGTGAGGGGGAGTCTAGAATGACGACTAGGATTAAGGTTCGGGAAGGTGAGGCAAGGTTATTGTCATGAGAAATGGTTAGGAAAGGGGTAGGTGGTAAAAATCCTTGTGGAAGTGATAGAGAGTGCTAGGTCTTTTGATGGATAGATCATACTGCGGGTATAGGAGTGGTAGGCTTGAATATTGTGATTGATAGATATACCCATAGTTGTGTTGGGTACTTAAGAGGTTTGGTGAGGCATGGTTTTATAAATTGTTTTCATGGTATGGTATTTGTATTGATTTGGTTTTCAATTATAGGTTTCAAACTTTGGTTATAATGATTGGATATAGTTTGTTCATGTCCTTTACTCATGGTTTTCACAATATAAAGGTGATGGAAGAGGAATAGTGTTTTGAGATAAATGTAAGGAGTAGAGCCCGGTGGCTTAAGTTAACTCCTCTTTGCTTTGAGTAGGCTTGAATACGGAAGTGGTGGTGTGTAGTTAGACTCAAGATTTCATAGTGATGTGTCTTGGTAAATTCTAAGATGGATTGGATTTTCTCTTTAACATAAGTTTGATTCATTCAGTATCCTATGTGTTTGTGTTGGGATAAGGTGTGGTTGGTTCCTTGGGGAGGTATATCTCAAATTCCTTGTTCTTTAAGGGGGAATCTTGGATTGGTAAGTTCACCGGTTGTGAACAAAAGGTGTGGCTTCGGTAAAGGTTACATGGTGAAACCAAAAGTCCGAGGAAGCCATTTGGGATGCGGAGGTGGACATGGAGTCCAAGGATCCGCGTTGTTTGTTTGTTTCAGCAATTCATGCATAAGGTTTGTGTTTTCAAACACATCTTTGTTTTCTAACTTGGTTAAAGGTGAGGAATGGTTCCTTTTGTATCTTTGCTTTCTTACTTAGTTAGATGTTGGAATAAAGGTGTTGGGGTGTAAATTGTGTTGGTGAATGTGGTGATTTTCTCATCTTGGTTTATGTTCTTGTTCTCTATTTTGGTTGGAAGAAAGTTTGATGTGTGTTGGTGTACTATATCATGCTAGTTCTTAACCTTACCCATCATTCGAGGATGAATGTTCCTAGTGTGGGAGATTGAAATACCCCAGAAATAAGACCCTTGAAAATTTCCAAAGTTTGGATCCTTTTTAGCTTGATACAACTCAAGGGAATCACTCGTACTCTTGGTTACAAGTTGTAGGTGCCTAGGTGGTCCAATCGTACCGTAGGTAGTAAGGTAGGATTAACTACTGCCCTAGGTATGGCTCATATGGGTAAGAGTTGTATAGGAGCTTACGAGTGGTATAGAACGAGTCGTATGCTGCATGGTTGAGTTGTCTAGTGTAATCTGTCTACTATACAGTTGGTAGATACAATTGAGGTTACCACTCGTACCCTTAGGTACGAGTTAAGGAGGGTTAATTATATAGAAACCAATAGGTAAGGTCATGTCAAGGTTGGATACGAGTTGGGGTCTCACTCGTACCCTATATAGCCTTCCATAACATTTATTAAAGGATCATAACACATCAAATACTCTCTCAAACTCTCTTTTGGAAGATTGAAGGCTAGGGTTTCACAAATGCTCTTCAAAAGGCTCATAGGTCAAGATTTATTTCGTGAATCTTCTTGTATAAGGAATGTACTCCTTCCCTCATTGTCAACTCTAAATAAAGGCATGTTTGTATTTTAACGTTGGTTTATGAATCAGGAATGGTGGATTTTGAATTATAGTTGAGGGTCTTGATGCATATGGTTTGGTATTGGTTTAAACTATGTTTTTACATGTTTTTGGTAATGATTTTCATATGTGGTTGGTTGTTGGTTATGGTTTAACTAATGAGTCTTGATTAACCTTAATTATGGTGATTTACATATTGGTTTTGGTCTTGGTAAAGGTATGCCCTGAACATGTTTGATAAAATGCCTCAAAGAATGTTTTTACTTTATTATTGAACTTGCATTGGAACTCTTGCATGGTTTGGTTTGGTAATGTAATTCTAAATGGTTTTGGATGGTTTTAAATGGTATAAATGATATAAATGCTTTAAATGTTTGTCATGGTCTTAAATAGTTTGGAATGGTTTTAAGGTTAAAGTTTTGGAGGTCATGGTTGGTCAATTTTGAAAACCTTGCAGGATACATGGAAATCCCCTAAGTGAATTCATTTATGAAATTGGTTTAAATGGTTTGAAAATGGATAAAGTCTAATTGGTTATGCTTTTGGAGAATATGAAAGTCTCCCAAAAGGTTTAATATAGCTAATGATAGGGCACTTGAATGTCCCATAATCTAAATGGTTTGGCTATGGATAATGCTTGCAAATATGGTAGTATGATGATATGACTGGTTTATTGAATAGCCTTGGTTAATAAATGGATAATTGGATTGTTTGTTAATGGTTTTAATTAGGCATTAATGGCGGGAAGTGTAATCTAAGCCATGGAAGATAGCGGTCCCAGGAGGATCAAAACTGGAAACTCATATTTGCCGATATAAGGGATCTTCAATGGCCACATGCAAGTATCACATTTATATTGGAGGGATGTACTAGTCATCCCAGGGATATTTCCTGGTTGTGCGGCTATACGCACTGGGAACCTTTCAGCAAGGGGAGCTGAACCCATATGGCTTATAGGTGGTAGGAAGGATAAGCTACACAACCCAGGTAAAGATTTTAATGGCATGCTAAACCCGGTTCCCTTTACCAGAAATTATATTTGTATGGTTGTATGCATATGGATGGTTTTACTTCATTTTGTAAATAGCATTATTTTATCCCTATCCTAAGTGCATGCTAGTGTTCACTCACTAGCCCGTCTACTAGTGGCTGTATACCCACGCTATGCAGGAACCTACCATTCCACTCCTCTTGCTTAGTGATCGGATTAGGGTACAGTCATGTTGGATTGAAGTTTTAAAATTTCATAGTTCAAAAGGCATCTATTTCATGTCATGGGTTACTTCAGATGTATTTCTCATCTTTCATAAAATTTAGTTTTTTGGCTATGGTTGGGGGCATGTCTCAATTGACTACTCTTTGGTTGGTTTAGAGGCTTTGTATGAACAATTGTGGACTTGGGTGTGGTATAGACTATTTTCATTATATATATTTACATTGGCTTATTACCATGATATTGGTTTATGGCTTCCGCATTGGTTTGGTTGGCTATTGGGTTGTTGGACTTGATTGGGTTGGTCTCAGTTATAGACTTATCCTAGAGTCTCCACATGGTTGTACACGCTATCTTGTTATATATTCAGACTTCAGCCGACTCAAGATATTCCAATAGTGGTTGGGTTGGGTAACAGGGGCAGTCCTCGGCCTTGGTTGGGCTTGGGAATTACCATTACGACAAGGTCCTGGTTCAGAATGCATCATGATCAATCTCACAATCAAGAATAACAAAGTCGTCCGAAAAGTAATGCAACACCCTTAAATTTTGAACAATTTAATTTCGGCCTTCCTGTGCTTGAAATGTCAATTTTTGACTCAAATTATGTTTAGGGGTGTTAAACGGGTAGCCCGGATGAGTTTCAAAATTTTTGGACGGGTTTCAAGGTGATTTAGTACCTCGGAGGTAGCAAGCCTCCACGATAGCGGTGTGCCACGAAGTCTATCACAGAGACTAGCCTCCGTGACACGGAGGTTGTGCTCCACAATAGGGTCTGCAACACAGAGGCTGCGCCTCCACGATGTGGTCTGTGCCACGGACCCTTGATGCTGACGGCTGTTTTGATGGTTATTAAAAGGGACGAGAGGCAAAAGGGTCTGTCCACTTAAGCACTACCCATAAGCATTATAAAACCCCTTTACTTTAGTTTTAAGAGAAAATATATCCCTAAATTCACTCTTAACTCAAAACCCTAATAAGGCCATGGATTCTACCGTACGTTCAACTTTTGGGTTCCATGCTTCGTATCTCTTTCCAATTCTCTTGTGTTTAAGGCATGTACCTTTTTCCCTTTAATTTATAATTTCATATAAGGCATAAATTCATATTAAATTCATAGTTTTGATGTGTGTTTTGTTTTAGTTAAGGGCATCAGACATGATTGGCCTTTAACTTGACTTTCCATTATTTATTATGAAACAATCATGCTTTATTAATGTTTGTGAATATGGTGGGGTGCATGGGAATGGTAAATTGAATTCTGGGGTACCATGGATTCCCCAATTACCTGGTTTTGGTCTTGGAAATTGTATGCCCTCAAACTGTTTGTGAAATTGCCATTGAATATGATTTTTTCACATAGTTTGACAATTCTTGGAATTTTTGCATTGCATAAATGGTTAAAGGAACATGAATTGGTTTTGGTTGGTTTTCATATGGCTTTGGGAAAGTCCTTGGTGTCCATGGTTTGAGTAGAAATGGTTTTGGTTTAATTGGATATGGTGGAGTCTAATTTGGTTTAATGGTTTATATGGCATAATGTAATAGACTTGCAAGCTCTAATTTTGGTATGATAATACCAACGGTTAATGCTTAATTAAAAGACCATCACGACCCAAACTAGGGCCTGGCCGTGACGGGTATCTCAAGTCCCACGTGGACTGGAGATCACCTCTTCACCTAACTTTGTCGCTCAACGACATCAAGTGTCGGATGAATTCTGAACATATAACAAGATAGTGTAAAGATAAGACTAATATTAATTCGTGAAATGTCTATATCAACCATCGGTAACCGGACAACCATCCATCACCGATCCAATCCACCAAAACAACACACCCAAGTCCACAGTAATCCAACAAAGCCTCTATAAAACCGAAGTTAACAAAATGCCGAGACATGCCACCGACAGTAGCCAAAACAAAGTCTAAATAAAGTCTAAGACATAGAATATGGAGACCATGAAATAAAGCCTTTCGAAGTATGGAAGCTCACCACTTCAATGTCGACTCACGAACCAACTCAAATACTTGATCATTATGCAGGAAAAGTAGAAGAAGTTTCAACGCCCTTTATTGCATGGGGATACAACATACAGAGATGGTTAGCGGTTAGAGCGCTAGCATGTAACTCAGGGATAGAGGAATAAAATAATACCTTCATTCAAAACAAAGTCAAATCATCATATGCAATCACATATATACATATATATCGTGCCGGGATAGGGAACAAGGCTTATCATGGAATTTGAAAAAAACTTTAACCTGGGTTGTGTAGCATAATAGTCATAAAACAATGAACCCACTGGCTATATAGGCCCAACTCTCCCCTAGATAGATGGGCCTCACTCCGTGTAGCCGCACGAATCTGAGAATATCCATATATGTTTTTATGAGGGAATCAAACCTCCTAATTAAGGTGACTTAAGCACCAATGTATACAGTATGGGGGACTTGAAACTCCTATTTATATATCCATTTGGGGGACGCGAACCTCCCAGTCATATAGCTTCCTCAAACTTGGACTTCATGTCCTCCCCGGCTTCCAGAGTAGCTTCCTCAAACTTTTGATTCTGCCATAGAACCTTTACTGAAGTGACGTTCGTTCTCAATCGACAAACTTTCCCATCCAAGATCCTCACTAGGATCTCCTCATAGGACAAAAAATATGAAATACCAATGTCCTCCAAGGGAACAACCAACGAAGGATCACCCATGATTTTTTGCAACATGGACACATGAAATACCAAATGAATGGAGCTCATGCTAGAGGGTGAATCCAACTCATACGCAACATCACCAACCCTTCTCAAAATCAAGTATGGTCCAACATATCGGGGATTGAGCTTCCCCTTCTTCTCGAACCGCATTACTCCCTTCATGGAAGACACCTTCAAGAATACCCGATATCCAAGCTCAAACTCCAAGTCCCTTTGCCTTATGTTCGAATAGGAATTTTGGTGATCTTAAGCCTATCCCAGATCACCTTTACCTTCTCCATATCTTGGTGAACCAAATTTAAGCAAAACATCTCTGCTCCTCTAACGTCGAACCATCTAATAGGAGATCTACACCTCATACTATATAATGCCTCAAACGGAGCCTTACCGATGCTAGAATGGTAATTATTATTGTAGGCAAATTTAATAAGGGGAAAATTGTTGAACCAACTGACACCAAAGTCAATCACACAGGCTCGCAATATATCTTTCAAAGTCTGAATAGTCTTTTCAGCTTGCCCATTCGTCTGCGGGTGAAAAGCCATACTAAGACTCACTTTAGTCCCCAAACCATGCTAAAAAGAGTGTCAGAAGTGCAATACAAACTGAGTACCAAGATCCTAAGTAATCGAGACAAGCACACCATGCAACTTTACCAGTTCCTGAAGGAATAACTTTGCATAGTCCTCAATAGAATAATTAATCCTCACTGGCAAGAAGTGAGCCGACTTAGTCATCCTATCTATAATGACCCAAATGGAGTCACATAGATTCTACGACTATGAAAGTCTGATAACGAAATCTATTTTAATTACCTCCCACTTCCATACCGGTAGTTCAATATCTTGGAGTGTCCCACCGGGCTTAATATGCTCCACCTTCACTTGCTGGCATACTATACACTTAGCCACAAAGTTGGCCATATCCCGTTTTATGTTATTCCACCAAAACATCTCTTTAAGATCATGATACATCTTCGTTGAACCGGGAAGGACCATATATCATGATTCATGGGCCTCGACCAAAATGCTACCGCATAATCCATCCACATCAGGAACACACAATCTCCCTTAGTACCTCAAGACACCATCACCTTTGATCTCGAAGGCCATAACCTTCTGCTTACACATATCATCCTTGATCTTTATCAAGAGAGGATCTAATACCTATTACTTCTTTATTTTCTAACCAAGAGATGATTGCTCCACCTGTTGCACAAACACACCACCATCCTCAGAGTCCAAGAGACAAACTACAAGGTTAGACAAATGATGAATGTCCTTTACTAATTCCCGCTTATCCTTATTCACATGTGACAAGCTTCCCATGGACAACCTACTATGAGCATCAATAACCACATTAGCTTTACCTGGATGGTAGTGAAGACTCATATCATAGTCCTTCAGTAACTCAAGCCATCTCTTTTGCCTAAGATTAAACTTCTTCTGAGTGAATACATATTGCAGGCTCTTATGATCAGAAAAGATATTAACTTAAACCCCATACAGATAGTGACACCAAATTTTTAACGTGAACACCACAACTGACAATTCCAAGTCATGAGTTGGATAGTCCTTCTTATGAATCTTTAATTTTCTACAGGCGTAAACAACCACTTTGCCATGTTGCATCAACACACAGCCCAAACCAACCCAAGATATATTATAATAGATGGAAAAACCCTCGGTACCCTCAGGTACAGTCAAGATCGGAGTTGAAGTCAACTTATCTTTTAGCTTCACAAAGCTACCCTCGCAAGCATCAGGCCATAAGAACTTCACCTTTTTTGAGTCAACTTGGTCAATGGAGCAGCAATAAAAAAAAAGTTTTCCATGAACCTTCTATAATAACCAGTTAAACCCAAGAAGCTTCAAATATCGGTTGGAGTCATAGGTTTAGACCACTTCTTAACCACAACAACAGTTTAAGGATCTGCCATAATCCCCCCACTAGACACGACATGACCAAGATAAGTTATGATATTCAACTAGAACTCACACTTAGAGAACTTAGCATACAACTGCTGATCTTTTAAGGTCTGCAACATAGGGTGGAGGTGAGCAACATGATCAACCTTACTCTTAGAGTACACTAAGATGTCATCAAGGAAGACAATCACGAACAAATTAAGAAACTGCCAAAAGACCCTATTCATCAAATCTATGAATGACGTGGGGGCACTGGTCAACCCAAAAAACATAACCAGAAACTCAAAGTGCCTATAACGGGTATAGAAAGCAATCTTAGGGATATCCGCCTCCCTTATCTTTTACTGGTGATACCCAGATCGAAGATCGATCTTAGAGAAGAATTTGGCACCCTGAAGCTGATCAAAGAGGTCATCAATTCTTGGAAGGGGATGCTTATTCTTTACTATCACCTTGTTCAACTGTTGGTAATCAATGCACATATGAAGGGAACCATCCTTATTAGGTATAAACATCGGTGCATCCTACGAGGACACACTAGAATGGATGAAACCTTTGTCTAAAAGATCCTTTAGTTGCTTCTTAAGCTCCTTCAAATCAGATAGAGCCATTCTATAGGGGGGAATAGAAATTGGATGAGTGTCCAAAATGAGATCAATACCAAAATCTATCTTCTTATTGGGAGGGATACCCAGTAAGTCATTAGGGAAGACTTTAGGAAACTCATTTACCATAGGAACAAAATGTAAGGAAAGACCCTCCAAGTTATAATGTTTAACCAAGATCAGATAATAGAGAACCTTTGGAAATTAACATTTATGTTCTAAGATACGATATAAACCTCCTCTTTGGAGCTAGGGAAACACTCTTCTACTCAATAATTACCTCATTAGGGAATTTAAACATAACCTTACGTGTCCGATGGTCTAAACAAACATAGTATGAATGCAACTAGTTCATTCCCATAATAACATCAAAGTTAACCATGTCTAACTCTATCAAATCTAACAAAGTTTCTTGATTACCAATGAACAA
Source organism: Capsicum chinense (assembly GCA_026120095.1). Classification (NCBI taxonomy): domain Eukaryota; kingdom Viridiplantae; phylum Streptophyta; class Magnoliopsida; order Solanales; family Solanaceae; genus Capsicum; species Capsicum chinense. The sequence goes on from JAPEIP010000003.1 coordinate 43,931,040, forward strand.
CACACAACCCCTATAGACTCTTTTGACAACAACAGAGTCACCCATTGAGGTAGAAATAGAAAAAGGGTCCGACAGATACTCAGGATTAAAGCCAAAATGCACAACCACAAATGGGGTCACATAAAAGAGAGTGAACCCCGGGTTAAGTAAACAATACACATCATGTGGAAAAGATTCAGCATAAAAGTAACAACATCTGGAGATACCTCAAACTCTTGACGAGTAGTGAGAGCATAAAGATGATTTCGACTAGTGCCGGAGCTAGAAGTTGCAAGCTTTGGTGCTGAAGCTGATGAAGAGGCAACAGGAACCTTGTTTGCCCTAAAAGTAACTCTAGAAAGACCCTTCCACTGTATATTCCTAATCTGACCACACATAAAACATTAGTTCCTCCCCTTCTTGCACTGACCATGATACAGTTGACCATAAAATCAGTAAGAAGGATACGATGGAGTGGATTGAGCAATACCGACCTGAGATTGGGCACCTTGTGTCCTATACCCTCCATCATGCTGGAAGAAATAATTACCCGATGGCTTCGGGTAAAGAGTACTAGCCTAGAGAAGGAACCAGAACTTCCCCACTTCTTCTTAGGCCACTTTCCGTATCTCTACCAGTCTGCTGTTGGCCTTTACCCTGATAAAAAATGTAAACTTCATACTCTACCTCTCACCAATTTTAGCCTACTTATGTTTTTCCTCCTCAACCTGCTGTATATATACCTCAAGTCGAGAAATATCCTTATCTTTGTTCAACAAAGAAGCCTTGCTCTTCAGAATCAACGCATAGGACAACCCAAAAGCAAACTTATGCATTCTAGTTCTCATCTTAGACATTAACTTAGGAGCATACCTAGAAAATTGATGGAATTTTTAAGACATGCTCCTTGACTGACACCCTACCTTGTCTTAGATTCACAAATTCCTCTGCTTTTGCCTATCTTAACTCCTGAGAAAAGAAGTAGTTCAAAAAGGCACTATAAAAGTCATCCCATAGTGTAGAGTCAGAATTACCTCCCCTAGATTGCTTCCACTCTTCATACCACTGGTATGCCGCATCCTTAAATTAGTAAGCAGCAAACTTTGCACCTTTAATATCTGGCGCATGCATAATCTATAAGATGTTTTCTATCTCATCAATAAAATATTGAGGATCTTCCTCAACCGTAACACCAGTAAAAATTAGAGGACTCAACCTTGTGAACTAGGCAACTCTTATGGCCTTAGAAAATAGAGTAACAAAAGCACCGAGCTTAGACTGAGAAGCTACCAACTGAGCTAACATATGAATAGACTAATGAAACTCAAGATCTGTCATATCATCATGAGGAGCTCGAGGGAATTAATGGAAATCCAGGAGAGCAATAGAGAATTGGAACCCTAGACCAAGTTTGACCTCATAAGCGGGGTGTGTCCGATAAATAGTGTCCCCAAGTAGAACAGAGGAGTCTCTATGAGCTTCAGATCATCTGGGAGGCATGATATAAAAAAATGAGAAGAATTAGAGGAATCCAAGACCTTAGACTCTATAGCTTGAAGTACGATGACAAGAAAGAGAGACATTTCTAAATTCTCATAGCCATAAAAGATACTCTACTTGACAGGAATTTGTGGATACCTAATTAACCATGAACCTAAGCTCTTATACCAACTTTTTCATGACCCAAACCATGGCCTAGCCATGATAGGCATCTCAAGTTCCACATGGACCAGAGATCACCTCCATCACCTAACGTACTCAGCTCAGTAACCTCAAGTGTCAGATGAATTCTGAACACTTAACAAAATAGTATAAAGATAATACTAATATTAATTCGTGAAATGTCTATATAAACTATCGATAATTGGACAACCGTCCATCATCGAGCCAATCCACCAAAATAACACACCCAAGTCCACAGTAATCTAACAAAGCCTCTATAAAACTGAAGTCAATAAAATGTCAGGACATGCCCCCTACAGTAGCTAAAAACAAAGTCTAAATAAAGTCTGAGACATAGAATATGAAGAACATAAAATGAAGCCTTCCAAAGTATGAAAGCTCACCACTTCAATGTCAACTCACAAACCAACTCAAACACTTGATCACTGCACAAGAAAAGTAGAAAAAGTTTGCATTGCGTGGGGATATAACGTCCGTAGACAGTTAGCAGTTGGAGTGCTTACATGTAACTTAGGTATATAGGAATAAAATAATGCCATTATTCAAAACAAAGTTAAATTATCATATGGAATTATATATATATGTATATATATATACCATGTTGGGATAGGGAACAAGGATTATCATAGAATTTTGAAAAAACTTAACTCGAGCTGTGTAGCATAACCATCATAAAATAAGGTACCTACAGGCTATATGGGCCCAGCTCTCCCCTAGATGGAAGGGACCAATGCATGTAGTCACACAAACCAGAGAATATCCATATCTGTATATGCTTTATAAGGGACTCAAACCTCCCAGCATAATAAAGGTGACTTTAGCACTAAAGTATATAATATAGGGGATTCAAACCTCCCATTTATATATCCACTTAGGGGACTCAAGCCTTCTGATCATATAGATGCCTGCACTAGCTAGTGCAGTTTCTAATGTTAGTCCTTCGGACCTCACTTTCATGGCCCGACTACGCAATCCACTTTAAAGCCCAAATTAAAATATTCATTGCACATGCTCAACCATTAATCCAATTACTTACCAAAGGCATCCCGTTGGTATCGTTATACCAAATTCACTTGCAAGCGTACAATATGCCATAACCATTATTAATTAATTTGGGGCTCAAACCCATTGTCCAAGTAAAGATATTAATTATATTCAACATTTAGGGACTCAAACCAATTTATCTAGTTAAACCAACAAGGTTACAATTCAAATCAATTTTTGGCTAATGAGGCCTTTACTAAACCATTTTCTAACCATTTACATTATTAGGCTAAGGGCTTAGTTCAAAACACAATTCAACATATGACAAGGTCATTCTCATAGGCCATTTCACAAACAGGTTGAAGGCATACCATTATCAAATAATTATTCAACCCCAAAACCATCAAGTTAGGGTTAACCATGACCCTTTAATTTTAATCACAATTCCCAAGCATACAGATGTTCAAGACTATTATCAAAACATGTATAATTATAATTTAAACCATGAAAAAATAATACTCAACATTATATATTCAAACCCTCAACCATGATTTTCAAAACCCATTAATGAATCATGAACAATGTTTAAAAATACATGATCTTTGTAAACTAACAATGATGGAAGAATCACATGCCTGAGTTATGAAAATTCATGGAGAGAATTTGATCTTTAAGCCTCTAGATGAACACCTTGAAGAAACCCTAGCCCAATTTTCTTGAGAGGATTTTGAGAGAGTTTAGAAAGTGTTTTAATCTTCTAAAGTGTTAAATAAATGCCTAATAAATATTTTAAGACATACGGTCTTAAGGAATTGATATGGGAAATGTCCAAAATACCCTTATCTTAAAAGTTATAAAAAACTCATAGGTGGGTACAAGTTTACCCTCCAACTCGTCACCATATCATATGAGTGGTACCTTCAAGTCATCGCTTGGTCAGAAGGTTGGACACCATATTCTGTACAACTTATGAATCCATTGCCCAACTCATCATATTACCATACAACTAGTGCCCTCAAGTCCTATCCAAGGCAGAATATCAAGGACTAGACACTAGACAACACACGATTAGACCCTAAACCTCTCATCACGGAACCATATAACTAATATAGAGTCTCTCATAACTATGACAAAACTTGGATAGCAAAATATTAACTAATATATGACTAGGGTCCATAGACCCGTCACCACACCATACGACTTGTGGTGTGAGTCGTATGATTTACAGAAAGTTTAAGACTCAAAAAATTTGCAAGGGCCAAAGTTTGGGGTGTTTCAAAGACTCCTTGATAAATGGTTAAGATTATGTAAATGATTTTAATATGGGCTTAAAGGAGGTTATGTAGAAAATTCGTAGAAGGTAGAGGTCCTGGGGGAACCAAAACTGGAAAATCTTATTTGCTGATGTGAGGGTGGTCTTGTGACCATGTGTATGATATCAAATTTTATATTTTAGGGATTTACTAGTCATCTATATTTCATTTTTCCAATCGTGTGGCTAACACGCACTAGGGCCCTGTGAACAGGAAGAGCTGAACCTATATAGCTCGTGGGTGGTTTTAAGATAATCAAGCTATACAGTTTAGGTTAATGTTTTAAAAATTCATGCTAAGTATTGTTCCCTTTTCTCGTCATATGATATATATTTATATTGTGCATTAGTTTTACTGCTTTTAATATTATGGATTTTGGATTTACTTTACTCCATTATCCTTGAGTTACATACTACCGCTCTAATTTCTAACCATCTTCAGATGCTATATCCCCATGCGTATAGGGTTTGAAGGCAAGTCTATCTTCCCTAAGTAGTGATCAGGTGTTCATGGATTGTTCGAGTGTTGACTTGAAGTGGTGAGCTTTCATCCTTTGAAAGTCTTCATTTCATGTTTGATTTCTCTTGTCTTAGATTTTATCTCAGTTTGGTTTTTGTAAGACCCCGCAAAATTTCTAGCTTAATTCAGTCCGTTAAGCTTGTTAAGGGGTCCTAGACTTAGAATATATTAGCTAAGTATTCAGACTTAGTGCCATTTTATCCTTCAAAAATTGGCAATATTATTTTGTGAGCTTTACGTCTATTAAATGTTGATATTTGAGTTAATTCATGATAAGGAAGGTCAATGGATGTTCTCGAACAAGTTTTGAAATTTTTGGACCTCGTTTAGACCATGTTTGAGTGCACAAAATAGTGGGTTGACGTGATCTTGATGCATTTTGTTGACCATCGCATCGATAAGATAGTTTTTCCCCAGCTTTAGTGCAAATTCTAGTGAACTGACACGAAGTCGATACGGTGCGTTGGCTATCACATCGATGGCAATAATGCGGTGCGTCGGCCTACGCGTCGGTAACACAGTTTACAGGCATTAAAAGGCCGCATCCTCAGGGTTAATTAGGTCTTTTTCCCATGCGCTTCAGCCCCCAAAATATGAAATTAAATCCTTAGGAGAGAAATTATATTCATTTTTTCACAAATTGCTCAAGAAAAAGAACCCTAGGTGTTTAAATTTCAAATCAAGAACTCAAGAACTCACCATTAACTTTCAGAAATTCTTCAACTAAGGTATGTGAATTGTTCATCTAAGGGTCCCTTTTCACCCTTGGAGTCCAAGAAACCATTTTTAAACTTCATATTTATGGATTTCATGAATTCCATATTGGGTTTGATAATATTTATGTTTATATTGATTAATTAAATTTCAAATACATATTTTATGATAAGTTTCATGTGGGGTAAATTGATTTATATGTGTTATCCAGTGAAATCATGCTAAAGCCTTCGAATTGTGAATTTAGTAGTTGGAATTATATGGTCACATGTTGATTAGTATTATGTGCATATTTTATTCCTTTCAAGTGATTGATGATTTAAGCATGTGGGTTGAATAGTGAAATTATATCATGTTAGCATGTATTCAAGTTCATACAAAGCAAGTGTTTGTTAAAAGGCCCCAATGAATGAATAATGATCCAGTATTTAGCTTGTATGTTGCAAGTTTGTGCCATGTCTCTTAATTTATGCTATTGAGTCCTGGGGGTATTTATACCCAACAATTTAGCTGATTACCTAGAGCCATGGTCAGTCATAGAACAGTATCAGTCACGTCATGATCAGTAGTATTCTTAGTCAGTTATAGAACTCAGGAAACCTCAGTAGTGTTCGTAATTTAGTCACAATACTCAGGGTAGACCTCAGTAGCACTTGGTGCTCAGTCAGTTAATAGAGTTTAGTAGTATTCCATTAGTCCATGGAACTTAGTGAACTCGGTTTAGTTTAGTCAAATAGTAATATTAGTAATAGTTCCATCTAGCCTAGTACAGACTAGAAATCAGTTTAGTGCCCATTCAGTTAGGAGTAAGATTCAGCACCTAGCAAACCCAGGGATAGGGGTATTCCTGTCAACAGAGGGTTTGACCCCTAGTAGCAATCCCTGTGTTACAGAACTATGTAGCCAGCGTAGGTTGAGATATCTTTCTGCCAAATATTATGAGGGTTGATACATCTCATTTGAGTTATCCTGCTAGTGAGGGTTGACAAAAGAGCTTTCTGTCAGTGAGGGTTAACTCACAACTTGTCTCTACCCATGGCACGATATTGATACCCTTCCAATTGGGGTTATAGGTTGGAACCCAATTAGTTTAGAAAGGGGCATGTTGATTAGATGATTACCTCTCATAGTTTTAGTTTCTAATTCAGTCTCAGTATAGAACTCAGTCCAGTTCTATAGATTTAGGACTATCAGTTATAGTCACTTAGTTCAGTTCAATATGGAACTTAGTATAGTTTCATAGAATTTAGGACTTCCTGATACAGCCATCATATTATCAGTAATATAGTCTCAGTAAACTTTGGCCTCAGTTAAACAGTATTCAGATTTAGTGTCCAGTACTATCATATTATCAGTTACAATTTTCGTATTCATGCATCTATTCTCATTTAGTCATACTTGTGTTATTCAGTTAGTATTGTTCATGCATATGAACCCATGCATTTTAACCTACCTCACTGAGCATACCAGTATATTCAAAGTACTGGCGCATACTTTCTTTTGCGCTATGATATCTTATATTATAGGTTTCGATGCACGGGCTCCCGAGCATCCGTAGTAGATCAGACTTTCAATAGTCAGAGTAGTGGTGAGTCCTCATAGTTCAAGGATATGATTATTATTTACAATATTTCAATTTCAGTATTAGTAGTCGGAGTTAGTTGGGGGCTTGTCCCATTAACTCCACAGTTCAGACAGTTTTAGAGGCTTTTCAGATAAGAGTATTTTTAGGAAGTTGTTCAGTTTTTCAGTACTTATATTCAGTTTTGGTATTTTGATACCGCATTCAGATTTATTTTGTATATTTTAACCTTATGGCATATGTTTTCGCCTATTTGCCTAATCATTGTAGTATTTATTACATAATTATTGCAGCAGGTACCAGTCATGGGTTAGCTTGTGGTCCTTCAGGATTGCGAGCACCGTGTAGCATTCGGGGTACAGACTTGGGGCATTACAAACTTGGTATCAGAGCCTAAGGTTTAATAGTGTCCTAGGAAGTTTGAAAGCCGCATCTAGTAGAGTCTTATGCATGGGTGTATTGCGCGCCACACTTATGAACATAAGGCTACGAAATGTTTTAGGAAAAGTTTCCCTTCTTTCTGTATTCATAGAGTGCGAGTGAACACAAGCTCAAGTTAAACTCTCAGTCTAATTCCTCTCTTCCTTATGCTTCAATAACATTTCTTCCATATAAGCTAACGAGAGAAGTAATGAAAATCAGTCAGCCCCTCCGCCCGTTCAGGCAGATCCCCTGAATGAGAATTCTCCTACTCTTAATTTAGAGTTGCTTTCACTGCCTTAGCTTATTCAGTAGTTGTACAGAACAATTAGCTAGCCATTATCCTATCAAGGCTTATGGCTTATGCTCCACATATTGGGGAGAAGAGGCGTAGAAAAGAAGGGAGAAAGAATAAGAGTGCCAGAATGTCTTGGCCAAAAAGTGGCTGAAAAAATCTTCTCTGCCAGCAGTGTGGTAGAAACCTCCAGGGTATCTATAGAACTAGAAACTATGTGTGCTTTAGATGTGGCAAGCTAGGCCACAGAGTCAGACAGTGTCCTCAGGTGGGTTCGCAGAGTCAATATACCCATCCCCCAGCTTAGTTCAATCGCTCGAAGCAACAGGGTTCCTCCTTCAGTGCCACCAGTGGGCAACACCCTATGCTCTTCAGTCCCAACAAGATCAGGAAAGTTCTCCTAATGTGGTCACTGGTATGTTACAATTTTATTATTTGCATGTTTATACTTTGCTAGATCTAGGAGCTTTCTTGTCCTTTGTTACTCCATATATAGAAGTTGATTTTAGAGTCAGTCTCGAAATTCTAGTAGAACCTTTCTCAGTCTATACCCCAATGGGTAAATCCATCATAGCCAGGTGGGTATACAGGAATTATATGATTATGATATCTCAAAAAGTCACTTTAACGGACTTAGTCGAATTAGAGAAGATTGATTTTGATGTTATTCTAGACATGGATTGGATTCATTCCTGGTATGCCTCAGTTGACTGTAGAAATAGAATTGTCCTATTTTGGTTTCCAAATGAACCCAACCTAGAGTGGAGGAGTAGTACTTCAGCACTTAGGGGTTAGCTTGTTTCTTACCTTCGGGCTAGAAAAATGATATCTAAGGGGATGTGTCTACCATCTCGTTCGAGTCAGGACTCTAATTCAGAAACTCCTACTCTTGAATCAGTGTCAGTAGCATAAGAATTCTCAGATGTGTTTCTCGAAGACCTTTATGGAGTTTCTCCCAAAAGGGGGAATCAACTTTAGAACTGATCTTCTCCAAGATACTCATCTCATCTCTATTTCTCCATATATAATAGCTCCAGCAGAACTCAAAGAATTGAAAGATCAGTTAAAGGATCTCCTAGACAAGGGATTCATCAGGACCAGTGTGTCCTCGTGGGGCGTGCCAGTGTTATTCATGTGTAAGAAAGATGGTTCTTTTAGAATTTTTATTGACTATCATTAGTTAAATAAAGTCACGGTCAAGAACAAGTATCCACTTCCCAGAATCGATGACTTATTTGACTAGCTTTATGGTGCCAGCTATTTCTCTAAGATAGACCTCAAATCAGGCTATCATCCGCTCAGAGTCAGAGAATGTGACATCCTAAAAATAGCTTTCAAAACTCGATATGGTCACTTCAAATTCTTAGTCATGTTCTTTGTTCTTACCAATTCCCCAACAACTTTTATGGACTTGATGAACCGTGTGTTCAAGCAGTACTTGGACATGTTTGTCATAGTCTTTATCAATGACATACTTATCTATTCTCGTAGCGAAAATGATCACGTAGATCATCTTAGAATCGTACTCCAGACTCTCGAAGCCTATAAGTTATCACGATATCTATACATGTATTACATGTCATCCCTATGATCATAGCTCATGTCAGCTCTACACTTTCAATTCCCACTATAGGAGTTCTAGTTTAATCTGTGTTACAAATCATATTCCATGAACACAAAAACTCCAGACTTAGGTCATGCAACTCCTGACTTATGTACATATGCCATGCTTTACAATGGTCTTAGTACCCATGACTCATGCTACCCTGCTAACGAATTAGCTAAATTCAGATCATGACATGTATATCCTCAGCCTAGATCTTTTGGTAGATCCACCTAAGATATTGATATTCTATTGATCAGGCCTCAGTTAAGTGTTGAGTCTGGTATAGTATTCAGTACTCAGTAGTCAATATTCATCCTCAGAATTCAGTAAAGAACTTAGATAGTTCTATAGAATCGTGGCTATTAGTTATCAATTGCTTAGCCATCAAAATCCTATATTTCAGTATTAGTTTGAACCTCAGTTACCAATATCCATTTATAAGAACTCAATATTCAGTTCCAGTATAAGTATCAGTTACCGTCTTAGTTATAGTCTTAGTCCCAGTCCCAGTCTAGCAATAAAATCAGAAACTCAGTTCAGTTCCAGGTTTGCTTGACCATAGCATACAGTTCTCAGTTATTCAGATATCAATATTTCAGCACCTCAGTTTATAAACTCTTTTGGAACCATGTTATATGCTTGGTCTTGAACTTTTAAATAATACAGTCCTTCAAAAATTCATGCTTGATTTTCTTATGTTACTTAGTTAGTCCTTGCCTCATATGCTTAATACTCTACAGTTTTACTCCAGTTTTTCAAACTAAGAACAGTTCAATCTTACATGACCAGTATTCAGCTATCAACTATTTAGTTAATCAGATATGACAGTATGTTTATGCATTCGTGTTCAGCGCCTATGTGAATATTTTTAATAGTCTCAGGTGAAGCGTTATTGTAAGGTAGAAAGTATAGTTGAGAAAGTATCCAAGGGATATGACTAAGTTTGAAAATATTAGTTGCAATACACGAGGCTTAGTCACTGTATCTTAAATGAGGTTTCATAGGCCTCACCACATATTACAGAAATTTAGCTTGAATATGACTTCTTATTCAGACGCTTTATTCAGCCTAGGCAAAGATTCTTTACTCCCTAAAGTCACTAGAAACTCTATAGAAAGAGTGTCAAGGAAATTCTCCAGTCGAGCATGAGTTTTCAGCACAAGTTAGTTCGTAAAGCCAGAAATTCAGTTTTGTAGTCGGGTGGGCAAATTTGTATGACTTAGTTTCTCATCTTTCCATCTAGTCGCACTATCCAAAGTCTCATGAATGTAATTATTCCAAGATAAGGCAACCAGGTAGTGCGTATTTAGCTTAGTTCATATGTCATGCTTTAGTTTCAGATCCCAGATATTCAGTCACGATTCAGTTCATTGGTGCCCTGTGCATCGTCTTAGTTTTCCTCAGTATCTTAACCAAGTCAGTATTCTTTGAGGGACATAATTCCCCGTGCTTTCACGACCTAAAGCTTCCATCTCCTCTTCATGTAACAAATCTAGTTTGGAGTAGTGGGTACTCATAAATTGCCGCTCGAGTCCCAATCTCAGCCGTATTCCATGTATCCAGGGGCTCAGTTCAGTTCATGATGTTCAGTACATGTATCACATTTCAGGCTCAGTTATGTTCTCATGTTCCTATTCATGTGTGTTCAGTAAAGGATCTCGATCTTGAGATTGGAAATTTTGTATTCTTGAAAATCTCTCCTATGAAAGAAGTGAAGAGGTTTGGCAAGAAGGGGAAACTTAGTCCAGATATGTCAGTCCTTACTAAATTCTCAGTCATTTAAGAAAGGTAGGTTACGAGCTTGAGTTGCCTTTAGACTTAGCTTCAGTGCACCTAGTGTTCCATGTCTCCTTGCTAAACAAATGCATGGTGACCCAACAGTTGTAGTCCCTATTGAGGGCATAGATATTCATAACAGCCTCTCTTATGAAGAGATTCTAGTTGAAATCCTTGACTATCAGATTCATTGACTGAGGAACAACGAAGTCCCTCTAGTCAAAGTTCTTTACCGGAATCAATCCGTTGAGGGGGATACTTGAGAAGTAGAAGTACATATGTAGACCAATTATCCTCACCTCTTCTCCATTAATTCACACTCAGCTCAAGGTAATAGGTTTTCTTAAGCTTATTCAGTTTGACGCTTAGATTTTTAGTACAAACTTGGTATCAGTTTCCATTGCATGTTCAGTCATATATTCATGAGTCAGTTCAGCCATGTATTCATGCATCAGATATGCATGTTCAGTATGAGAACATATCTAATCATTAATCCTAGTCATGCATTCATGAATTATGTTCAGCTATGTACTCATACATCAGATATGCATGTTTAGTATGATAATATAGTATATCAAAAATCTCAATTATCCGGTCATGTTTCAGATGTTCATGTCCAGTAAGTAAGTTCAGTCTACTAGTACTCTCAGCTTAGTCAATCTCATTTGAGGACGAATGTTCCCAAGGGGGAGATAATGTAAGACACCAAAAAATTTCTAGCTTAATTCATTCCTTTAAGCTTGTTAAAGGGTCCCAGACTTGGAATATATTAGCTAAGTATTCAGACTTAGTGCCATTTTAGCCTTTGAAAGTTGGAAATCTTATTTTGAGACCTTTACGTCCATTAAATATTGATATTTGAGTTAATTCATGATCAAGAAGGTCAATAGATATTCCCGGATAAGTTTTAGAATTTTTGGACCTCTTTTAGACCATGTTTGAGTGCCCAAAATAGTGGGTCAATGTGATCATGATGCGTTGTGTCGACCATCGCATTGATAAGATTGTTTTCCCCAGCTTCAATACAAATTCCAGTGAATCGATGTGGACTCAACGCGACACGTTGGCTATCACGTTGATGCCAATGATGTAGTGCGTCGACCTACGTGTCGGTCACATAGTTTATAGGCATTAAAAGGCCGTGTTCTCAGGGTTAATTAGGTCTTTTTCCCACGCCCTTCAATCCCTAAAATACAAAATTAAACCCTTTGGAGAGCAATTATATTCATTCTTTCACAAATTACTCAAGAACAAGAACCCTGAGTGTTAAAATTTCAAATCAAGAACTCAAGAACTCACCATTAACTTTCAAAAATTCTTCAACTAAGGTATGTGAAGTGTTCATCCAAGGGTGCCTTTTCACCCTTGGAGTCCAAGAAGCTATTTTTAAACTTTATGTTTGTGGATTTCATGAATTTCATGTTGGGTTTGATAATATTCATGTTTATATTGATTAATTGAATTTCAAATGCATGTTTATGATAAGTTTCATGTGGGGTCAATCTATTTATATGTGTTATCTAGTGAAATAATGCTAAAGCCTTTGAATTGTGAATTTGGAAGTTGGAATTGTGTGCTCACATGTTAATTAGAATTATGTGCATGTTTTATGCCTTTCAAATAATTGATGAATTAAGCATGTGGGTTGAATAGTGAAATTATATCATGTTAGCATGTATTCAAGTTCATGCCATGGAAGTGTTTGTTAAAAAGCCCCAATGAATGAATAATGATCCAGTACTGAGCTTGTATGTTGCAAGTTTGTTCCATGTCTCGTAATTTATGCTATTGAGTCTTGGAGGTATTTATACCCAACAATTTAGCTGATTACCTAGAGCTATAGTCAATCATAGAACAGTATCAGTCACGTCACGATTAGTAGTATTCTCAGTCAGTTACAGAACATAGGAAACCTCAGTAGTGTTCATAATTTAGTCATAATACTTAGTGTAGACCTCAGTAGAACTTGGTGCTCTATTAGTTAATAGAGCTCAGTAGTATTCCATTAGTCAACGAAACTCAGTGAACTAAATTAAGTTCAGTCAAATAATAATAGTTTAGTCCAGCCTAGTACATACTAGAAATCAGTTTAGTGTCCATTTAGTTGGGAGTAGGATTCAGCACCGAGCGAACCCAGGGATGGGGGCATTCCTGTCAGCAGAGGGTTTGACCCCTAGTAGCAATCCCTGCGTTACAGAACTATGTAGCCAGCATAGGTTGAGATATCTTCCTACCAGATATTATGAGGGTTGATACATCTTATTCAAGTTATTCTACCAGCGAGGGTTGATGAAAGAGCTTTTTGTCAGGAAGGGTTAACTCACAACTTATCTCTACCCATGGCACGATATTGAAACCCTTCTAACTGGGGTTATAGGTTGGACCCTAATCTATTCAGAGGGGGGCATGTCGATTAGATGATTATCTCTCATAGTTTTAGTTTTAGATTCAGTCCAGTTCTATAGATTCAGGACTATCAATTATAGTCACTTAATTCAATTCAGTACGAAACTCAGTATAGTTCCATAGAATTCAAGATTATCAGATATAATTATCTAATTATTAGTAATATAGTATCAGTAAACTCAGACCTCAGTTAAATAGTATTTAGATTTAGTATCCAGTACTGTTATGTTTTCAGTTATAGTTTTAGTAATCATTCATGTACTCTCATTCAGTCATACTCATGTTATTCAGTTAGCATTGTTCATGCATATGAACCCATAAATTTTAGCCTACCTCAGTAAGCATACTAGTACATTCAATGTACTAACGTATGCTTTCTTTTGTGCTATGATGTCTTATATCATAGGTTCCAACGCACGGGCTCCTGAGCATCCTTAGTAGATCAGACTTTCAGCAGTCAGAGTAGTAGTGAGTCCTCATAGTTGTAGGACATGCTTATTATTTACAGTATTTTAATTTCAGTATCAGTAGTCAGAATTAGTTGGGGTCTTGTCCCATCAACTCCATAGTTCAGACAGTTTTAGAGGCTTTTCAGACTAGAATATTTTCATACAGTTGTTCTACTTTTTAGTACTTATATTCAGTTTTTGTATTTTGATACCACATTTAGATTTATTTTATAGATTTGAACCTTATGGCATATGTTTATGCATTTTTTCATAATTATTATAGTATTTATTACACAGTTATTACAGTAGGTATGAGTCATGGGTTAGTTATTGTTCCTTCGAGATTGTGAGCACCATGTAGCATCCAGGGTACAGACTCGGGACATTATAGTATTGGCTATGGTCGAGGGCATGTCCTGACCCTTTATTGTTACTCGGTTTGTTAGAGGCTTATTGGACTACTATGGACTTAGGTATTAAAGTTGTCATTTGATACTGGTTTAGGATATCAATGTCATTTATACTTTTGGATTAAACTATTATCAATTATTTTATATATATATATATATATATATATAGGTTAGGTTAGAATAGGCTAAGGGAGTAGTCTCCTATCCTCGGTGGACTTAAGATACCCGTCACATCCATGCCCTGTTTTAGTTCGTGACAAAATTGGTATCAAAGCCTAGGTTTTAGTGTCATAGGGTGTCCAGAAGCCATGTTAAGTAGAGTCTCTTTTTTGGGTTTTTAGCATGCCACCCTTATAAGGGAGAGGCTACAAGGTATTTAGGAATATGTTCTTTCTTGTTGTCT
>JAPEIP010000003.1:43953296-43968327 GCA_026120095.1 Capsicum chinense
TTCTTGATTGCTACTGAGATCTGAGCTAAGTACTGAACTATAGCTGGAATGATAACTATACTTAGATTACTGAGATTTCTTAAGTTCTATAACTGTCTGAGAGTTCTAAATTTTGTAACTGACTGAGTTCTACTGATCATAGCATGACTGAGATTAACTTGAGACTGACTCGACTCTAGGCACACTGTTATATTTTTCGGGTACAAGTACCCCCAGGACTCGATGGAAGGAAAATGACGCACATGATACTTCTTGATCATAGGAATAATAACCACAATTCATAATACCATAAGTAGGGGATTTCATACTACACATGGTTCTCAACACCTTATACATGAAAGGGAATACACATAACATGGGTATACTTGCATACCTCAATATCATGGACATTCCATATCCCAACAGCAACTCATAACAACAACACATATCAATAACATGGAATTCATGTGGAAGCATAAGAAATAGAAGTTTAGGATATAAAAGCAGACAGTCTCGTATATGAAGAAAGAGATTGTTGACGTTAGTAGACTAATCTATTCATTGGTAGGGAATGGACTTGTCATTTAAGCACTATTAAGTCATAAAAACTTGGATTCTATCATTCTTGGCATTTTATCAAACACCTTACATGCACAACTTTGGACATAGGTGTAACTTATCAATTTGACAATCTTAATCCATCCAAAATTCATGGGTTTCAACTAAACTACTCACATCAAGATACAACCTTGTATCCAAACAACAATCATCAACATGAATATAGTCATAACACAACAAGGAAATCACAATTTATAATTTAAAACATGATTCTTGAGCTCCATGTATGAAAGGGATCCATGGATTAACACTACGCATACCTTAGAATTAACCCTAAAGTTGTAAATAGTTAACCCTAAAGGAGGAAATAAAATTAAACTTTCTAATTTTCTTCAGATTAGATGACGGCGCTTGTGATGGCCTATTATGATCTTGATGGCCTATCACGGACGTCGTCAACTTCTCTGCAAATTCAACTCGTGCTGCCTAATGTTGACGATGATGGTGATGCCCTATCCTTATCTTGATGGCGTGTCATGATTGCCATCATAAAAACTTCTTGCATCTTTACATCTTCTGTTTAAGATTGACGACATTCGTGACAGCCTATCACCAGGCTGACGGCGTGTCATGGATGTCGTCAGCCACACTTAGCTCTTTATTTGCTTCCGATTTTATGCTTTTTGGTTCCTTTATTTATGGTTCCCCCTCTCCTCTACTTTTGCTTCCAAATCAAAGTAAAATAATAAAAAACGACTAAAGCTGCTCAAGACTTCACAGTTATTTAGAGTTAAAAGCTTCAAATGTGTTAGCATATGATCACACATCAACACCCTCAACTTAAACACTTGTTTGTCCTCAAGCAGCCATAATATAACTAAGAATATTCAAAGTACAATTTGGCAACTAACTACTCATATCAGTTCAGAATATATGCACTATCCCCAAGGTCAGTCAAAATAAGACCAACTGTGTCTATTATTAAAAACACCCATGCAACTTATAAGGATCATGATATGGCAAAAATTCCAGCTATAACAACCCAGAACATACCTAAATCACACTATCCGAACAAGACAGTGATTAGCAACATACCTAGTGTGCCCTCGCAACAAAGAAATCCCTTTTTCACTTATATCAGAATTTATAAACACAGGGATAAACACAAGACTCACTCTCAGAACAAAGTTCCAACATTGCGCATCAAATGCCATAGGCTTGCCCTTATAGTCAGTACCCAAGTCTTCAGACAGGTCAGTTAGGATCACTATAGGGCTTTTCTTAAGCTTGTAACTTAGGCTAGGGGCTGGTATTATATTCATGGATATTTCATAATGACTATGCCTCCTTGACACTACATTAAACTCTCGGGGTTTCAACTCTTAACCCTTCTTTACTTCCCTATGTTATTTATCATGCATGCTCAAGATGGATGCGGTCTTTTTAATTATCAGATTATCTTTCTATCATTTTTCACACAGTTTTCTCTTTTCTTATTTCTTTTTCACCACACCCAACTTTTCATTCATCCTTCTTATTCTACCTCTCTTCATATATAGATTGTATCACGCACCCCTATAATAGCCACCTTCAACTTAGGTTATTACCTAAGTCAAGGTGCACAATGTCCAAGGAGGACCAGGGCCAAGACAAGTTTATTGTGATGTAAAAGGGAAGGTGAAAGGTGTTAAAGAAAGAAATAGGCTATTGAGGCTCAAAAAAGGATCAAGGGATATTATTCACATTGGGAAGGTCATTTAGGCTAAAATGGGCTAACATGCAAAAACAGCCTATGATCCTTTCCTAACGCCTATCCTATGACTATGGCATGACTAACAGGGAAAGTTCTAGATTCAACGCACAACGGAAACTGAGTAAGACCTTACACACACATGGCACACAAGTATCTTGCATATCACTACTTATCCGATTCATGCACTTGTTTAACACAGGTCATTCATTTGTCATACTAATGCCATAAAAAGATACACAGTGGTCACAATGGATGCAATTCACATAGTACACAATAGATCAAACCACTGGATATGTACTAAAAAATCACAGAATAAGCTAACTGGCTCAAGTACTTGTACTACTCCTAATTATCTACAGAATATGTTACAACAACAATTTACCCTACACCCTCAACTTAAAATAAAAAATAAGATGCACTACGGGTTAGGGTATACCTGAAGACAGTCAAGCACGTGGATCATGGGTCTTCGACCCTGCTACTGCATCACCTACTGTCATCTCCCCATCAGGAGCATCTGGCTTTGTGGTGGTTGGAGCCTGGCTAGATGAAGCACCTACAGCCCTAGCTCTGATGGCTGCCTTCCATTTCTCAGTATCAGCTAGGGACTCAAATCTTACTTTCTTCACCTCCTCCTTCTCAGCCTTCTTTTTTGCCTTTTTTTTTGCTTTTATTTCTTCCTCACTGTCTGGCTCTTCTCTCTTATTTTTGCCCTTCTTTTACCCTTTTTCTTATTTTTCTTTGGAGAGTTTGTAGTGAGATCAGGTATAGGAATTTCTTCCTCCAATTCTTTCACAGCCGGACCTGTTGGCATCATAATTTGGTGTTGCTGCAGCACCCCAACATCTACCTTTACTTTATTTAACGTAGCCCTAAATACAGCAAGATCAACACTTGTCATCTCCTTTGCCCAGACATCGAATCTGTTCTCCAAATCTGCAACTCTCGCAGGCAATGTCACAAAGGGCTCTAGTGCATCCTTGATTCTTTTGTCCACAGCAGCAGCGAACTATATGGCGAAGGCGTGTAGCTGTTCCTTACACCACTTGGCTTACTTAGCCACCTTTCTAATATCAATCAGCTAAAATACAGAACCTATTACTGCTGGAGGAACTGAGGGGTTGGCTTCAGTATCAGGCACTGAAGTTGCCTATGTTAAAGAATCCTGTACATCTATATGATGTGCTGCTCCTGCATCTGTAACCAGAGAGTCTGCTGCTACCTCTGCACCCTTGTTAAGCCTAAGTTTGTGTTACACCTCATCAAATTGAATGAGGTTGTGAGTCTTCCAGGCACGAACATTTTCATCAAATCCTACAATCTTTAGCACCCTAGCAGCTCTGCATAATTCTATAACAAGATAAGGAAAAAGATAAGCAGTCTCTGTCCTTGACATCCTTATTTTCATCTCATCCATAATGATTTCCCTGAATTTCAAGGAAAGCGCTACACTAAGTTTTCTACCAAAATAGCCCGGTCATCACCGAGAATATTATCTCTCTTAATGGGCATTAGCTAGACTCGCACTATGCCCCACCAAAATTTTACCTTCTGAGCCAACGAGGACTTACAAATTCTGTCATTTGGGTTTGTCACCCAAGCCAGTTCCCTGTCATCTATGATGTTGACCAACCAAGGATGTTATTTGTCCTTATTCTTTATCCGAGTATAAAATGATGGTGTGGTGGCCTGAGGTATGAAGTCAGGGCCGTGCAAGAATCTGTTGATGGTCCTGACCGAAACATCAACCATTATGCCCCTCACCCAGACTCTATCAAGAAGAGGCTGATCCGCTACTTTCTCACCTGGTTTGTACATGTTCTCTAACCTAGCTTGGTAGTTCGCATAGAACTCCCAAACTAGTATGGGACAAAATGAACCTCCCCCTTCTGTAGTCCGTCCTAAGCCATATTCCTTGAATTTCTTCTCCACTTCAGGGTATCTGCTCAACCTTTTCATGATGATCATCTTTTCTTATTGGATTAGCCTCTTCGCATTCCTTCTATCAGTTCTTTGCAGTCCAATAATATAGATATCCTCAGCTCTAGGGATTTTCTATCTAGCATTGTCCCTCTTTTTTGGGTTCTTACACTCGATAAGAGTCCTCCGAGATGGAGACTCTTTATCATTTTGTTGCTCAGTGGATGGGGACCCAGAAGCTGTTCCCTTAGACTTAGATTCTTCAGACTCTTCTTGATCTCCTTCATCAGAGTCAGCATGTTCAGACTTATGCTATTTAGAATCACCCTTTTCAGACCCCTCTTGCTCAAAAGCTGTGGTCGACTCAGTATCATCAGTGTCCTTCACCTCAATTAGTGGATGTGGTGGAGTTTTCTTTGGACTTTGCTTCTTTCGCTTCCTGAGCAAGGGTTCCTCTTTCTCACAGTCAAATTCCTCGTTGAGGAGCTTATGACGTATATCATTTTTGGCTGCTTTCTTTGGTTCTGTGGGAATCTTTCTTTTTGGTGCCATTTTAAAGTACCTGGAAACATTAGAAGAACATTAGTCAACCCTAAAGATCTCAAACACAAGTACATTAATCATTTAAGCTCATTTATGTTTTAGTCTCCAGGTATGATGACAATTCGTGACAAGACATCACGACCGTGATAGCTTATCATGATTGTCATCACCCTCATATAGAACCCAAATTTTTTTACACTTTTTGACAACATTCATGATAGGCCATCACAATTGTGATAGCCTGTCACGATTGTCGTCAGCTCTATCCAGAACCAACTTCCATTTTGTCAGCTTTTGATGACATTCCTGATAAGCTGTCACGATGGTGATATCCTATCATGGATGTTGTTACACTTATCATAACCCACTTTTTACTTTGACTAAATTTTTGGTCCCCATTCTTGCTCAAGATTTACTTGAATTGGAATCGTGAGCTATCTTTTCAACCCTTAGGCTTGTACAACCAACCCTAGGTGTGTTTTTAGCCACTTTCCAAGTTGAATGTAGTTCAAGAATCTTAGGGATATTAGGTTATCTTTCATTCATCATACATTATCAGAAAAGAGAAGAGTTAGATTAGAGTATACCTGATGGAGCTGTTAAACTAAAATCACGCACCAAAGAAAGAGTTATTTTCTGTTTATTGCTTTCTTGGTATGTTTTTGCAGAGGATGGGAAATATTTTAACTAAGGAAAGAAATACTAAAGAAAATGAAGTTAAAATCAGTGGAAATTTGAAAAGGTTCGTGATTGGGCCAGGTCGGATCTACTTAAATTTAGGCGCAGTTTTAGGATTTTAAGGCTCTGAGCTAACGGCAATTCGTGACGCCTTGTCACGATTGTGATAGCCTATCAAAAACCTCATCACCCTTAGGCAGAGAATTCCCTAAGCCTGGTCTAGCTGACGGCATTCGTGATAGGTTATCACAATTGTGACGGCTTGTCACGGATGTCGTCATGACCTTCCAGCTGACCTTTCCATTTTTCCACCTTCTCTATACTAAATCCTAAATGTAAAAACTAAAAACACTTGTTTAAACATAAAAAAAACTTTGGGCTGCCTCCCAATAGCGCCTGATTTACTGTCGTGGCACGACTTGGTTATCTTGATACTCAGACTTTGCCAAGACAACCTATTGATCCCCCTTTTCCATCATTATAGAAGACGTTAACGATCGAGAAGACATTCATATCATTTTTTTGCAACATGGGTTGATGCATTTTGAATTTTGCCTCTTTCTTACCGAGCCTAAATTTAATCTCATTCAACTCCATATCGACTATTACTCTTCCTATTGCTAAGAATAGCCTACCCAAAATAATGGGTACCTTAAAGTCCACATCACAATCCAATACCATAAAATCAGCAAGAAGAATAAAGTCTGCTACTTTTACCAACACATCATGCAAAATTCCAACAGGCCTCTTTATCGACCTATCTGCCATCACCAGTCACATGTTAGTGGGTATCGGAGCTTCTAAACTGAGATTCTTGTATACATCCAGGGGCATCAGATTCACGCTAGAATCCAAATCACATAATGCCCTTGTAACATCTAAAGACCCAACTTTGCACAAAATAGTGAACGCTCCAGGGTCAGCCTTCTTTTGTACTAAAAATCGTGTGGAAACCACGCTGCAATGGTGGAGATTGTCCACCTACTCACTGCTGACCTTTCTCTTCTTTGTGATGAAGTCTTTCATGAACTTTGCATAACCTGGCATTTGATCAAGTGCCTTAAGCAAAGGTACATTAATTGTCAATTGCTTGAGCATTTCCGTAAACTTGCTGAATTTTGCATCATCGACCTTTTTCTTCAATCATTGAGGAAAGAGAGGTGGTGGTCTAGGGATAGCCTTTAACACCGCTTCCTCTTCCTTCTCATTTTTCTTCTCTGGATCATCAACAAAACTATCTAGCTTCTCAGACTCTACTAGATTACTTTCTTCAGGTTCATCAACCATTACCTCATTTTCTACAGATTTTCCCACAAAAGGGCCACGTAACCTCTTACCACTCTGAGTGGTAATCTCCATACATGAGCCATCATTCCACATATTTTGAATCATATCACTAGGTAAAGTACCACTTTTTCTTTGGTTTAGTGTAGCAGAAAGTTGACTCATCTACCGCTCCAACTGCTTAATAGAAGCAGAGTGTGAGCTAACCAACTGACTGAGGGTAGTGAATTCACTCTTTATAGTAGTTACCCCTGAGTTGGTATCTTCCACTCATTTCAACAACTTTTCCATCATATCCTCCATGGACATTTTTCCCGAGCTAGTTGTTGCAGCATCTCGACTTCAAGGAGGAACATACAAACCACTCTTGTCATTGTTTCTTCTCCAATGTCCCTGCTCCCTATCCTTATAATCAGGCTTGTCATAAAAGTTCTAACCTTGGTTCCCATGGCTATTTTCTTAGAAACCCCCCTGATTAATCACATAGTTTGCTTCCACATCAACACTCATAGCAATAGTACCCTGAGATTCTACAGCCTTAACTATTTCGGTATTTCCTGACAGCAAGTGCTTGGTCAATAAGTCCATCTGTGTCTTTAAGTGGGCCATGTACTGGTCTCACTCCTCATCCCTTTTGCGCTGCTTTAAAGTCATACCAGCAGAAATAGTTGGACTATCCACCACAGAATCCCTGTTGTGACTAGCCCGACTTTGATTGGTCATTCTATTCAGCATGTCTGAAGCATCCAAAAAAGAGAGGTCAATGAATGAACCACCTGCAATATTGTCTACAATTGGATTTTTCAGAGAGTTGAAAGCTCTGTACAAAGTATCCATCAAGTGTATGTCCGTCATGTTATGATTCAGCCATTGAGCCAGCTTCTTCTTAAATCTCTCCCAGGTTTCGTGTAATACTTCAGTTGGAAGTTGTCTGAAGTTACTGATTTCTTCCCTCAGTTGTACCCTCCTGGAGGGTGGAAAAAATCATTCTAGGAATGCCTCTTTCAACTGTCTCCAGTTGGTTATAGAATCGGGCTCTAGCTCGTTTAACCATATTATTGCCTCTCCAGACAGAGACAATGGAAATAATCTCAAATTGATTGCATTCTGGCTCACTCCTGGATTTTCAAAATATTTGTAAATGGTGATGAAGTTCACCAAATTCATGTTCGGATCATCACCAGAAAAGCCTCCAAACAACCCTTTCAGATTTAGGAGTTGGATCATGGTGCTTGTTATGCTGAATTTTGCATCCCGGTGCCAATGGTGGAGGAATTATAACACCCAGTGCACCAGCTCCATCTATTTCTTCATTATCTTTATTAGCCTCATATTGAACAGGCTGTTGACCATACCTTCCCCGAACTGGATGATTTCTATTACCATTTTGCTGCACAGATGCAGCAATTTGCTCAGCTCACCTTGGGTTTTGAGGATTCAGCAATTCCTCATCACCCAAGTCTTCATCATCAGGGTTCTGGTGATGTTCTTGTTGACCTAA
Source organism: Capsicum chinense (assembly GCA_026120095.1). Classification (NCBI taxonomy): domain Eukaryota; kingdom Viridiplantae; phylum Streptophyta; class Magnoliopsida; order Solanales; family Solanaceae; genus Capsicum; species Capsicum chinense. Next base: position 43,961,513 of record JAPEIP010000003.1, read on the forward strand.
ATTCTATACGTTCACCTAAGCCCTGGCCAAAGCGGCTAGTTTGTCCATCTCCTTTTGTTCAGCCATTCTCCCTATCAGTTGAGGTTCTGGATTAATTAGTAATAACTATTCTTTGTAGCTTCTTATTTTTGGCATAAACAACACAGTACCTGCAATAGACAAAAACAACAAATAAACGTAAATCAAGGAAACTTAACTAATAATAAATTAGCACACATAAACTTTCAGTTTACAACTGTATTCCCCGGCAATGGCACCATTTTTGATAATGCTCAAATTACACTCTTGAATGGGTGTGAGAGATCATTATCAATATAAAACCCAACTAGGTTGAGGATGAATCCCACAGGGAATAAGGTGTGAACTCAAGTTGATTACGATATAATTTACTGATAGTTTACTATTTCCTGAAATGGGGGTTTAAGTTTTGCAGATAATTGTTTATCACTTTGAATTTAATATTTGTAACCAAAATTTTATGAGATAACCAGGATTATGTTCACTAGGGCTTACGGTACATGATAGATGCTAAAATTAACTCAAGATTCTCACGGCAGTTAGGATAAAAAGTTATCAATATCGATGATATGCTCAAATGTCTCTCGACCTATTCAAGCATCTAATTTCCTAATCCTCTCAGACTTAGAGAATCGTAACTCACTATCCAGATTTTACCTCAGGTTAATCAACCTTGTTACAACGCCGATTATTAAACGAAGCCTTTCCGAGTCCCAGTTGATAATTCACTTCCTATTGTTTATGATTTCTTTCTCAAGTAAACCAAAGTAGGTATGCCTATTGTTTGCAACCAACAGGCATAAATTATAATCTTAGAATTTCCAAGAAATCCTAACACCTATTAAACCTTGAGTAATTAATTACCACCTTATCATTACCTAACCCTAGATTCCATAATCCAGGTTAAGAGTGTTTAGTTACACATGATGCAAGAAATAATTACATAATTTTAATTCATGAATGAAAAGATTAACTTAAAATAATAAAGGAAATCAAAAGTGAACTTGTAATTGAATCACAAAGCAAACACTGAAATATTAGTTTAAAGAGAGAGAGAGAAAAGTCGTATATTGTAAATATGTCAATGGATAATGGATCAAAATCCCGCAAAAAATCCTAAAACAAGGTTTTAAATAGTTAACTCTAAATAAGGAAATAAAATTAAAGTTTCTTATTTTCTTCGGATTAGATGACGGCACCCGTGATGGCCTATCATGATCTTGATGGCCTGTCACGTACATTGTCAACTTCTCTACAAATTCCTCTCCTACTGCCTAAGGTTGACGACGATGGTGATGCCCTATCATCATCTTGACGACGTGTCATGATTGCCGTCATAAAAGCTTCCTGTAGCTTTACATCTTCTATTTAAGGTTGACGGCATCCGTGACAGGCTATCACCAGGCTGACGGCGTGTCATGGATGTTGTCAGCCACACATAGCTCTCTATTTGCTTCCGATTTCATGCTTTTTGCTTTCTTTATTTGTGGTTCCCTCTCTCCTCTACTTTTGCTACCAAATCAAAGAAAAATAATAAAAAATGACTAAAGTTGCTCAAGACTTCACAATTATTTAGAGTTAAAAGCTTTGAATGTGTTAGCATGGGCTCACACCACTTAGAAAGGAAACTTTAATGAGTTGCTGGAGAGTACTTGGATTGGGAAACTTAATTCTTAATTATCTTGGAAAAAGGGATTGAATCTTGCTTTTGGGAGATGAATAATAACAACAAACCCAGTGTATTCCCACGTAGTGAGGTCTAGGGAGGGTAAGATGTATGCAGTCCATACCTCTACCTCTAAAGAAGTAGAAAGGCTATTTCTGATAGACCCCGGACTCGAGACACGGAATACTACACAAATACATAGTAAAGCATGGAACAAGATGGCATAACATAAATATAACACCCACAAGTAATAGAACATAGAGAAAAGTAAACAGATTCGTAATAGAGCATGAAACAAGGTATCATAACAAGAATAATACCCCCACCAAGTAATTCCCTACATTAGCGACCCAAACTGACCCTAGCCTTCTGCCCTAATTCGCGTTCTCCAGATCTTTCTATCTAGGGTCATGTCCTCAGTGAGCTGTAACTGCTCCATGTACCGCCTAATCACCTCTCTCCAGTGCTTCTTTGACCTACCCTTACCCCACCTAAAACTATCCAAAGCTAGCCTCTCACACCTACGAACCAGGGCATCCATGCCCATCCTCATCACGTGTCCGAACCATATCAATCGGATTTTCTATATTTTATTCTCCACTGGAGTCACACCAACCTTCTTCCTAATAGTCTCATTCTAAGCTCTATCCCCCCTAGTCAGCCCATACATCCAACGCAACATCCGCATTTCTGCCGCCTTCATTTTTTGAATATGGGAGTTCTTAACTGGCCAACACTTCGCTCCATACAACATAGCTGAACGTACTTTAATAAAAACCCTAGTCTTGTGGTTGAAAGTATAAGAGAGGGTTTTTGAGATATTTAACTAAAGAAAAATAGGAGAAAGTTACGTCCCTAGAGGGTTTTAAGTCGTGGGAGGAGAAGGAAAAGGACTAAACTACCCTTACTAAATTGTTTCCCAGTTGCTGAAAATCTAAGGCAGGTGATATTTGTGATAGGCCGTCAGACTTGTGATAAGTCGTCACAAATGTCATCATTGGGGGGCTGGAATTGATGAATTTCTGCCTAAGACTGACGACATTCGTGAAAAGTCATCACACTTGTGATAATTTATCAGAAATATCATCACTGGGGAATGGATTCGGCCTAAGGTTGACGACAATTGTGATAAGACGCCTCACTTGTGATAAGTTATCACGAATGTCGTCACTCAGTTTTCCAGGCTGACATGCTAGAGTACAATGGGTATAACTTTTTTTTCCCAATATCTGATTTGGGAAAAATTGGTATCATTGGAAAGATAATTCAAATAGCTTTTATTTGAAACATAGTAGGTCCTCTAATTCAATATACATAAGGAGTTATGGTTGAGTGAATTTGACCCAAGTTTTGACGCTAACTAAAACTTGAATGATAGGAAAGCTTTCAACGTGTCCTTGAGTTAAGGGACCTCTATGATCTTAATTCATGCTCAAATAGATTTACACACTATATAATTGATTAACACACTAAATTTACATAGGATTCAAGGCTTTTGGAACATCTACGCATATGAATAATGGATTTTCATTCTAGTCCAAAATGTGGGGTGTTATATTATCTCCCCCTTGGAATCATTCATCCTCAAATGTCGATTGATAAGTTATGAGTACTGATAAACTTAACTTACTTAAGGGATATAAATATCAAAAACATTACTATATGACGGAAATTACTGAGACACTGAATTTTCTACTAGAGTATGCATGCATAGCTGATTCATAGAATACCCGAATGAGACTATTGATAAGCTGATTCCTCATGACGGACATGCATATATGATGCATGGATACTTGACTGAGTTGTTCTCATGAACGTAAGACTGAATACACTGATCAGCTGAACTTTCTCTACTGAACATGCATATCTAATGCATGGAGGTCTGACTGAACTTACTCTTGAAAGCATGACTAACTGTCCAATGATAACTGATGCTAACTCGTAATAGGAATCTATGCATAAAAATGAATGGGTTTACAAAATTGATAACTTCGGGGAGTTATCGAGCATCTCCCTCCTTGGGACACTATGTCCCTTTAAAAACACTTACATCACTAGAATATTTAAGGACTACTGAGGCGGTGCACAAGGCATCTATGAATTAGATCATATCTAAACATCTAAGAGCTAAGAATAATGCATGATGCATGAACTGTGTTATACTCACAACTACTAAGGTAATCTGTCTTGGAATAGTTACCTTACTAAGATTTGTGATAGTATGACTAGATGGAAAGATGTGAAAACAAACTACACGAATCTGATTATCTGACTGCTAAACTGAACTGCTGGCTTTACTGACTAATTCAGGCTGAGAACTTAAGCTTAACTGAAGCACTGCTTATGCATTCTTTCAACTAAACCTTCCACCTTAGCCTTAAGTCATCTTCATAAGTCTGGGAATACTTCACTAAACTCTGAACTAAACTACAATCAATCTACTCTAGGGTCTGCGGTATAATAATGTACCTAAATAATAACTCATCCTGAAAGACTGCACCTGAACATATAAAGCTCACTACTACTACTATCCCTTTGGGTACAACTATTAACTTTCTTTAGTCTCCAAGATCATCAAACTTAAATTCTTGCATGCACTGCTCAAGTCTACTGAAATCTCTATAACATGCCTAGCCACTTGTACATCAACATAACACTCGCTACTGTCATGGGATTCTAATATTTCATCTTTTAACTTACATCCACACCTTCATATTTAGTCTAAAATCCACCAAATTAAGTTCTTCACAGATTCAAGCTTAATCTCTAAAGCATAATATGAATATCCATAATTCTTTAATAAACATGCTACTCTTATCCTAGCCTTCAAATGTTACCTCTTTAAAACTTATATTTTCTCCACACTATGAGAATTACAACTATGCCTCTATCAAGAACCATATAACTCTGGATCACTGAACTTAAACTCTTGCGTACATTATTTCAAGCTTACTGATTCACCTTTTAAACAACTAAACCCCATGAAACATACTCTGCCAACTTTATATAACACTATCCCAAACTATTTGCGGGGACGGTCTGAGAAAGATCTATCTATAGGACTCTGGGCCTCACTACTTTTGCTACCTTAAGAGTAAGGTAAAGCTAACATGAATAGAATATGATGAGAATCCACATTAGTTTCTTAGAGAACCTTTCTATAGCACGATCTGAGACATGAAAGAAGGGAAACTATTCCTAAAACATCCTATAGCCTCCTGCACGTAAATGTGGCATGCAACACACCCATGCAGAAGACTCTACTAGATGCGGATTTTCAGACTCCCTAGGACTATATTAAACTTTAGGCTCTGATACCAAGTTTGTAATACCCCAATTTTCTGAACCAGAATGCTACACAGTCCTCATGACCCCGAGGGACCACAAGCTAACCCATGATTGATATCTGTACCTGTACACTGCATAATATATGAATATAAATGTGGAAATATAAACTGAAAGGCCATAAGGTTAATTACTGAACATAATCTAAATAATAACAAATTCTGAATAAAGTAGTATCACAATACCAAAATAAAATCAAAATACTGAAGTCTGAATCTAGTCTGTAATATAGTTTAAAAGCTTCTAACTGTCTGAAGTAGGAAGTGGAAGGAACATATCTCCTCAGAGAATGAGGACTCACTACTAACTCTGATAATTGAAATCTTCAATGCTACTACTGCTCTGGAACTTGTGCCTCTTAACCTATGGTGTAACATAAGAGAAAGCACCTTAGCATAAATACATTAGTACGTCTGAATGTACTGAGTATACAAGTGAGGTAGGCTAAATGCAAAGGGGTTTATATGCATGAACAATGTGGACTAATATGAACGTGAGAATACATACATGCGTAAGTCACTGAAAATGGGCGACTGTATCTGACAGTCCAAATCTTGTAATAATGATTAAGAGTGACTAAGCATGAGATCAAGCCTAACTAATGAGTGATCTCTGGAACTGATATTGAGAATACTTAATTGAAGTTGAGACTAAGATCAAGCCTATCTGATGGGTAACCTCTGTAAGTACTGATACTGAATAACTTTATGTTAGACCAAGCCTATCTAGCGGGTAGTCTATAAATCTGTGGAACTTTCTGAGTTCCTTATTGAGATTGATGACCGTATCTGACAGTCTTTATTTTTAAGTTTTACTCTGAAGACTGATACTGAAACTGTAACTGTGGGAGTTCTCACTTAACCGACATGCCTCGAGTCTGAACTAGTGGGGTCCAACCTGTAACCCCAGCTGAAAGGGTGTTAATACCATGCCATGGGTAAAGACCTCTCTGTTCAAGCCTATCTGACGGGTGACCCTTGTAGGAAGTCAAGCCTAAGGTAGTATAATAGTCAAGCCTCTTTGATGGGTGACAAGACTTTTTCTAATGGGTGACTCCTACATCCTGCACTAGCTATGTAGTTTTGGAGTTCAGGGATTTCTCCTAATGACTCTACCTCTCTGACGGGGAGACGCCATACCTGCTCTCGCTCGATGCTAGGTCCTACTCCTAACTGAAAGACTCTGAACTAATTCTAAGAACTTGTACTTGATCTGAACTGAATCTATTACTAGTTTCTTACTTTACTGAGCTGAAGGAATACTACTGAATCTATTATCTGACTGAATGATACTAAGTTCTGAATTGATTTCTTAAATGCTACTGAGATCTAAGTAGAGTACTGAACTGAAGCTGGAATGATAACGATACTAAGATTACTGAACTGTTTGAGAGTTTTGAATTCTATAACTGACTGAGTTCTACTGATCATAGCATGACTAAGCTTATCTTGAGACTGACTCGACTATAGGCACATAGTTATATTTTTTGGGGACAAGTACTCCCAGAACTCAATGAAAGGAAACTGACAGACATAAAACTTCTTGATCATAAGAATAACATCCACAATTCATAATACCATAAGTAGGGGATTTCATACTACACATGGTTCTCAACACCTTATATATGAAATGGAATACATATACCATGGGTATACTTGCATACCTCAATATCATGGATATTCCATAGCACAACAACTCATAACAACAACACATATCAATAACATGGAATTCATGTGGAAACATAAGGAATAGAACATGGACTTGTCATTTAAGCACTATTAAGTCA
>JAPEIP010000003.1:43986739-44002936 GCA_026120095.1 Capsicum chinense
GAAGGATAATTCAAAGGGATTTCATTTCATATAAAGTAGGCCACCCATTTCGTCCTGTACAAGGAGTTATGGTCGTTTGAAGTTGACCCTAAAAATCTTTTTTGATAGTCTGAAGTAAAATGAGTATAACTCCTTACTCATACGTTGGATTTGAAAGAAACCCATTGAATTGGAAATAAAACTCAAAGATCTTTCTTTTCATAGGTTACAGCTCTCCCAGTTCATTATATTAAGGGAGTTATGATCGTTTGAAGTTGACCTAAAAATTCGGCTGGCCTCAGTAGTTTGTGTGCAGGAAATTTTCCTGCACATTTACTATTCTCAAATATCCCGGCCACCGTTTTATAGTTTCGAACATACTCGATTATATCTGAAACCTATCCGTTTTTTGAAATCTTTATATCATTGAAAAGCTTATTCAATAACTTTCGTATGGAACCATCGATGGGCAAATTCCGGTATAAATAAAATAAAAAATTAATTCCATATAAATTAGATCAATACACGTACTTGAATACACCAATAAATATACTTGAATACGGGGTGTTACAGTATCGTTTGATATATATAATATAACATACCTTATTTATTCGGTTAGGACCCCGTTCTTGTAAATTTTGTTATTTTACCTTTCAGTATGATATAGCATCTATCACTTTAGGACGTGGAATTAAGTTGTGAAACCTTGAATTTTCTGCTTTTAATCTAGACGTGTGAATGGTTAATTAATTGTATTTTAGTTTCTCTTTAGTTTCAGTATGTACTTTATTTCTGTCATTGATTGTGAATTTTGGCACCACTTTGGCATTGCTTTTGGTATGGTTTGGGTATTAATTTTATAGTTAGGTATGGTTACTATAAGTTCTGGTTTGAGTCCGACATCTGAGTATGGTTGTGGTTCCTTTGAGTTCCAGTTCGAGTTCGACATCTGATTATGGTTGTGGTTCCTTTGAGTTCCTGTTCGAGTTCGGCATCTGATTATGGTTGTGGTTCCTTTGAGTTTTGGTTCGAGTCTGGCTTATGGGGGTATGGTTGGGTTAATTGTCTTCTTCGGTGTGCCTAGCGGGATTATGGAGGCCCAATTAGGTTATGTTGGATTTGTCTATTATTACTGCATTACTTATTTTTAGTATCGCTTATATTTATTCCTTTACAATGTTTGCATAGCTTGGTAGTTGTTTAATTTTCTATCCCTATTTACTGATGACTCCAATTACACCCTCACATTGTAGTTATACCTTTTTTGTATTGAACTCAGTCGACCGATGATGCCTACTGAGTACCCGTTGCTTTGGTACTCATACTACACTTCTGCATCTTTTCCCTGATGCAGATTCGAGTAGTAGTAGCCGACATTGACATGGTTCCTACCTTCCAGTACTGATTAGGAGCAGGGTGAACTTACTATCGTTTGAGGCTGACCCTCTTCTATCTACTCTAGTTAGTCTTTTGTACTCGAGACTGCTTGTATATATTGGGTATTTTGCTTTCTGTCTTGTACTCTGGGTATATTTTAGTAGTGGCTCTAGTACCAACCTTATCAGGTCTTGGAAGGAATTCATTTGTGTATTTGGTCTTTTTGTTCCCTCATTTTAGTATATGATATATGTTTTCTTTCTGTTTGTTACTTGTTATTGCTATTGCTATCATTATATGCGATCTTTTTCTGGTTTCTGCCAATTAGCCCGTTACTTATTATTTTGGGCTATGGCTTGGCTTGCCTACTGGGGAATAAGGTAGGCTCCATCACGACTTGAGAAATTAGGTCGTGATAACTAATCTCAATTTCCAACCCACAACCAATCAACAACCACCGAAAATTCAATCCCAATATTCAAATTTGAATTTAAAATTTGTACTAGATTGTACAGTTTTACCTCAACCCTATCCTTTTTTTTTTCATTTTGAATTTCAAATTTGTACTAGATTGAATAATTCCACCTCAACTTTATCCTTTTTTCATTTTGAAATTCAAATTTATACTATATTGTATAATTCTACCCCACCATTGAAAAGGCAACCCAACCCAGCCCTACGTGATCAACGAGTTGGGACGGGTTGGCCCTTCAAAAAAATAAAAATAACCTGAAAATATGCTAAATGAAAATATGCAAACAATTTAAGCTTATCACATATTCTAATAGTCATAAATTCACTACAAATTCTAGAGTCATCTCTTTTTAAAACAAAAATAGTAATCAGTAATCACCAAAAGATGGATAATAACTAAATTCAAAAACTTAGAAATTTTAATTGGATTAAAATCTTATCTAGTTACAAAATAAATCTAATTTTTTTAATATTACAAAACCAATCAATTAAAGCTTATCAACTCCACTTGCACTTGCACTTGTAATGTATTCTGAACCATCAATCACATTTGAATCAACATTTGACATAGTTTTCTTAAGAAGTTCATCTACAAATACAATTCACACCAAACAAGATATTAGTTAGATAACTATTATTTAAACACTTTAACAAAAGTAGAAAATATTACATGTATTAGATTGGGTAAATTCATGCAACCAATTTCTTGTAGTAACAAGAGTTTGGACATTTTCATGATGGATACAACTTCTATACTTGGTAACAACACGACCACCAATACTAAATGTTGATTCCGATGCTACTGAAGTAATTGAAATATTAAGTACATCACGTGCCATCAATGAAAGATCAAGATATTTTTTTTTCATTACCCTTCCAATACTTGATAACATCCATCTCATGAAAAGACTCATAATCAAGCTTCTGTTCCTCCAAATAAAGGGCCAATTCTGACTTCCCAGCATTGCAAATAAATGTACCCTCAAATAATGAAAAAAAAATATCTTGATCTTTCATTGATGGCACGTGATGTACTTAATATTTCAATTACTTCAGTAGCATTGGAATCAACATTTAGTATCAAGCTTCTGTTCCTCCAAATAAAGGGCCAATTCTGACTTCCCAGCATCGCAAATAAATGTACCCTCAAACACTTTAAACTCCTATTAATTTGAAACATGGAATATAATAATAATAAGATTAGCGAAGATGTATAAAAAAATACAATTTTTCTACTCTGTTTGCCGCTTAGCTAAGTCTTTTTTTTAATTGTAAACAGATTACTGTAATAACAAATAACTGATAAGTTTGTTTAACGGCGTTGAATTATGGCCTTACAGTAAACAAATTAAAGTAACAAATTACTTTTTTCCTAAAATTTCACAAACTACTTAATAATTTATTAATTTTAAGTGAAGGAATATAGCAACCAAGAATATCCTTAACCTTACAGTAAAACAATTTCAAACAAAACATACCATAAATCTAAAAAAAAAAGTAGAAGAAGATTAGATAAAAAAAAATTAATACTCACGACAAACAAAGTAGACTTCTTTTGTTTGAATTGACTTCCTTCTTCAGTTGGTTTACATTGAACAGGAGTAGTTGTCCAAATTTGATTATTTTCATATTGTTCATAGAGGTTGTGCAATTTTTTCTCAATCTGCAACTTTTTCTTTTGTCTAAGATGTGTTCACCTTTGAGAAACAAAATTCTAAAAGTTGCGTCTTGAAGTAAGGATCAAGAATAGCTTTAAATGAGAGTACTAGATTAAATCTATTCCAATATTTCTGAAACTTTTTGAACATTCTTGCATTCATTTCCTTAATAACTTCATCCGAACTACTTGAATTCTCCTTCAACAAGCATTCAATTTTCCAAACTTACAAAAAATACAAGTTGAAAGTTGGATAACTTGAACCGAAAATCAAGTTAGTTATTTCATTAAAAAATTTCAAGAATTCAAATATTTTTCTGTCCTTCTCCAATGATCAAATGTATGAAAAACAGAGTAATTCCTGTCAATCAACTGTAGACTAGAAAAAGCTTTTTCATATTGTAGTGCACGCTCAAGAATCAAGTACGTTGAGTTTCATCTGGCTATCACATCCAAACTTAAATTCAATTTTGTACTAATTCCCACTTACTTAACACATTGTTCAAATTTTCTCATTCTACCATCATATTCTTTTACATACTTCACACTTTCTCTTATTCTAAAGAAGGTATCCAGTAGATGTTTTTAAACCTTCTTGGACAATCAAATTAAGAATATGAGCAGAACAAAGCACATGAAAAAACTCACCATCATATAATAAACTCTTTTGCAAATCAAGATAAGATTTTAAATAGCTTACAGGCTATCATTATTAGTGGCATTATCTAAAGTGATAGAGAACACCTTCCTATCAATGTCCTACTCTTTCAAAGAATCATATATTATTGCAGCCAATTCAACTCTAGTATGAGGAGGAATCATACGACAAAAGTTTAAAATTTTAGTAACCAACTTCCAATTATCATCAACATATTAAGAAATTAAACAAAGATAACCCTCGAATGTATTTGTTGTCCAGCCATCAGAAGTTAAGCAAACTCGATTAGGAATCGTAGCCAAGGCTTGTCTTAAACTTTTCTTTCTCCTTGAAATACACTTTTTGAACATCCACAATAGTACTGTTTCTTGACAGCATTATTATTTATGAATTACATAATCTGCCCAGGCTCTAATTTTTTTTTTATTCAACAAAATAATAGGGCAAATCATGCTCAATAATAGCTTCAACAAGATTTTCGCGAGAAATTGATTGATCTATTTTTCTCTACTATATGTTACCTTGATGATCCATATACATCTGACCCAAATCATGGTATTTGATCATTTTGCATTAAAGTATGTGTCATTTTAAATGTGATATTTCATAGTTCTTCATTAGATCACGGAGTAGAACCAACCTGATATGGTTCCTTACAACCTCTACATACTTTCATTTCCACTCCATCTTTACTTCTAGTAATCTTTCTCATATATGTCCAAACAAATGATTTTAATTTCCTTATTTTCTTCTGCACATATTCTTCATATTCATTCACTTTTAGTTCTACACTATCCTCATCCTCATGTGCACTATGTTCATCATCATTCTCTGTTAATTTTCTTGTAATACGTAAACATGTCAAAAGATAATTTTAGATTTTAAAAATTAATAAGAGGTAATCAATTAGAAGTAATCAATCAGACTACAAAATATAATATATTTGTTACAGCTTATGACTGTTACAGCTTAGGGCAGAAAGCCAATTGGTGTACATATGATCACCACTAAGAGAATTCTTGAACTCTTTGGTCTCTGATTTTCCCCTCAATTATTTATCAGTTGAGTCTCTCAACTGATTCTTTTATCACTCTACTAGTTCAGCACTTCTTATCAGGAGAAGTATTAAAAGAACCAATACCTCTTTGAATATCAAAATTTGTTATACATCATAGACTCATAGTACTTTCACCTCTCAGTCTGCACTCTCTAGGCCCCATTTTGAAGGACTATACTAGCTATGTTGTTGTTATTATGAAATATGAACCATCATAATATAATTAACTAAAAAAAGAAGACAATAAAGAAGATAACAACCATCTCATATTCTTATTAGAACTTTAATTACAATATAAGACGGAAAACTCACTTTGATCTAAATCGATTAATGCAGAGCAAAATCATGCTAACGAAAAGTGAAAGAACATAATAGTTAGTTCATCTAACAAGTTCTCGACTATAGAGTACTTAGACTACAGTGTATCCCTAAGAACATCAGAAATCATAGCAGCACAAGTACTCCAACAAGCTATCAGTACAGTCGTAAAATCAAGAACAACTTCACAAACACAACCAAAACAACCAATATTTTTTTATCTTCTAACCAGTACCTATTTGGATGAACTTTATTTTGCATTCAAGAGTTGTCAGTCGCAGGTCGCATATGAGAATTGAGAACTCAGAAATTTCAAAGAAAGAAAATAAAGTAAACCCTAGTCCTAATTGTCAAATTTATTGTATGTTCTTAACTCTTAAGTGATTATTGCCTTATTAGTTATTGACTTATTGTTTATGGATTAAGTCTAGAGCTAAGTTAGGCTGGGCTTGGGGCTTAGGGCTTGGGCCTTGGAGTTGGTCCATTATACTATTGTATACTTGGATTAGTTTAAGATATTTAATAAATATTTTTGAAATCTCTGCTCATGGGCAGGCCTCTGAGGCCGACGGGCTAGGCCTCTGAGGCTGACGGGTCAAGTGGGGCTGGAATTATAAGCCTCGTTGTAAAAAAAAGGCTAAAAAAATATAACAAAACCCCACTAAATTAAATGGTTGGGTTTGGCCGATCTCACGGGCCAAGCCCATTTTAGTAGCTCTACTTATCCTCCAACAAACCTTATCCTCAATTTTAAATTTCCAAAACACCCCTAAATTTTTTCTCCCACATTGATGGATTCAAAGAATTAAATCTCCATCCTTTCCTATAAATACTACCACTATTTGGGTAGAAAGAAAAAGTCTGAAAGAGTTGGAAAAAGCTTTTTGAGCAAAGAGTTAAATTTTTTTTGAAGAAAAGCAGTAGCCTAATCGAGGTTCTTGAAAGATTACTTTTCAGTGGTCGTCAAGACTTCGAAAAACGCTTGAAGTCCTATTTTCCTGCTCCAAAAAAGGTAAAAACATCTTTCCTTTTTAGTTTTGTTATCATTTTCCTTCATCTCCTTCTTCGTAGTTTTGTAGTTGTAATTTTGTTTGTTGGAATTGTTTGTTGTAGACGACCTTGAAGGCCATAGGATATTGTGATATCAATATTATGGCTATTTTTTCATGTTCATGGTGTAAAATGAGATAACAATAATTGCACATGTTTCTTTGGCTTTCTTTTTTTATTATTATGATTAAATGGATAAAGTTTCAATCTTTACTTGATTAAAATACATACTTATGCCTTGTTTAAATTCATTATCAGTGGATATGTTCACTGTTAGCGTGTAAAGTTTTTTACTTTGTGTAGAAAAGAATAGTTACTATTATTTGTTTCTCCATAATAAATTAGATAGATAAAATTTTGAATTTTACTTGATTAAACCACATACTCATGCCTTATTTAAATTTGTTATTGGTGGATATGTTTTCTTTTAGAATGTAAAGTTATTTCATTTACTTCGAAAAGAACAGTTACTATTATTTGTTTTGCCTTAATAAAATAGTAATTTGCTAAGTCAAAGCACAAAAACTTGTCATCTGCCTAGGTTTATTTCACATCTGAGTTGGTTATTTATCTTTTGTTTGCATGTTCTCTTTTTTGTTAAAATGATGAGAAAATTTTGACTTTTATTGATTAGAGAAAGAGGTTCAATGAGTTTTTCAATATCCCGCCTTCCTCTAATGAAGTTCGAACTCGTGTTTGTTATTTTTGAAGGGTCTATGAAATTATTTCTCAAACTGAAGTAGTGAGTTACCTGTATCTAGGCATTGGATGTTATTTTTGAAAGGCATATCATAGATGCTATGTTTTTGGCCTAGCGATAGGCAAAACTACCGCTTAAGGTTGAAGTTGATCACTTTTGCATACACATGATAACTGTCTTATTCACATGTAAAAATTATAATTTAAATGATACTTTTAAGATCTACTCCTTTGTTGATCATTAATTCTTTTGATTAAAGAGCTATTTTTCTCCATGATTATATGCCACGATGAAATGCTAAGTTTTTTTGATACATGTTTGTGGTCATGATTTAGTCGTTTTCAAGGTCAAAACTATCTTTGATTTTTTCTTGTTTAAATTTAAAAGTTGCTAGGGTTATAGATTTTGTTGAAAGGGTGTAAAACTAAAATAGGAGTTGGCATAATTAAATACTTTTTTCTTAGAATTAATCTTCTACCATTTTCCTTATCTTGTCTTTAAATATAATTTCTCAAACATGTTTAATATGTGCAATTTGCTTCACTTCATTTATTGATTTACTTCTTAAAATATTTTATTTAATTAGACGCCCCATTGTTATTCACATGCTATAGTGAATTTTTCTTCAAGTTATAGATCTATTGATTGACTCCACTTTGTGTTAAAAAAGTGTTGTTGCATTAGTATGGCTTGTATTTCATATTTGAGGCGCTACAAAAGATTTCCTCATCTCTCGATCATTCCCCTTTTCTTTCTTTAATGAAAACATGTCTTAGACTTTATCATATCATAGCATTTGATGCAATTATGTGTTAATCTATAGGAAATATTTTTCTAAATTTTAAGTAACTATACTTGTGGATCCATATCTTCTTTTCAAGGGCTAGTTGATTATATTGTGCTAAATTTAGTTTTTTGTATGATTGTTTTAGAGATGGGTTAATTTTCTTTTCATTGGATAATTTAATTTGCTTTGACATCATAGTTTACTATTTCTTTATACTTGAGAATGCTATCTTTTCCAACTCATCATTTATTTATTAAGTGTAGAATTTTCAAACACATATTAATTCTTTTTAAAAAAAATTTCTTTGCATGAATCCGCTTTGAAGTCCAAATGGACTCCTTTCCTCTTGCATTTCATAATGGACCAATGAGGTCCATCTTTTCGAGTCAAGTCCGAAGTTTAAGTCCAAAGTCTATTATATGACGTGCGGGTGCAAGAAGATAGAAGAAGAAGAAATGGGTCGAAACCCCATTGTTAAAGTCGCTAAGAGGCTTAAAAGTCTTGATTTTATTATTGTTATATTTATTTTTATTAATTTATATATTTATTTATTCATTTGGACCTTAAAACCAAAGTTATAATTTAATACAGTTGAAGCGGATTTTTGGGCCTTGAAGGTCTGAAAACTAGTTTAGGACAAGATATTGGCCAAAAGCTCAAAATGATTAGACTAGGACAGGTGCAAGTGGGACAAAAACCCAAATGATCAGATTAGGACAGGTTGTGGGTCTAAAGCCCAATTAGATTAAGACAGGGTTGATGAATTTGGTCTTAAGATCCTAAATCTTTTAATTTTTTTCCTTTTTCCTTTACATGCTATTTGATATTGATATTCTTGAACTAGTTAAATTCCCTATTAAGTCATCGAAAAAATTGGTTTTGCATAATCCTCATAAATAATTTTTTTTCTTAATCGATTTTTTCTAAATCTAAAAGCCAATTTCTTTTCAAAGTCAGTCAAAAGTTTCTTTCAAGTAGTCTGGATAACCGCGAGTTAGAGGATACTCGTAGTGCCTTAGCAACCTTCCAAGAGTATTAATAGGAACCATTTACTCGAAATTTCTAAACTTAAAGGATCTTTTCTGTTTTTAACCTTTAAGTGAATTTTCAAAGGTTTTCTTGATTTTCCTACATAAATTAAGTGCCGACTCTATTTCAAAAAAATCAAACTTGAAAACTTTTTTAAAAGTATTTGAATTCGTAAAAATTGCAAATAGTCATTCCTTCGCAAAACAGTTGGTGCATCATGTTAATTTAGTGTAAATATAGTCAATTTTGACTGTATTTAAGATAATATTTTGATAGCTAAAGCTTTACTGATGTTGTCAGCTGTGATTGAATTTTAAGTCAATTTATTAATAGTTATAACTTATAAGTTTGGTAATTTTGACTGTATTTTATAATAACATTTTGATAGTTATAATTGTAATAGTTTAGACAGTTGTGACATCTTGTCGTTTATATATAAAATGTATTTGACAGATAGAGATAAATGCATTCACTTTTGGTTAATGACTATACAGCTGTGACAACCTCTTTTAATTAATGTTTGGTGTAAATGGTTGGTAGTGTTTATACAGCTGTGACTGTCCCTCCTTTTATTTAATGTTTGATGTAAATAGTTGGTAGTTCTTATATACCTGTGACTGTCACCCCGTCCCCCGTTTATTTAATGTTCGGTATAAATAATTGACTGTGCTTATGTAGTTGCATTGTGCCTTGATATTGTAATGTTTCAGATAGTTGTGTTTTGACTACACAAAATATGTAGTTTATGCACCACAGAAAGAGACAAATTAAACTAAGGAAACATTA
This sequence comes from Capsicum chinense, assembly GCA_026120095.1. NCBI lineage: Eukaryota > Viridiplantae > Streptophyta > Magnoliopsida > Solanales > Solanaceae > Capsicum > Capsicum chinense. The sequence continues at coordinate 43,996,612 of JAPEIP010000003.1, forward strand.
CCACTTCAATATACAAAAAATTGTAAAAATTAATTACAAATAACAATTACAACCCCCTACAACATGACAGAAACAACTACTCTAAGAGTTTATGGCAGTCTTCTTGTATCTCCTTTTAAGTACATAGAACAACAACACCGAAAATATAAACACAAAGGACTTAGCCAACTTGATCTTTCATTTATCTCCTTTTTTTCATCTTCTTCAAATCATTTTTAAAAATATCCAGTAGAAACTTTATTTTGTTTATATTTATTTTGCTCTCCATAAATTTGATTGTCCTTGTAGTCTTGTCATCGACTATCTTTTATTCTTAAACTTCAAATTTTGCAGAAGATTCAACTCTTTGGTTAAGCTCATCAATTCTTTCCAACAACTTAGGAATAACAAATTTGGATGTTGGATCAACATTGTCATTCTTCCAAAATCAGAAATCACATGCATTCTAGAAAGCAATTAAATTAGTATAGACTCTTGAAGATCAATGTTTAAATAAAAATTTACTTTCACCATAATATGGACAGCTCCAATATTTTCTACCCGAATTTTTCGGGGTACATGTAGTTAGCAAAAACAAAAAATGTCCATCACACCGTACCTTTTTCAACTCATGGTCTTCTTCTTACTTAAAAAGTCTTACTCAAGTTTATTCTAAAAATCACAGTACCTTGATTAACCAAAAAAATACAATTTCTCAATAAAGAAAAAAATTATCTAAACTGAAGAAAGAATTATCCAAATTAAAGAAAATATTTTAGAGGAAAAGAACGATACTTTCTCTCAATGGAGTAAGTAAGTAGTCAAAGAGAAAAAGAAGTAATTACCAATTCTTCAAAAAAACAAGGTTTAAATTTTGATTTTGCGTGAGCAATTTAGAATTTAAAATTTAAAGTTCTTCAATTAGGTTTTTTCTCAATTAGGCTGGGTTTAATGAAGTGGGGAGAGAGATTATTACCATTGGGAGCTAATTTAATAAGTTTAAATGTTTTTTTTTTTTTAAAGTTTTAAATGGTGGAACACGCTATTTTTAAATATATTTAATGCGCCTAGATATGAATGTTGGGAGGGAGGAGTAAATAAATTCAATTTTGTATAGTATAAATATGTAATAAGCCGCACCTATAATTTAAATGTGTTCTCGACTTTTTGGGAATAATTTAATGTGATTTTGATGTGTTTAACTTTTTTCTTACTAATTTCTTACGGAACTTTTCGAAGTTGAAACTTCATTTCAAATATGGAGAAATTGTCAAAGCCTTATTTCTTAAGCATCACACTTCCATTTGGACGTTAGTTGTTGTAAGTTGGCCAATCCAATTTCAAATTGGAATACAATGCAAACTTTATTAGTTTTCCATATTAACCAATTCTATATTTATTTTTATTTCTTATCAATATTTTTTTGGAAAAAAATATTAAAAAAATGCAACTAGAAATGTTGCATTACAAAATACAGTCCAATCTATGTTACATTATCAAATATGGTCGAATTGTATAAAAAAAATTCATTTACTTTCTTAGCCCAAATATTACTCTCTCTCACACATACATCTCCCGTCTACATCTAACAAATTTGGTCTTCAGTTTCCACAAGGTTAGATATTTCTAATAAGAAGTTGTTACTCACAAAAGCAATAAAGTTTATAACATTTTTCTTTTCCTGTGAAGCATGTTGGGCAATGATGGTCCTTTCATTGGTTGTAAATGAATATTCTCATCGATTTTTTAGATGTCTGTTAAGTGCTGCTACAATTTTTCTATCGACTCTCCAACTTAACCTGTCAAATCCTTGGTTGGAACCTTCTAAATTACATACTTATTATTGTATCTTGGATTAAACTCAATTACTTCTATGCCCCTTGACTCTGCATGATATTTCAGAAGCATAAGTAGGGAATCATTGACTTCCATGAGTCTATCACGTCTTAAAGATTATATGGTATGAAACATAACCTAAATTTTACTTTTCACTAGCTCCATAAGGTAGCCTTTCCTGTTTGAACATGGTTTTAGGCCGAGGTGGGAGACTATTAAATAAAGTAGAAGAATCGAAGTTTGGTTAAAAGTACATCACGTAAGACACTAACGAAGTTTGTCCTGGTTTGGTAACTTTGAAATCTTATGTATGACAAGGCCCACTTGGAATCAAGGAAGAAGACAAAGTCAATTTTTTTGTATAATATTTGTATAGTATTGTATAAGAGTATACTATACACCTCTTATATAATTTTGCATGATCTTGTATATTAGGTGTATATATACAATTATACAATGATATGCAGAATTATACAAATATATACATATGTATATATAATGTTTAGATAATGTATCTACATTGTATAAGTGTGAATAAAATGGAGCGGAAAAAGAAAATCACCAAAATACAAATATTGTATTGTATATACAACAGCATACAATACAGTATAGAAATATATTCATTGTTGTACTAAAAAATAAACTGTCTTCTTCCTCAAATCTAAGCATCAAATTGTCACGACCCATACTAATGGATTGTGCGGGCGCCTACGCTATCCTAAATAGGTAGGAGAACCCTTATTACCAATTAAAAATATGTGTAAGACTTCTATTTTTAAGAGAATATTGTGTTACATATAATAAAAAAATTAAATACCAATTAATAAGCTTTTCAAAAACATCTTACAACTGTCTTTCACTATTCAAGTCCTGGTCAGACATGTACAAGAACTACCTATTACAGAATAAGCTAAAAATAAAAAAAATTAACAAAGTGACTTCATTTTTTCCAGGAATGAGGTGTAGAAGTTGGTACTAAATATCGTCATCCATCTAGTAGTTTCAAACTAACTTGCATACAATCTACACCCTAAAAGAGATGTAGAAGAGTAGGGTCAGTACAAATGCACGTACTGGTCGACATCATTGGCTGATCAATGTTAGTCCACATAATCTTAAATGGAATATAATTTACTTAAGGTTGTTGTAATACCCCAAACTTTTTCTAGCTTAAATTCGTTCCTAGAATGTTAACGGATGTCTTCTAAAATGAATAATATTTGTTTCATTTATAATTTTCTAGAATTCAACTCTTCATTGTGTGGAAAATTGAATAAGCTTTCCATCGATATTAAATTCGCTCAAATCTGACACTCGATGAAGAAGTTAGAGCATTTTTAAGTTGACAGTGTGCCAACTGGCAGTCACCGCATCGCGGTGAAGGACAATTTCATAATTGTCACTTTCTAGTGGACCACCGCAATGTTGGCGTATCTCGACAATGTCCAAATTCCTATTTATCATTTTTCAGTAGACCTCCGTGATATTGGTGCGTCACGGAGAGGTCCATTTTCCCAATTGTGGAATTCGAGTAGTCCAATGCTATAGTGGCGCATCGCACCGAAGTCCAAAATGGCATTTCTATAGGGCACCACGATGATGGCATGTCGCGTTGAATTTTCAGGTTCCAATTGTCAAAATTCAGTGGGACAACGCGATAGCTTTGCGTCACGGAGGTCCCTAATTTCCCATTCATAAGTTTCTAGTGAGCCACCGTGATAGTGGCGCGTCGCGGTGGCCCATTCAATCGGGACCCAGTTACGTTTTCTAGTTTCGTTTAGGGGTTTAAAGAGGATATTTTGGACTTTTTTACATTCCCCAAAACCATCCAAACACAATATTTAAGTCTATTACAAGCATCTTATGATATATTTCTCAAAATTTCTCTCAAGCAAAATCCTAAGCTTCAACATTCAACCTCAAGAATCATAATATTCCACCACTCTTTTTCCAAATTAATTCAAGATTCAAGATTCCCAACACAAGAATTTCGAGAACCATCATTCAAGAGCACGAATAGAATCTCAAAAGTAAGCTTGTTCATCTAGTTCATCATCCAAGGTATGTGGGGTTTTGAACAAGGATAAATCTTTCATTCTTTTGCCTAAAAACTTACTTTAAATTACAATTTCTAAGTTTTGTATGATTTTCCATGAAATTTAAGTTAGGGTTTATACCCAATATTGCTAATTGCATGATTTTGAGATTTTAAGTGATTTGGGTATTGAATTACATGTCTACTTTCTAAAAATTAATGCGTATGATCATATTTTTCAGATTTTAAGTTGAATTATGAATATTTTTATTATCAAGCATGAACCTTATAGTGTTTGACATGAAATTGAAGTATGGGTTATTAAGCCCTAGTTCGTATGTTGACATGTCAAGAATGACTATGTTTTAAGCATCCCATGATTAGCTATTTTCAGATTTTGATAAAGAAAGTTGATCTATTGATCCAAGCAAGATAGGAATCCCCATTATTCATACAGTTTATGATTTAAAACAAAAAGAAGCATAATTAGCTTTAATTACAAACCCTTGTGCTATTTTAAGGTAGATTTCCTAAAAGTTCTGAGCAATAAGTATGGTAGTATTTAGCACCGAGTTGGGTATGATTCTAAGGTCTCATGCCTCAGAACTACGTGCCACCATAGTTTTATGATTTGCCCATAGTGGGCTAAGATAGTAATCACTTAAGTTAAGGTTCTATTCTGATGGCAAGGGTAGAACAACTCTCCCTAACATAGGCAAGACGTTGGACTCCATATCATCTCACATGGTTTATGTCGGTTAGAAGAAACTCCCTAAGTTCCAAAGTTCCAAGATTTTCAAAGCTCTCAATGCTTCTAAATTTTAAAAGAAAGGAATGATACAAAAGCTTTTATAAGACTAAGTGTTATGACTCACTAGATTTACAAGTATGATTTGTTATACATGATTTTATACTTCGATATTTTAGATAATCAAGCTTATGTGATGTCTTACTTACGCATTACACCCCATATACTCAGTACATCCTCAAAGTGTTGATTCACATATATGTCTACGTGCTACATTGTCTTATAATGTAGGTTTAGGTGCTCAGTATTAGCAGCGTGAGTAGTTCGAGCATCTCTATCTATGCTCCCATAGTTGGTGAGTCCTCATGATTCGAGGGACTACTTCTTCAGATTTCCAGCTTTCATAGTAATTGAGTTATCGTTTTCAGTTTAGTCCGAGTCAGTTGGGGATCTGTCCCAATGACTCTCTAGTTCTTTAGTAGCAGAGGCTTATCGGACTACGAGTTTATTTACAAACTTTCAAATTTACTATTTAGATGGTATCTTCAGTTCATTCAATTTAGTTTTGGTATGATACAACATTATTTCTTGACTAGTTTATCTTAAGGTAAGGTTTCGACCTAGTAGCAGGCTCAAAGGGTTAGCTTGGTGCTACTCGTAGCCTTGAGCATCGTGTGACGTCTCGGGAACATCTTTCGAGGCATTACAGTGGTAATATCATTATAACACTTTTCCTATATAATTTACAATTCCTCAACTATATTAACGAGATTACATTTACCACTAGCATAGTCTAGCCTCATTAATTTGCACCATCCACCACAATGCAACGCTAAACCATCACTATCACCCGTTTATTCGGATTATCTTTTCCATTGCTCATATTATATGATCAATCTAGTAATCATAGACAACTCACACTAAACTCTCGGGATAACAACCAAACACTCTCTTATAGCATTAAAGAATAATAACTAGCATTCGAATAAGCTACGATTATAACAAGTATAAATAAAGCAAGTCGGCCACCATATAAAATGTAAGTACAGAATTCCACTTTTCCAAGTATATGTCACACAATCAATCTCAAGGATACAATCAAGTAGGGAATAAAGTTAGCTCATATCTCAGTAAAACACACTAGAGAACTCAAGTCTCATTAGCAAACCTTATACATACTCTTGAAAAAGGTTTAGTTCAATTATATAAACTTCGGGACCGTTTCTTTGGAATTATTCATTGGATTCATCACTTTGGATCATTTCACTATCAATTTCTTTATTATTATTATTATTATTATTATTATTATTATTATTATTATTATTATTATTATTATTATTATTATTATTATTATTATTATTATTATTATTATTATCAATATGTCAGCTCGAGGCATATGATCCAATTACATATCATGGCAATACCAAAATTTAACGTTGGCCACATTGCTACTAAATCTTTTCATAAGTAATAATTATGTCCTTCTAACCCTCGCAATTAGATCACCAGCAACTCGTTATCAGCTTATTAAATCACATGACCTTTAAAAATCAACACTAATCTTTACGCACATGCTAAGGGACCTTTTTTGCTCAACTATACATGACCTGGAGGGGACAATCTGAGTCCATGTACCATACCAGTGTGGTACCCGATCCTCCATAAATAAATAATATCAATATTGATATTCAGACCGGCGTGGTACTTGATTCTCCATAACCATATTA
>JAPEIP010000003.1:44003036-44018064 GCA_026120095.1 Capsicum chinense
TATATTATCAAATTCATGCTATCTTTTAGGATATACGACGTACTAAATTTACAAGTACACTTAAAATAATAAGGCAATAAGATCAAGTTCTTTCATTTATCAATATTTTGACCCTCTCACGGGCATTATTTTAATAATTCATCATGATCATCAATAAGTTATTCATAACATTAATTTAAGGAGTTATCATTATCAAACAAGCCTCTCATAGGAACAATTCAATAAATCATCATTATCACCAATTTAGACTCTCATGACATCCAATAGATAAAGTATTTTTATCAATACCAAAACAAGAATATCATAAAATAAATCAGAATTTAACACTTAAGCATATAAGTCACTATTGAAGCCTTAATTACTCATTAATTATTAAAATATCACCATCTTCTTAAATCCCTCAACTTAGGTTCTAACATCACCATCTATAACTAGCACATTTAAGCATATCATTATCCTCTACCTCTTTTCACATAATACAATTCTAATAATGGTTCAAGTCATTTATCCCTTGGATATTACCATGCTCATCAATATTTAACTCTAGCATAATTTTTCTTATCACATTTTTGCATAATACGTACAGCTTAATACTATTATAACTCAACTAGGTTCATCACTAGAACAATTAAGAAACATCATGTCCACATACTTTATTTACAACAATATCCTATTGGGCCCATACCATATAATATCATAAATATCACATAATCAATCAATAATATAGTTTTCGGGGTTAAAGTAAAGTTCTTATGTCTTTATCCACCTCAACTTCACACCCGCGGGACTAGACATGATTTCTCTCATCAATTCTAAATTATAAAAATACGAAATAACATAGTCTTCTACTCATTAAATCTAGCCTACCTGGATGGCAAGCTTTTGGAAGAAGCAAGCTACTACAAGAATGCTCCTTTTTCCTTCATGCCTTGGAATAATTAATCATCTAAAAATCAAGCAATAATAAGAGTAATTAAACAATTATTCGTAAAATATATTGGGGATTCAAACCACTAATTCTATCCTTAATTCAAGGTCTTATCAATCTCCAAGGTCAATTAATCATTAACTAGTTCTTTCAAGCATAACTCATCTCCATTAATGGAGTTTTTATGTTAAAAGTCTTATCTTTACGGAATTCAAGATTCCTAGACATCAAAATTGATAATCTAGTTTACGAAATTCATGTTAGAAATCTTTAATTTATAGTTTAGAATCAGCTTTAGGTCATATTAGAAATACCCATAAGTTTTTTCCCCAAAAAATCCACCATTAAAGTTCTTTCTAAGGATTCTAAGATGTTAAAGGATTAAAAAACGAATAAAATAATGGAAAAACTTGCCTCAACGGAGGACTTTCACCTTAAGTTTTGGAAAATCACCTCTCTAGGATTGAGAATTAAAATTTGGAATTTTTAGACCTAAAAAACGGCTGAAGTTGATTTAAAAACCACTAGAATTTTTGATACAGTGAAATCCCATTTCATCCTGAATAGTGCTCAGTAAAATAGTCATAACATTTTACTCTAAATTCGGATTGATGAATGGTTTGTTGAATTTAAAAGAGGACTCAAAGATATTTGATTTGGCAGGTATTATATCCGATAACTCCTTATATTCTATGAAACAAGGTCATTTAAAGTTGGCCCTAATAGAAATTCTAATCGAAACTCTATCGGGAAGAAAGTTTTAAACTTAACTTTGTGTTAGGGATGTTGTACGATCTTAATTCATATCCAAAGAACTTCCAAACTAAAGTATTTATAATAACCTCTTGAATAATTAAATTCATTGGGCTTGAGTCTATCTAGACACACCAAAAGATTTAAATCTTAGCCGAAAAGCTTGAGATAATACAATAAATAAAATCATGGCTATTTTTAGCTCAAGTTAATATTGAGGAATGGAAAATAAGATTTTTCATCAATTTATGATGGATAATTTAGTAATGATAAAATGGGTCGTTATACAAATTCATTGAAACACACCTCAAAAGTACACCAAATCATCCAAAATTTTAAATTTGAGCTCCTCAATGCATAACTAATCTTTTATCACTATACCTACTCGAAACAAAGCTTAGTTACGAAAATATTGAAATCTCAAATTATAAAAAAGTACTCAAAATAATGATGAATTTTTCAAGTGGTTAATGGATCGTCACATTTGTGTTTGTCATTCAGTACCCCTTTTTCTTTCTGCTAGACACTAAGAGAGACGCATCAATCTAAATCATATTTGTAGTATGATTGTTTTTATTTTATTTTTTCTATATTTAAAATCTTTCCTTATTTTTAATGTTAAATCTTTAGAAAATCTTTGATTACTTACTTAAAACTTTTAAAAATTTGATATTTCGTACATTTTTCTTATTCTATCGTTTTCATATTTATTTCGAGATATTTTAAATCTTCTTAAAATTAGCTTTAGTTGATTTAGAATTTTTAAACTAATGAAAAAGGTATTAGTTGTCATTAGTTCTAATGACTTCTAATAAAGAAAGGTTGTCAGTAATATTATTCATAATTATGTTCAAAACCTTGTCGCCACTTATTATGAACCGAAGGAGAACTATTTAACTAATTAACAACATAATTTTTTCATATATATAATACTAGTTTAACCGCACATGTGCGAAAATTTTTGATGAAGTTCAAAAAATTCAAATCACTTCTCAAAGGTCGTTATTACTTTAATATAATAATGTAAATATAACATATATTTTATTGTAACCACATATATGTTTTACCATCAGAAGTTTCAAGTGGTTAATGGATCATCACTTTTATGTTTGTCATGCGGTACCTCTTCCTTGTTCCTACACGCTAAGAGAGACGCATCAATTTGAATCATATTTGTAGTACGATTATTTTTATTTTATTTTTTCTATATTTAAAATATTTTCTTATTTTTAAAGTTAAATCTTTAGAAAATCTTTGATTACTTACTTAAAACTTTTTAAAAATTGGCAATTCTTACATTTTTCTTATTTTACCGTTTTCATATTTATTTATAGATTTTTCAAATCTTCTTAAAATAAGCTTTAGTTGATTTAGAATTTTTAAACTAATGAAAGGGTATTAGTTGTCATTAGTTCTGATGACTTCTAATAAGGAAAGATTTTACTATAAATATTTAATTAATTTTCAGCTCTTAAATATTAGAAAAATAGTGAAAAGATGATTTTGTCTAAAACAGAGACTTTTAATGAAGGGCAAAAAGTTCAAATTAAAACTTTTAAAAATTTGGCACTTCATACATTTTTCTTATTCTATAGTTTTCATAATTATTTCTAGATTTTTCAAATCTTCTTAAAATAAGCTTAAGTTGATTTAGAATTTTTAAACTAATGAAAAATGTATTAGTTGTGATTAGTTCTGATGACTTCTAATAAGGAGAGTTTTTACTATAAATATTTAATTAATTTCAGCTCTTAAATATTAAAAAAATAGTGAAAAGACGATTTTGTCTAAAGCGGAGATTTTTAATGAAGGGCAAAAGTTCAAATTAAAACTTTTAACAATTTGTTACTTCGTACATTTTTCTTATTCTATCATTTTCAAATTTATTTCTAGATTTTTCAAATCTTCCTAAAATCAGCTTTAGTTAATTTAGAGTTCTTAAACTAATGAAAAAGGTATTAGTTGTTATTAGTTCTCATGACTTCTAATAAGGAAAGGTTTTACTATAAATATTTAATTCATTTTCAGCTCTTAAATATTAAAAAATAGTGAAAAAATGATTTTATCTAAAATCGAGACTTTTAGTGAAAGATAAAAAGTTCTAACAATATTTCTAAGGTTCTTCGCACTTTTAATATAGTATAGATATAGATATTACATACATAATATAGATATAATTTCATTTTCATTCCAACTAGAAAACTTTAATTTATTCACAATATTAATTATATTCTCAGTGCTAGCAAAGAATATAAAAATATTTCGTTTGGACTAATATTTTATTTATTTTACTAACTAAATTCTCCAATTTAACTATCTAATAATAAAGTGATTAATCCATTGATGAAGATAGGAACACTCATTAGTATGCGACCACATAGGTTCAAAACTAAGCCAGCAGTAAATTGATCATATTAATATATTAATCAAGGTTGGCATCTAGCAAAACTTCTTAATGACCAGATAGCATGAATTATACAATTAACACTCAAGAACTTCAAGACATGGTCTAACTGCCAAATCTCAATAGGTGATAAATTATGTGTCCATGTCATATATACTCAACTATTGCATGACCTAAGAAACTTTTTTCATCTTTTATTCAATTGACCTGACCAAGATCTTGATTAGTCGTTTATAATGACAATATAGAGCTTAAACTCATTACCAAGAGTAGACAGATTCCATTTGTCATCAATCATTAATTCTACAAGCATTTAATTATAACCAATATTCTTTCAACCATTTTCGTATGGATGTTGGTGTCCAATATCAAAGTATAATAAATAACTTGTTAATTACTATGATGAACTTAGGTAAAAGAAAATTCTTACATCAAATTCTTCAAGATAATATCCTAGTGACTGTTTATGGTAATTCAAACCATTAGAAATTATCCAGCGAGTTTGTTCAGTAATCATATCTCCATATGCATTATCTATGTATGTGAATTAGTTAATGAGATCAATTAATCTTTATCATATAAAGACAAGAACATACATATTAACTTAAATGGATCACAGGTGTGCTAATTAGTAATCCTACAATCAAGAACAACTTTAGATTAAATTATAAGAAACATGACTCTCTCATTATCTTGATCTCCATCATGATGTCAAGTTTTAAAACTTAATCAAGGACCTTATCATATTAATCAAATAATTTGATAAAACTATGAAAAATAATATTAGATGTCATATATTTATACTCCCTCAGTTCAAATTTACTTGGCACATTTTGACTTAGCACACCTATCAAGAAATTAATGATAAGTATAGTGCTTTTACCATACTACTCATATTAATTGATATTTAGTACTCCCTCCGTCCATCTTTACTTGTCCGCTATACTAAAAATAAATATCCAACAACACTTGTCTATTTTAGAAAATCAATGGATAATTTACCTATTTCTATTTATTTTATCTGTGGCATTAAGTACGATTAATTATCCAATGTATTTTTTCAAATATTATATTAATGATATTCAAAGGGTAACATGGTAAAATTGCCACTATCATTTACTATTTTTTAACATTTGTGTCAAGTCAATAGTGGACAACTATTGATGAACGGGGGAGTAATAGATATTAAAAAATGATTTGGAGAATAAGTAATTAATACTAAGGGTAAAACATGGAAAAAAATTATCTTTTCTTGACTTATCAAATATGACAAGTAAAAATAAAAATCAAATTAGAAAATAGTGACAAGTAAATTTGAACGGAGGGAGTATCAAATAATATTTATAAAAACATGTTCGAATCATCAAATGTGAGATTGGGTTTAGGGCATGTAACTATGAGGGTGTTTGGATTGACTTATTTTTAAGTTATTTTGAGTTTTAAGCACTTTTTTAGTTTGAGTAGTGTTTGGCAAAACTAAAAGTGTTTTTAAGCACTTACTTTTAAACCAAAAGGGTACGAAAATAAGCCAAAAGCCAAAAGTAGGGTCTCCCCTACTTATGCTTCTAGCTTGTAGCTTATAAGCTACTTTTTAAAAGCTCATTCAAACCCCCTCTATGTCTAACACCTCATTCATCAAAGTGTTGCTATCTGAGTCGCGCTGTTGATTAAAAAAAAGCTTTACAAAGTAACATTGTCCTTGTTCACTCACACGATATTGCTGCATTGAGCTTTCATCAACTCTCCAAGATTCACTCAACCTCCTATGGGAGTCTACGCTGTGCCCAATCCCAATATGGACCAATCCATTTCAATCAAAAATTTTAATCCTTTTAAAGCAAAGAATGATTTTAATGTATTTTAACCAAAAATTTTTCATCAAAATTAAAGCTGAGAATGGTTCTTCTTTTATTCCACTGGGGATCCAAGATAAAGATTCAATTTTTCATAGAATGGACTTAAGGAGAAATCATTCCTTTAGCATATCGATAAACTAATTGTGTATGCATAATAGGCATAAATCAATAGAAAATTGGCCCTGAGCCATTGACGCAGCTAAAGAATGAACAAAGCAACTACACGTAGCTAAAGTTTCTGAAGTCTATGGATAAAATTAGTTGAAAATTGTTATTATTGGCTAGAGGTGCTACAAAAGCAAAGTTTCTAACAAGAAATAAAGTGTAGATGTCACGTAAAAACTGAAGCCAAATTGGTATGAGTTTTGTAGTTCATAGAACACCAACATAATTTGTTAGTTACCAAAATATAAATGTTAAAATAGACCAGGATGCTAAGCTAAGTGTGGAATGTCCCATATTTTCTACAACATTTTGAAACAAATGTCCAGGATTGCATTGCCTCATATAAATTTAAACATCAAGTCCGAAGTTTCAATTTTTAAAATTATTTAAAATCTGTGAAACAATTAACTATTTCAACCACATGTATTAGAAACCTCATTCTAAGAATTGTAGTAAACAACAAACAGTAAAATAGAGCACAACACAAATTTTATCGTGAAAAATTTCTTGCTCAAGGGAGTAAAATACCACGACCTACACTCTGTAGGATATCACCACTAATATTTACTAACTTCAAACACACAATGTTCTAGATTACAACTCCGCAATCTAAGGGACTAACTCTAGTACCTCCTCTCACAAACAAGAAGTCAAACCTATTTCTTATTACAACACTTCACAAATAAGAAGTCAAACCCACTTCTTGTTACTCAACCACGCTAACTCATAAACTCTTCAACACTAACAATGAATGGAAGCTATTATAACTCAATAAACAACTCCAATTGTAAAGGTATAACAAACAAAAAAATTACTACCACAAAATAGCTTGAGTCCGTCGATGTTTTCATTTCTTCGTCGTGTTCCATTTTACCTTGAGCTTGCGCAGATTTGTGTGTTTGAAAAAGGTGAGGCTGAATGAGTTATTTTGCTGCATATATGATCCAAAAATGTATACCTTAGGTCCCAACTATTTTTTTCTTATATAATTCAACTCTTGTAAGGAAACCTGCCAAGATATACTTTTTATTATAATCAAAAGATCTCCTTTTGAATCAAGACTCTTATTTCTATTTGGCTTGTTTTTAATGCAATATTGCCTTCCTATTTAAAGGTAATTTACTTTCCTGCACGTCACACAACATAAGTATGTGACCAACCCCACATCAATAAGAATCTAGTTCACAGATACAAGAACCTATTTTGGGATCTGGTTCACATGATACGGCATATAAAAGACAACATATAGTGAATCAGGTTCGTATTTGTCAATCATCAAAACTACAAACATGTTCTTAAATTTTCCAACAATTTTTTTCTTTTTTATGATGACAAATAATGCACCATATATTTCTTGTCCACACCATATAATTTTCCCTTTTGATATTCTTGAAATCAACAACCAAATATCTCAATAAAAAATGAGTGCAATATCATTTTAACTCATGGTCACTTGGGCAACACTATTCAGTACACCATTATTGAAAGTAAGGTAAACAAATCTAAGAATATTAGTCGTCCTACACACACAACTAAGATATGCTGAGAAGGAACACAATAAAGCAAACATGTAGGAGGAGTCCTAAGGATGAGAAAGAGGAGGTGGAATATTTTTCCATACCATTGTGTACTTTTTTCTCCTTTGACAATTTTTTAAACATAATACGTCATGCTGACATTCATGAGGTCCATCTTTAGTTGAGTATTTTCAGCTTCAAGTAAACTGTGCGTTTGTTAAGATGTAGGTGAAAGAACAATTGAATGATGAAATCTGATTTTTTTTTCAAAATTTGGTTCAGATACACAGAAATCTTACTGGTACTTTTATCAAGTAACTTTTTTTTGATGACTTTCAAACCCCGATTCAGAAAGAATAGATATGGTTAAAGAACTCATCAAACTTTGTGCAACAATGATAGATTTAGAACCAAAAAGGAAACTGCTAATAGTTTGTTCCTAAGAAAGTTGTTCCCCAAGAAATAGTTAGTTACACTTCTAAATATGAGGTTATGATTTGAAATTTACAAACCTCGTTCAGATGAAGGGGGTGGTTAAGACAATAGAGACACTGAAAGAGTGGGACTAGGTTCCCCCTAAATTAGAGCTAGGGTGATTTTAAGACTGAAGTCCTTTTTATCAAAGTAGTTTAGGATTGAAGGTTGCTTAATATAAAAAAAGAAAAAAAAAGGATTCTTGGTGCTTTTCTATAAAGAATTGGTTTTTTAAGGATGAATCAGGTTAACCGGTGTTAAAGTTTTGCACTTACTCAGCAAATACATGTATTGAAAGGAATGATACATACCTGACTATAAATAACGAACCAGGTTCCTATTTTGTGAGTTCCTCGTCAATATTTTGATGCAATTAGGATTAAATTAAGGGTAATAACCATAGAACTTTTAGCCACTGACAAAGATGTGTCTGATGTGTGTACCTCTAGCATTATGTAACGCCTCGAGTTTTTTGTCCTTGAAAATTTTCTAAAATTTTATCCTCACTATCCTAACTATGACTCCCCTGACGAGTCATAGTGAGTCATGACAGGTCCTAGGTACTCGATCGTGACTTAATCAGAACAAGTGACTTAGTATTCTACTATTAGTAAGAGTGGCTCTCAACTAGTCGTTAAAACTTCTTGCGGGTCATAAGGACCAAGTCGTAAGGTGCCCAAAAAGTTTGTCCCAAGACATTGTCTTGATTACGACTTGAGACCACGATTTATAAAGATTCATAACGCTTCGTTATGTACCAATCGTAGGGTGTCTAGTGTGTCATCCCAAATTTATTATTGTCTTAAGTATGAGAAGTGATTACGAGTCATCAAGTATAGTTACGAGTTAGTGGTATGAATCACAGCCAGACCAGTATAGGGCCTAGATGGTTATGTCTTAACTATGAGTCCTTATGATGAGTCGTAATATTTCTATACGAGTCGTATAGTGACCTATAGTCACTTGCGATAATTTTTAATTTTTTTATTAAGGGCACTTTGGAAATTTTTCTTCCACCCCAATTGTAACCCACAACCTAAAACCCTATTGGGGACCTCATTAGCATTGTTAACTCATAAAAGCACTTTCAAAAGTTCTCTTAAATTCTCTCAAACAGTCATACTTAGGGTTCCCAAGAAGTGGGTCAAGTAGAGCTTCAAGGGTTGAATTCTCTCAATAATTTTGGGTATTTCAGGCCTGTTACTCTTCCGTCATTATTAATTTGTTTAAAGCATATAGTTTAAAGTACTTTTCATGAGATATTTATGTTGATTTTGAAAACATGGGTTGAGGGTTTTTATATAGCTATTATTTATGTAATGATTCATGTTTGTCCCTGCATAAGTTACGTTTAAATTGTGGTTTTAAAGTCAATTTGATGCATGAGAATGGTGAATGAACTAGGGATTGTGATTTCCCAAACTTGTGACTTTTGAAGTTGTTATGACCCTAACCCCATAGAGTGAAATTGGTTTTTAATTATGAGAAATATGGGAATTTGTAAAATTGAACCAAGGGGTTGTGAATTCCCCCAAGTAAAGGTAATTGGTGTGGCATATTGATGTTACCTTGTAAGTGTAGTTGGTATGATGATACCAACAATGTATGCCTTAATATGTAATGTTGTTTAATGAATAGAAATGTGTGATATTTGTTTTAATTGGGCTTTAATAAGGATGTTTAGCTGAGTCGTGAAAGTGGAGGTCCTGAGGGACCAACACTAGAAACTGCAACAGCCGACGTGGGTTTCTATAGCACCAGGAGTTTTGAGTCCCACTTATTATTATTATTATTATCATATGATTGGGAGGTTCGAGTTCCCCACATCTTATTACGTGATTTATTATTTGTGTCACCTTGATATATAGGGAGGTTTGAATACTCCATAGTGCATATATGTACACTCTGGTTTGTACGCGACATACACTGACAGTTGAGCTACACAATCCAGGCTAAAGTTTTAAAGAGCATGTTAAGCCTCATTCCATATCCCGACATATGATATATATGTATGGATATGCATTTGATCATGTTCATTGGTTTTGAAAATTTTTAAACTATTGACCATGGAATTATGTTATCCTTCCCTGAGTTACATGCTAGTGTTCACCTCACTAATCATCTCTGGACATTGTATCCCTATGTAGGGTAGGCACCGATGCTATTTCTACTTTTCTTACACAGAGTTAGGTTGGTCGTCTTAGTTCATTGCATTGTGGTCAAGTGGTGAGCTTTCATCCCCCGAAAGGCATAGGAATTTCGCCAGCTTTCATTCTTAGATTAAAGTTGATAGATACTTTCATTATCATTTTCATTCTCATTGTCACCTGTCAGAGTCGGGGACATTCCCGACCAAGATTTGTTTTGGTTTTTTATTTAGAAGGATTTATTTGGATTACTATAGATATTGGGTGATGTTAGTCGATTGTTGGACGGTCATCGGTCGTCCGTTATAGACATGTTTTGACTTTCATTAAGCTTGTTGCATGCTATCTTGTTATATTTTCAGAATTTATCCAATATTTGGGATGTTGTGTGTAAGACCCCGTAAGATCTTAGCTTATTTCAGCTTACTATTGCATGTCAGAGGGATTCAAGACTTAGAAAATTTCACTAAGTGATAAGTCTTAGTCTTCTCCAAAGTCCCTTAAACTTTGATGGTTTTATTTTTGACCTTTCTAACCTCGAAACGTTAGTTTCTAATTTAGTTCATGATCAGGGTTGTTGATAGTTCATCTCAGGTGAGTTTTAGATTTTTCGAACTATGTTTGAGACCTGTTTGGATGGTCAAAATAGTAAGGCTCCACAATATGTCCGCGGCGCGCCGGATATCGCATTAGTGGGGAACATCGCTGCACAATATAAGTCGCATTGACAGAGCAATGCAACGTGTCACAATATACATGTTATTATGAGTTATCTTCATAAATCTATTATGAATTTTGATTACAACTTATGTTTACCATGTGTTTTCATTGGAAATTGTCCTTGACACGTTAAAATAACAATGTTCGCATATTAAATCCTAAATCCATGATGTTAGTATTCCAATTATGTTAGTATCACGTGTTTTAACTATTATCATGATTATGCCTATGAATTTCAAGTGTTTGATGAAATGCCTAAATGCTTGGGTTTTGAACAGTGACTACTTATGATATTTTCAAAGCTTCAGAATGTTCCTATTGTTATTGTTATCGAGTCCTGGGGGTTATGGATACCCAAAATTTAGTTGATTACCTAGTTTTCATTATCAACATAATGATTTTAGTTATACCATGAGCAATATCATTCAGTCTGTTACTAGGGTCAGTTATGAGTTTAACTAATCTTAGTTCAGCCCAGTAATTAGTGTCTTTCAGTTGAGAGTAAAAACTTATCATTGAGTGAACGTAGGGATAACGTCTCCCCCGTCAGTAGGCATGAGGCACTTGTCTCCCCTGTTAGTAGGCATGAGACGTTAGTAGCAGTCCCTAGGTTCCAGACCTACGGCGCCACCGTAAACTTTGAGGGGTCCCCTGTCAATTAGGCATGACACCTTTATCCTTTGGGATATCAGATTAGTGGATCCATACAACCAATGTTAGTATCCGTGGCACGGTACTGACACCCTTTCAACTGGGGTTACAGGTTGGACCTTGATAGTATGCTAAGGCATGCCAGTTATAGCTATCTCCCACAGTCTCAGTTCACTATTCAGTACAAGTTCAGTTTCAGGTTTGCTTGACCATAACATACAGTTATCAATTATTCAGTATCAGTATTTCAGTACTTCAGTTTATAGACTATATCAGAATCATGTTTTATTCTTGGTCATGCATTCTCAGATTTTACAACTTTATGCATTCATACTCAGTTATCTCATGTTATTCAGTCAGTTATTATCTCATTCATATAACCTATGCATTTCAGTCTAACCTCATCTTATATACCGATATATTCAAAGTACTTATGGCATACTTATTTCTTTCACTATGATGTCTTATATCATAGGTTCAGATGCTCAGGTTCCCGACTGTACTTAGACATCCAGTGCATCAGCAACAGTAGTAGTGTGAGTCCTTATATATCAAGGACCAATTATGTTATTCCATTTTTTCAGCTCAGTAGTCAGTCAAAGTTATTTGGGGGCTTGTCCCGTTAACTCCTTGGTCAGTTAGAGGCTTTATAGGCTATTTTAGACAGTTAGTCAATTTATCAATTGTTATTAGCAATCTTCTCAGTATTATTTTCAGACGCTTTCAAAACTATGATTTTAGATCAAATGTTTCAGTATTTAAAGCCTTATGGTATTTTCAGTTTAATTCTACACATGTTATTTTGTTATCTATTTTATTTAGTGCTCATAGTAGGTACTAGCTCATGAGTTATCTTGTGATCTTTCAGGACTGTAAGCATTGTATAACATACAGGGTGTATTTTTGGGGCATTACAAACTTGCTATCAGAGACTAAGGTTTTAAAGTGTCCTAGAGAGTCTAAAAGTCATGTTGAGTAGAGTCTTGTACATGGGTGTAAAGCGCGCTACACTTATGGACAGGAGGATACAAGATATTTTAGGAAAAGTTTCCCTTCTTTCATTATTCATGTCGTGTGAATGAGCATGAGCTCTATTTAAACTCCCTTTATAATTCAATCTTCTTTTTATTTACAGAATATGCCTCCCAAAAAGACTAATGGAAGAAGAAATGGGAATCATCCCACACCTCCGCCCATTCAAGAAGATCCCCTGAATGAGCATGTCTCTTATGCCGAGTTCAGAGCTGCATTCACTACTCTGGCTCACTCTGTAGTAGCTCATAATAATCATCAAGCTTCTATCCCAGCTAATCCAGTGGCTAATTTAATTGCAGCTAGAATTCGGGACTTTGCCCGAATGAATCTCCCTCAGTGTTTAGGATCCAAGTCTCATGAGGATCCATAGGAGTTCCTTGACATGGTTTAGAAGGTAACAAATATTATGGGTGTGACTTCTAGTGAGAGTACAGAGTTGGCTACTTACCAGTTGTGGAATATATCTCACACCTAGTATAAACATTAGAAGGAGGATATAGGTGCAGATGTAGGGCTTGTAGAGTAGGAGGAGTTTTTTTACAGCCTTTTTAGATAGATTCTTCCCTTTGGAGTTGAGTAAAGATAAGGTGCTGGAGTTTATTAATTTTAAGCAAGGTAGTATAAGTGTAAAGGAGTATTTTCTTTAGTTTACTTAGCTGGCGAGGTATGCTTGGTGTCTGATAACAGGTCTAGAATGAGTAAGTTTATGTCAGGTGTAAATGATAGTGTGGTTAAGGAGTGTAGGACTGCAATGTTGATTAAGGAGATAGACTTTTCTAGGCTTATGGTCCTTGATCAGCAGATTGAGGAGGATAAGGTTAAGGAGAAAAAAGGAGAGAATAAGAGGGCTAAGATAGGTAGTTTTAAATTTTCTCATCCAAGATCAAAGGGTGGTAACCCTCCTCAATTCTGTCAGAAATCTTCTGCCCCAGCTCTGTCTTTGGCTAGTGCTCCAGTGCCAAGGTTCAGAAATAGCAATCAGGATAGGGCGCCAAGCTCTAAGACTCAAGGTAGTGTAAATAGTGGTTGGACTAATCCACTTAGGCAGAAGTGTGGTAGAAATCATCAAGGTGTGTGTAGGGCTGGGAGTTATGAGTATTTTAGATGTGGCAAGCCAGGCCACAGATGAGGGAGTGTCTGACAGGTAAGGAAAAGGGTAGGAATGGTTGCCAGCAGGGTCAGGCTAACTTTTTAGCAGCTCCAGCAGGTCGCCCAACTCAGCAAGGTGCCACTTCTAGTGCCACCAGCGGTCAGCACCAGAACAGATTGTATTCCTTCCAATCCTCTCATGATCAGGAAAGTTCTCCTGATGTAGTTATGGGTATGTTACAGGTCTTTCATTTACATAATTATGCTTTGCTAGATCTTGGGGCTTCACTCTCTTTTATAACCCCTTATATAGTTGTCAAATTCAGAGTCAGTCCCAGAACCTTAGCAAAATCCTTCTGAGTATCTACCCCAGTAGGTGTCTCTATCGTAGCTAGGCAGGTATACAGGAACTGTCCGGTCACAATAACCTAGAAAGTCACTTCAGTTGATCTTGTGGAGTTAGAGATAACTGACTTTGATGTCATTCTCAGTATGGATTGGCTTCACTCATGCTATGCTTCAGTTGACTGTAGAAATAGAGTCATTTAGTTTTAGTTTCTAGATGAACTAGTTATTGAATGGAAGGGTAGTACTTCAGCGGTTAGGGGTCAACTTGTTTCATACCTTAGAGCGAGAAAAATGATATCCAAGGGGTGTGTTTACCATCTTGTTCGAGTTAATGACTCTAATTTTGAGACTCTCAATCTCGATTTAGTTTTAGTAGTGAGGAAATTTCTAGATGTGTTCCCTGATATCTTCCTGGAGTTCTTTCTAGAAGGAAAATTGACTTCGGAATAAAGCTTCTTCCAAATATCCATCCTATCTCTATTTTGTCCTATAGAATGACTCCAGCTAAGCTTAGAGAATTAAAAGAATAATTGAAAGATCACCTAGATAAAGGACTCATCGGGCCAGCATTTCCCCATGGGGTGATCCAATCCTTTTCGTGTGAAAAAAATGGTTTTCTTAGAATGTACATCAATTACCGTCAGTTGAACAAAGTCACCATCAAGAATAAGTATCCATTCCCTAGAATTGATGACTTGTTCGACCAATATCAGGGTTCTAATTACTTCTCTAAGATAGACCTCAGATCCTTCTATTATCAGCTTAGAGTCAGAGAGTGTGACATTCCAAAAATAGCTTTCAGAACTAGATATGGTCACTTTGAATTTCTAGTCATATCTTTTGGACTAACGAATGGCCCAGCCGCTTTCATGGACTTGATGAACCAAGTGTTCAAGTAGTACTTAGATATTTTCGTCATAGGCTTCATTGATGATATTCTT
>JAPEIP010000003.1:44018164-44060783 GCA_026120095.1 Capsicum chinense
TAGGGCTTGTAGAGTAGGAGGAGTTTTTTTACAGCCTTTTTAGATAGATTCTTCCCTTTGGAGTTGAGTAAAGATAAGGTGCTGGAGTTTATTAATTTGAAGCAAGGTAGTATAAGTGTAAAGGAGTATTTTCTTTAGTTTACTTAGCTGGCGAGGTATGCTTGGTGTCTGATAACAGGTCTAGAATGAGTAAGTTTATGTCAGGTGTAAATGATAGTGTGGTTAAGGAGTGTAGGACTGCAATGTTGATTAAGGAGATAGACTTTTCTAGGCTTATGGTCCTTGATCAGCAGATTGAGGAGGATAAGGTTAAGGAGAAAAAAGGAGAGAATAAGAGGGCTAAGATAGGTAGTTTTAAATTTTCTCATCCAAGATCAAAGGGTGGTAACCCTCCTCAATTCTGTCAGAAATCTTCTGCCCCAGCTCTGTCTTTGGCTAGTGCTCCAGTGCCAAGGTTCAGAAATAGCAATCAGGATAGGGCGCCAAGCTCTAAGACTCAAGGTAGTGTAAATAGTGGTTGGACTAATCCACTTAGGCAGAAGTGTGGTAGAAATCATCAAGGTGTGTGTAGGGCTGGGAGTTATGAGTATTTTAGATGTGGCAAGCCAGGCCACAGATGAGGGAGTGTCTGACAGGTAAGGAAAAGGGTAGGAATGGTTGCCAGCAGGGTCAGGCTAACTTTTTAGCAGCTCCAGCAGGTCGCCCAACTCAGCAAGGTGCCACTTCTAGTGCCACCAGCGGTCAGCACCAGAACAGATTGTATTCCTTCCAATCCTCTCATGATCAGGAAAGTTCTCCTGATGTAGTTATGGGTATGTTACAGGTCTTTCATTTACATAATTATGCTTTGCTAGATCTTGGGGCTTCACTCTCTTTTATAACCCCTTATATAGTTGTCAAATTCAGAGTCAGTCCCAGAACCTTAGCAAAATCCTTCTGAGTATCTACCCCAGTAGGTGTCTCTATCGTAGCTAGGCAGGTATACAGGAACTGTCCGGTCACAATAACCTAGAAAGTCACTTCAGTTGATCTTGTGGAGTTAGAGATAACTGACTTTGATGTCATTCTCAGTATGGATTGGCTTCACTCATGCTATGCTTCAGTTGACTGTAGAAATAGAGTCATTTAGTTTTAGTTTCTAGATGAACTAGTTATTGAATGGAAGGGTAGTACTTCAGCGGTTAGGGGTCAACTTGTTTCATACCTTAGAGCGAGAAAAATGATATCCAAGGGGTGTGTTTACCATCTTGTTCGAGTTAATGACTCTAATTTTGAGACTCTCAATCTCGATTTAGTTTTAGTAGTGAGGAAATTTCTAGATGTGTTCCCTGATATCTTCCTGGAGTTCTTTCTAGAAGGAAAATTGACTTCGGAATAAAGCTTCTTCCAAATATCCATCCTATCTCTATTTTGTCCTATAGAATGACTCCAGCTAAGCTTAGAGAATTAAAAGAATAATTGAAAGATCACCTAGATAAAGGACTCATCGGGCCAGCATTTCCCCATGGGGTGATCCAATCCTTTTCGTGTGAAAAAAATGGTTTTCTTAGAATGTACATCAATTACCGTCAGTTGAACAAAGTCACCATCAAGAATAAGTATCCATTCCCTAGAATTGATGACTTGTTCGACCAATATCAGGGTTCTAATTACTTCTCTAAGATAGACCTCAGATCCTTCTATTATCAGCTTAGAGTCAGAGAGTGTGACATTCCAAAAATAGCTTTCAGAACTAGATATGGTCACTTTGAATTTCTAGTCATATCTTTTGGACTAACGAATGGCCCAGCCGCTTTCATGGACTTGATGAACCAAGTGTTCAAGTAGTACTTAGATATTTTCGTCATAGGCTTCATTGATGATATTCTTGTCTACTCCCATAATGAAAATGATCATGCAGACCACCTCAGAATTGTATTGCAGACTCTTAGAGCCCATCAGTTGTTCACCAAATTCAGCAAGTGCAAATTTTAGCGAAGATCAGTATCTTTCCTTGGACATATTATTTTTGTTGATGACATTAGAGTTGACCCTCAAAAGACTGAAGCAGTGAAAAATTAGCCCATACCCATCTTTTCATCAGATATCAGGAGTTTCTTGGATTTGGCTGACTATTATCGATGATTTTTTGAAGGGTTTTCGTCTATTGCGATCCTCATATCTAGATTGACCCAGAAGAAAGTTAAGTATCATTGGTCAGATTCTTGTGAGAAGAGTTTTTAGGAGTTGAAGAATCGACTTACCTCAGCCTCAGTTTTAACGTTGCCAGATGGTTCAGATGGGTTCGTTGTTTTTTGTAATGCTTCCAGAGTTGGTCTTGGTTGTGTACTGATGTAGAGAGGTAAGGTCATAGCCTATGCCTCTATATAGCTTATGCCTCATAAAAAGAATTATCCTACACATGATCTTTAGTTAGCAGCTGTTGTGTTTACCTTGAAAATTTAGAGGCACTATGGGGTGCATGTTGATGTGTTCAAGGATCACAAAATCTTATAGTATGCGTTTTCACAGAAAGATCTGAATCTTTGTCAAAGAAGGTGTTTGGAATTATTGAAAGACTATGATATGAGTGTTTTGTATCACCCGAGCAAGGCCAATGTAGTAGCAGATACCCTTAGTAGATTGTCTATGGGTAATGTTGCTCATGCTGAGGATGATAAGATGAAGTTAGTTAGGGAGGTTCATCATCTTGCTAGACTAGGTGTTCGTTTAGTTGATTCAGCTGAGGGTAGTGTATGGGTTCAGAACAGTTCAAAATCTTTTTTGGTTGCTGAAGTGAAAGAAAAGAAAGATAGGAATCCCATTTAGTTAGGTTAAAGGAGTCAGTCAGAGATCAGAAAGTAGAGGTTTTTTTCTAAGGGGGAGATGGTGTACTGCGATGTCAGGATAGGCTGTGTGTGTTGTGCGTTAATGGGTTAAGGCAAAGAATCCTTGCAGATGAGGATGGTGCGCGCTACTCTATTCACTAGAAGCCACTAAGATGTATATTACGGGAAATTTATTGGTAAAGAAGTATAAAGAGAGAAATTGCAGAGTTTGTAGCCAAGTGCTCTAGTTATCAGCAGGTTAAGGTTAAGAACCAAAGGCTTAGTGGCACTATACAGGAGTTTATCATCCCCACTTGGAATTAGGAAGAGGTGAACATAGATTTTGTAATAGGATTGCCCCGTTCACATCGTCAGCATGAATCAATTTGTGTTATTGTAGACAAAATGACCAAATCTGCTCATTTATCGCCAGTTCATACTTCTTATTCAGCCGAGGACTATGCCAAGCTTTATCTCAGGGAGTTGGTTAGGTTGCATAGATTCCCATTATCTATCATCTCAGATAGAGATACTCAGTTTACCTCTTACTTTTGTAAGGCATTTCAGAAGGGTCTTGGTACCTAAGTTTATCTCAGTACAACCTTTTACCATCAGACAGATGGTCAGGCAGAGAGGACCATTCAGACCTTAGAGGATATGTTGAAAGTGTGTGTTATCGACTTTAAGGGTTGTTGGGATGATCACTTGCCTTTGATAGAGTTTGCCTATAATAACAATTATTATTCCGGTATTTATATGGCTCTATTTGAGGCTCTCTATAGGAGGAGATGTAGATCTCCCATTGGTTGGTTTGAGGTGGGTGAGACTGTGTTGATAGGGACCGATTCAATGTTTGATATGTTAGAGAAAGTTCAGTTGATCAGGGATAGGTTTAAGACAGCCCAAAGCCATCATAAATCCTATGCAGATGTGAGGAGAAGGGATCTTGAATCTGAAGTTGGGAAATTGGTGTATTTGAAAATCTCTTCCATGAAGGAGGTGAAGAGATTTGGCAAGAAGGGAAAGCTTAGCCCCCGATATGTTGGCCCATATAGGATCTTGAGTCGTTATGAGAAGGTAGCGTATAATCTTGAGTTGCCTGCATATTTGGCATTCGTTAACCCAGTATTCCATGTTTCCTAATTAAAGAAGTGTACTGGTGATCCAGCTGTAGTTGTTCCTTTAGAAAGTATAGATATTCAGGATAGCCTTTCTTACGGAAAAATCCCAGTCGAGATCCTAGATCGTTAGATTTGTAGACTAAGGAACAAAGAAGTTTCCTCGGTCAAAGTTCTTTGGCGGAATCAGTCTGTTGAGGGAGCCACTTGGGAAGCAGAAGTAGACATGCTAACCAAGTACCCTCATCACTTCTTCATAAACTCAGACTCAGCTTAAGGTAATAGTTCTTCTTAGATTTTCTCTTCTCAATTCCCAGTTCCATCCATGTAACCATCTTCATGTCATTGCATACATTCACGGATTAGTTTATATATCATATTTCAGACTCAGTCATGTAACCATGATTTCAGTTATACATATTCACCATGTACTCTTAGTATTCTCAACTTTTTCAGTCTCATTCGAGGATGAATGTTTCCAAGGGAGAGATAATGTAAAACCCCGTAAGATCCTAGCTCATTTCATCTTACTATTACATGTTAAAGGGGTCCAAGGCTTAGAAAATTTCACTAAGCGTTAAGGCCTAGTCTTCTCCAAAGCCTCTTAAACTTTGATGATTTTATTTTTGACCTTCCTAATCTCAGAACGTTAGTTTCTAAGTTGATTTATGATAGGAGTTATCGATAGTTCATCTCGGGTGAGTTTTAAATTTTTTGGATGACTTTTGATACTGTTTGGATGGTTAAAATAGTTTGGATCCACGATATGGCCACAACATACCAGATATCGCGTCAGTGGGGAGAATAGCAGCGAGCCACAAATCACTTGACAAAGCAGTACGGTGCATCATATTTCTCGTCAACCAGTCTAGTTCAGTATAATGAGTTTTGGATCTAGGAGGGTAATTCAGTCATTTCACTCACCCTAATCCAGCCATAACATGGGATTTAGGGTCCCAAAAGCATTACTTGTCATCTTTTACACAAAATTCTATCAAAACAAAACAATTCTCTCTCAAGAACAGACCCTAGCCTCTTTAAAATTCAAACGCAAACTTCAAGAAATCACCAAGAACTTTTACTAATTCATCAATTAAGATATGTGTGATGTTCATCCATGGGCTCATTTTACCCATGGAGTCCAAGAATCCATTTTCAAGTTTAAAGTCATGATTTGTACATATTATTATGAGTTATCTTCATAATGCTATTATGAATTTTGATTAAAAATTATGTTTACCATGTGTTTTTGTTGGAAATTATCCTTGACACATTCTAATGACGATGTTCGCATGTTAAATAGTAAATTCAAGATTTTTGTATTTCAATTATGTTAGTATCGCATGTTTTAACTATTCTCATGCTTAAGCCTATGAATTTCAAGTATTTGATGAAATGCCTAAATGATTAGGTTTTGAACAATGACTATTTATGATATTTTCAAAGCTTCGGAATGTTCCTATTGTTATTATTATCGAGTACTGGGGGTTATGAATACCTAAAATTTAGCTAATTACCTAGTTTTCATTATCAATAGAATGATTCCAGTTATACCATGAGCAATATCATTCAGTTAGTTACTAGGATCCGTGGTGAGTTCAATTCAGCTTAGTCGAGCCTAGTAATTAGTGTCTTTCAGTTGGGAGTAAAAACTTCGCACTGAGTGATGTAGGGATGACGTCTCCCCCGTCAGTAGGCATGAGGCACTTGTAGCAATCCCTAGGTTCCAGACCTACGGATTTTGAGGGGTCCCCCATCAGTTAGGCATAACACCCTCGTCCTTCGAGATATCAGATTAGTAGATCCATACAACCAATGTTAGTACTCGTGGCATAGTACTGACACCCTTTTAACTGGGTTACAGGTTGGACCTTAATAGTGCATTGCGGTAGGTCGGTTATAGCTAAATCCCATACCCATTTCAGTATTCAGTACAGAGTTCAGTTTTAAGTTTGCTTGATGATAACATATAGTTATTAGTTCTTCAATTTCTATTTTTTAGTACTTCAGTTTATTGACTATATCAGAATCATATTTTTTTCTTGGTCATGCATTCTTAGATTTTACAACTTTTATGCATTCATACTCAGTTATCTCATGTTATTCAGTCAGTTATTATCTCATGCTTATAACCCATTCATTTCATCCTAACCTTATCTCATATACCTGTACATTTAAAGTACTGATCGCATACTCATTTCTTGTACTATAATGTCTTATATCATAGGTTCGAACGGTCAGGTTTCCGACCATGCTTAGACATTCCAATGCATCAGCAACAGTAACAGTGGTGAGTTCTTATATATCGAGGACCATTTATATTATTTTAGTCTTTTAGCTTAGTAGTCAATCGGAGTTAGTTGAGGGCTCGTCCCATCAACTCCTCAGCTAGTTAGAAGCTTTTCAGGCTATTTTAGATAGTTAGTCAGTTTATCAGTTGTTATTATTAGTCTTCTTGGTATTATTTTCCGACACTTTCAAAACTATAATTTTAAATCAAATGTTTCAGTATTTAAAACCTTATGGCATTTTCAGTTAAATTTTGCACATGTTATTTTGTTATCTATTTTATTTAGTGCTCATATCAAGTACTAGCTCATGGGTTAGCTTGTGGTCTCTCAGAACTGTAAGCACTGTATGGCATCCAGGTTGTATTTCTGAGGTGTTACATTGTGTTTGGTTTGGTTAGATGCAAGGGGTGATCTCTGTTCCATGTAGGACTTGAGATACCCATCACGGTCAGGCCTTAGTTTGGGTTGTGACAAAGGTGGTATCAGATCCTAGGTTTGGTGTCATTGGGTGTCCAAAAAAGTTATGTCACGTAGAGTATCGTTTAAGAGTATGTAATGCACCACACTTATTAGGGAAAGACTATAAGTCATTCAGGAAATTTTCTCTTTTTTGTTGTTCTATTTTCAAGATATAGAGTCTAAGGTCTTGAAACTCCTCTAATTCCTATATGTTTGCTTTTCAGATCATGACTCCAAGAAGATCTGATGCTCGTGAAAACCATTCTTTCTCGTATGACAACAATGTGGATGGATCTTATCTAACTCCAGGAGTTTAGACTTGGTCTAGGGTCGCTGCTTCTAATTTCCCTGAGGGAGTTTCATCGACTCCCTCTATCCCTTCTCAGAAGTCCAAGCTGGTGTATCTAATGTTGAGTTTTTCCAGTTGATTCATTTGCTTACTCAGTTGGTGAAACTCTCAGACTAAGCATGTTGGCTCTACTGCTCCATCATCTAAGGCAACTAGAGTTGGTCAATTCATGAGGCTGAGTTCTCCTGTTTTCACTAGTTCTAAGATTGAGAAAGATCCTTAAAATTTCATTGATGAGATAGAAAAAATCTTTTATGTGATGCATGTTACTAAAGAGGGAGGGGTAGAGTTCATAGCTTCTCAGTTGAAGGATATGGTATTCTAAGTGTATGAAGAGAGGGACCAGTCTAGGGGTGACGATTGGCCGACTGAAAACCATCCTGATTCATCCAACCTTGATTCCCACCCTATCGTTGATTGGCCAAGTAAAAACCCTTTGAAAGGTTAGGTAAGCATTTGATCTCTTCATCCAAATTTTTAGCTTACTACCCATAGGCTCTTGACGCCGTGACATTTCCCATTTTCACATGTACACCCATAACATATTTAGCTAAGAGCTCAAGTTGGGTCAAAATCTTTGCCATAGTCTCCTCTTGTTCCACATCCCGCTTTCATTGTTCTATAATGACCATGGGTATAGAGGGAGATCTATTTAGGACATCGATGCCCAGAGTATGATATTTTCGATTGTGTTTAGTCACCTCTCTCAATAATTTCATAGCTGCATAAAAGTGCAAGTTTAAGAGAGAACCTTCTGCTGCATTGTTCACGATAGTTTGGTTCCAAGGATCTAGCACCCGATAGAATATTTGGAGAAGTATCTTCCCCAGAATCTTGTGGTTGGGTCATTTGGCTAACTTTCCATTAAATCTCTCCCATACTTCATAAAACGGGTCCTCACTCTTTTGTTTAAAGTTGATGATCCCATCTCTTGCGTGGCACACCTTGGGAGAAAAGGAGTTTTGATCCAAAAACACCTTTGTAAGCTCATTTTACAAAGTGATTAAAGCCGTACGGAGTGAACGGTGCCACAACAATGCTTCGCCCTTTAGTGAAAATGGAAAAAGATGGAGTCAAAAGGCTTCTTGAGTGGTGTGTGCAAGGTTAAATGGTGCACACACCTCCAAGAAATTCTTTAAGTGAACATACGGGTTGTCATACACTTGACCCCCAAACAACCCCTTAATTTGTAATAAATGAAGCATGACTCTTATCACGTGGAGGGTTCTACTCCCATGAGGCAGGATACGGGGTGCTCCTATTTGGCCTGTGCCCTTCAATGGGCTCTTTCTATCAAGGAGAGCATCAAATGACTACACATCATTAGTGCTTTCACTCATAATTCCGTTCACGTTAGAGTTGCCTACAAGAAATCCAAAAACAACAAATATAGTAACATACACCACCCTGAATATACCTAAGTAAGAATCACACCGCACAAGTGAAATCTATATTTCACCCCCTGACAACGACGCTATTTTGATAACACTCAACTCACTTCCATGATTAAGGGGTGAGGCAGTCGTTATCAAACAACCCAACTAGAGTTGGGGTCGAATCTACAAGGAGCGAATTATAGGCTTTAAACTTATGGGTGTTCTAGTTACTACAAGTTTTCCCGGAATGATAATAAACAAGACATGTAAAATAAAATATGGGGATTTGATTTGGGGATAGTTTGTCAACTAACACTACACGAATATAACACTTTTGATTTAAAATTAAGAATAGAGAAGGTCTTGGGATCATGCCTCCCTAAAGGTAAAGTATGTAGGTTAGTAATGGTTTAGCATAAAGTTTAGTTGTTGATCAAATGATAGGCTAGGTTAAAAGTCATTGTAGTTAATCTTTCAATAAAACTACAAAAATTTCACCCATTGGCTCTTTCGAGCACCTAACAAGTATGCAATTCATAATCACCCAAAACCTCAATCAAGTATCCCTATTTCTAGGATGATGCTCTTGACATGGCTTACACTCAAATCACACTTTTTTCTAAGATTTCAAAAGGTGATAAACAATAGAATTAATTGTCCACCATTACTTTGTCCCCTTATAACCCTCTTTCAAGGATGTTATGGGTTACCTCATGTTCACCTTCATCCCTCTTTCAAGGATGACAAAGAGTTTTCAGAGTTTAGGATTTTTACCCATCAAACCTATTTGGATATTTGGTGTTCTCACCCATCAAATTTCAAATCATTACCCCAAGCAATGGTGGATTCCATACTCAATAACTAAAAATCATACAAACACAACAACACCCATACACAATTACACTTTAGTTCAATATAATCCCAAGACTAATTTACTTAGATCCTCATGAATAAAGTAAAAACTAAATATACCATGGGGATTATCCAAAACATCCATTCTTCACAAAATTACTGAGAAATTAAGCCTCCAAGATTAGTTACACACTTGCCCAATTAGGGTTTCTTAATTGCAAGTCTAAAATAGCTATGATGTAAGCAATACCCAAAGAAGAAAGAGTTCTTTCCTATATATGATTTGGGATTCGTTCATGTGATTTTACAAAATTGCCCTGGGGCCTAATCACATTGAATCGTGATTGCACAAGTTTGTCAGCGACCACGGCCATGTGGCTACAGTTGTGTTCTGTGACTGTGTTATGCTGACCGTGTTAATTGACCTCGACCATAGACGGAGGACCGCGGTCGCGGTAACTAAGGCTGATGTGGTCCAGGTCTTCAGCTGCACTCTTCCTTGCTCCCTTTTAATCATTTTAAGCTCTATTCCACATCTTTTGATCTCTTTAACTCTATGCTTGCAATGAGTAAATGTTAGTGTATTACTCACAAATATGTCTCATTTATTTATTCAAAATAAAGTAGCGTGCATGAATGTTTAGTAATAATAAGTGGTAAAATCACCACTCATCAAGGTGCACCATGGTGTTTGTAAATAAGAGAGGAACAAGTGCTTTAAATCTGGTCAGATTGGTCATAGACAAAGGGATTGTCTTTCTAAGGTTGCTTATGGGGCAAATAAAATTCATGTTGCTACTTCATTAGCTCTCGCACCAGAAGGTGCTACTTCTGCTTCTGGCTCCGACATTGGTCAAAACTATACGTACGCTCTTGCCACTCAATAAAATTCTAAGACATCCCTCGATGTTGTTACTGACATTCTCAAATACTTTTATTGTGACATATATTGTCTACTTAATCTCATGTCTACTCTTTCTTATGTGACCCCTTATATAGCAATCCATTTTGGTTTTGTCCTGATTGTATTTTGGACCCCTTTTCTGTGTCCATCCTAGTGGGTGACTCCATTATGGCTAGAAACATCTAGAGGGGTTATGTGATATCGGTCCATGGTAGGGAGACATTGGTGGATCTGATAAAGTTAGATATGTTACACTTTGATATGACTTTAGGTGTGGATTAGTTGCATTTTTGCTATACATCTCTTGATTATCGGACTCATAGGATCAGCTTTCTTTTCCCTAATGATCCGGTGATTGAGTAAGAAGGAAACTGTCAAATCGACCTTTCTTCTCATCTTAGGGTGAGGTAAGGAATTGTTTCAAATATTCGTTGTTCAATAGCTTGGCTGCTCAAAAAGTTTAACTAGTTATTCCTCTGAGTTAGAGTGGATTCGAGGGAAAGGTCAGAGCCTTACTTTACAGTAAAAAGTAGTTCGTTGTCGGGATGGTTTCAAACTGGACTCCTAGTGTCTAAGAAAAGGTTTATCTCGTGTCTTAGAGCCTGAAAATTGGTTGGAAAAGGGTGCCTCTATCACTTAGTATATGTTAAGGATTCTAGATCCGAAGGTTCTTCTTTGCAGACTGTCCCTATGGCCGGTGAGTATCTCAAGGTGTTTCCTAATGATCTTCCTGGTATTCCTCCCGATAGGAAAATTAATTTTGGGATTAATCTTCTTTTGGACCCTCATCCTATTTCTATCCCTCCTTATAGAATAGCTTCGGCTGAGTTAAGAGAACTCAAAGAGCAGTTGAAGGATCTTCTTGACAAAGGTTTTATCTTCTCTAGTATGTCTCCGTAAGGTGTTCCCATGCTTTTTGTACATAAGAAGAATGGTTCCTTTTGGATGTGTATTGATTACCACCAATTTAATAAAGTAACTATAAAGAATAAGTATCCTCTTCCAAGGATTGATGATCTGTTCGATCAACTTCAGGGTGCTAAGTTCTTTTCCAAGATTAATCTTCAGTTTGGTTACCATCAGTTGAAGATTAGGGAGGTGGATAACTCTAAGGCTAGCTTTCAAACTTGGTATGGTCATTTTGAGTTTTTCGTGGTGTCATTCGGTTTGACCAATGCCCCGACAACATTTATGGACCTTATAAATTGGGTTGATTGTCAGTTCTTAAATTTGTTCATGATTGTCTTTATCGATGATATTTTGGTAAATTCTAAGAGTAAGGCAGATCATGCCGATCATCTCTGCCTTGTGTTCCAGACCCTAAAGGATCAGTGTTTGTATGCAAAATTCTCTTAGTATGAGTTCTGGTTGAATGTTGTGACTTATCAGGGTTATATTTTTCCTAGTGAAGGGATCGTGATGGACCCATAGAAGGTTGCGATGGTTAAAAAGTATCCTTGACCCATAACTCCAATCGATATTTGGAGCTTCTTGGGTTTAGCCAATTAGTATAGATGATTTGTGAAGAGTTTTTTTTCTATTGCTGCCCATTGACTAAGTTAAATTAGAAGAAGGTGAAATTCTTGTGGTCTCATACTTGTGAGGGTAGTTTTGAGAAGCTGAAGGGTAAGTTGACTTCAGCTCTGGTCTTGACTCTGATTGGGGGCACTAAAGGTTTTGTTGTCTATTGTAATACGTCCGTGGTAGGGCTGGGTTATGTGTTAATGCAGCATAGCAAGGTGGTTACTTATGTTTCTAGACAATTGAAAGTTCATGAGAAGAATTATCCAACCCATGATTTGGAATTGTTAGCTGTGGTGTTTGCATTAAAAAAAATCAGGAAGCATTATATGTATGGGTCCATGTTGATATTTATTCTGATCGTAAGAGCATACAATACGTTTCCACCCAGAAAGAATTGAATCTCAGGCAAAGAAGATGGCTTGATTTGCTCAAGGACCGTAACATAAGTCTTCATTGTCATCCAGGTAAAGCTAACGTGGTTGTTGATGCTTTTAGCAGATTGTCCATGAGAATCCTGTGTTATGTGGATGAGCAGAAGTAGGATTTGGTGAAGGATATTCATCGTTTGGCTAATCTCGGAGTTTGTCTCTTGGATTTCGAGGATGGTGATGTGATTGTTCAAGAGGTGGCAAGGTTATCTCTTGGTGCTGGAGTAAAGGAGAAGTAAGTGTTGGATCTTCTTTTGATGCAAATCAAGAATGATATGGGTAGGCAAAAGGTGATGATTTTCAAAATTAGTGGTGATGGTATCTTGAGGTACCAAGGTAGATTATGTGTTCCTAATGTTGATGGGTTGTGAAGAAGAATTTTGGTCGAAGCTTATGAGTCATCTTATACTATTTATCCTAGTTCGATAAAAATGTATCATGATCTTAAGAAGATCTATTGGTGGAATAATATAAAGCGGGATGTGGCTAATTTTATTGGTAAGTGCATGGTGTGTCAGCAAGTGAAGCTAGAGAACTTGAGGCCCGGTGGGTTGACTCAAGGTATTGAACTGCCAGTATAGAAATCAGAGGTAATAAATATGTATTTTGTTATTGCTCTTCCACGATCTCGCCAGCAATTTGATTTAATTTAGGTCATCGTGGATAGGATGACTAACGCTACTCACTTCTTGCCAGTGAGGACTAATTTCTTTTTTGAGGATTATGCCAAGTTGTTCATCGAGAATATGGTGAAGTGGCATGGTACTCCATTCTCCATCATATATAATCAGGGTACCCAGCTCTCATCTCACTTTTGGAGGTCATTCCAGTAAGGCTTGAGGACTAAGGTGGCCCTTAGTATCTCTTTTCACTTGCAGACTAATAGGAAAGCGGAAAGGATAATTCAGGTCTGGGAAAATATGTTGCGGGCTTGTGTTATGGGCTGACCATTCAGCACCCATAGAATTTGCCTACAACAACAGTTATCACTCTAGCATTGGAATGGCTTCGTTCGAGGCCTTATATGGTAAGAGGTGTAGATCTCCTATTGGGTAGTTTGAGGTTGGTGAAAATAAGTTATTTGGATTTGATCCGATTCACCAAGCCATAAAGATGGTGAAGGTGATTCGGGATAGAATTAAGGCCGCCCAAAGTTGCCAAAAGTCCTATGCGGATATGAGGCAAAAGGAGTTGGAGTTCAGTGTTGGTGATTGGGTATTTTTAAAGGTGTCTCCTATGAAGGGAGTGATGCAATTTGGTAAGAAGGGGAAGCTCAGTCCCTGTTATGTCAGTCCATACTTGGTTTCAAAGAAGGTTGGTAATAGTGTATATGAATTAGAGTTACGTTCTAATTTGAGCTCTATTCATTCGGTGTTTCATGTTTTGATGTTGAGAAAGTGCGTGGGTGATCCTTCGATGGTTGTTCTTTTGGAAAAGATGGGTATTTTAGATTCCTTGTCCTACGAGAAGGTTTCGGTTGAAATTTTAGATCAACAAGTCCATCGATTGCGACTAAGGACGTAGATTCGATAAAGGTTCTTTGGATAATCATGCTTGAGGTATGTGTATTCCTTAACATCTTTGTTTTCTGACATTTTTAAAGGAAATGGTGATTTCCTTGGCATCTTAGTTTTCTGTCTTGGTTAAAGGTAAGAGTAGTGGTACGTGGAGTCAAATCGTGCTAATAAATGCCTTGTCCTATTATTTGAGGAGTCAAATCATGCTAATAAATGCCTTGTCCTATTATTTGAGGACAAATAATCCTAAGAGGGGAGTATGTAACACCCCAGGTTTTGATACTTAGAATTTTTTTGAAATTTATCCTCACTATCCTGACTAAGACTCCCCTGATGAGTCATAGGGAGTCATGACGAGTCGTAGGGACTCGATGGTGACTTAACAAAACAAGTGGCTTAGTATTCTGCTCTAAGTACGAGTGGATCTCAACTAGTCATCAAGACTTCTTGCGGGTCGTAAGGACCAAGTCGTAAGGTGTCTAGAAAGTTTGGCCCAAGATATTGTCTTCATTATGACTTGAGGCAACGAGTCGTAAAAATTCATGACGAGTCTTTATGTCCCAATCGTAGGGTGTCTAGTGTGTATCCTAAATTTGTTGTTGTATTGAGTATGAGAAGTACTTACGAGTCGTCAAGTGTGGTTACGAGTTAGTAGTATGAATCATAGCCAGACAAGTAGGGGCCCTGGTGGTTTTGTCTTGACTACGACTCCTTCTGATGAGTCTTAATGTGTCTATACGAGTCGTATAGTGACATAGTCACTTGCAATAATTTTTAGTCTTTTCATTAAAGGAACTTTGGACATCTTCCCTCTACGCCAACTGTAACCCATGACCTAAAACCCTATTAAGTGCCCCATTAGCATTGTTAACTCACTAAAACACTTTCAAAAGCTCTCTTAAATTCTCTCAAATAGCCATACTTAGGGTTTCCAAGAAGTAGGTCAAGTAGAGTTTTAAGGGTTGAATTCTCTCTATAATCTTGGGTATTTCAGGCATGCTACTCTTCCCTCATTGTTACGTTAAAAGCATTTGGTTTAAAGTATTGTTCATGAGATATTGATTTAGATTTTCAAAACATGGGTTGAGGGTTTTTGTATAACTAATGTTTATGTGATGTTTCATATTTGTCCCTGCATGGGTTAAGTTTAAATGTTGGTTTTAAAGTCAATTTGATGTATGGAATGGTGAATGAACTAGGGATTGTGATTTCCTAAACTTGTGACTTTTGAAGTGGTTATGACCCCAACCACATATTGTGAAATTGGTTTTTAATTATGAGAAATGTGGGAATTTGTAAAATTGAACCAAGGGGATTGTGAATTCCCCCAAGTGAAGGTAATTGGTGTGGCATATTGATGTTACCTTGCAAATGTAGTTGGTCTGACGATACAAATAATGTATGCCTTAATGTGTAATGTGGTTCAATGAATGGGAATGTGTGATACTTGTTTTAATTGGGCTATAGTAAGGATTGTATTGTTGAGTCGTGAAAGTTGAGGTCCTGAGGGACCAACACTGGACACCGCGGTTGCCAACATGGGGGTCTATATAACTAGGAGGTTCGAGTCCCCCTTATTATTATCATATAATTGGGAGGTTCAAATCCCCTACATCTTATTATATGATTTGGTGCTCGTGTTACCTTGATATGCAGGGAGGTTCAAGTCCCTCCATAGTGTATATGTATGCCCTCTGGTTCGTGTGGCTACATGCACTGAGGCTATACCAGCTGGGGGAGAGCTAGGCCTATATAGCCCATGGGTGCCTTTGTATTTTATGATGATTGAGCTGTACAATTCAAGATAAAGTTTTAAAGAGCATGCTAAGCCTTGTTCCCTATCCCGACATGTGAGATATATGTATGGATATGCATGTAATCATGTGCATTGGTTTTGAAAATTTTTGAACTGTTGATCATGACATTTTGTTATCCTTATACCTGAGTTACATACTAGTGTTCACCCAAGCAACCATCTTCGGATGCTGTATCTCCACGCAATGTAGGCACCAGAGCTACTTCTACTTTTCCTATGGAGTTAGGTCGGTCGGCTTAATTCGTTGCACTGTGGTGAAGTGGTGAGCTTTTATCCCCTGGAAGGCTTAGGCATTTCACCAGCTTTCATTATTAGATTAGAGGTAATGCTACTTTCATTATAATTAACATTATTATTTTTATTCTCATTGTCATCTGTCAGAGTCGGGGACATGTCCCGACCAAGACTGGTTTTGGTTCTTTATTTAGAAGGC
This sequence comes from Capsicum chinense, assembly GCA_026120095.1. Classification (NCBI taxonomy): domain Eukaryota; kingdom Viridiplantae; phylum Streptophyta; class Magnoliopsida; order Solanales; family Solanaceae; genus Capsicum; species Capsicum chinense. The sequence goes on from JAPEIP010000003.1 coordinate 44,034,039, forward strand.
TTTGTTTGGATTACTGTGGATACTGGGTGATGTTGGTCGTTGTTTGGCCAGTCATCAATTATAGACATGTTTTGAATTTCTTTAAGCCTGTTGCATGCTATCTTATTATATGTTTGGAATTCATCCGACATTGGGGATGTTGTATTTTGTTTAGTTAGATGCAGAGTGTTATCTCTAATCCACATGGGACTTGAGATACCCATCACAGCCATGCCTTGGTTCAGGTCGTGGCACAGTATGAGACTAAATTATTAGATATACATTATATGCCTAATCAAGCATAAAATATTCATGTACTAGTCAATTATTAAGGAAGTCATGATGATATGTCAATTCTTCTTGATAAGACCAAGTTTCAGGCAAAGAGAAACCAGGTTCACATTGCATTGATCCTTCTAATTATTCAATAGTTCACCCTCTTTCGTAGTCACCATGAATATTCTCAATAATTGTTCCCCCGTGTCTCATGTACCTCCTCATTTTATGAGGGTCACTACTTATACAATGAGTTTGATCATTTTTAGTAACTGATCGGGAAACAGATTCTGCCAATACTGACCATTCATAATCCTCATCATCATCTCCAGTAATACTAAATCCTTCCTTGTCAACCTGCTCTTCAAGATCAGGATCATCAAGATTCTCATCCATTTGATCAGTTTTTTCATCATCTTTCTGCAAAATCATATGAAGTAGGTTTCTGCTATATAGTTTTTAATTTGCTATGATCCGACATTTAGTAAAAGTAAGAACATTCTAACATTCTTCTTGATTTTGTATCTTTTTGAGCATGTGCATTGGTTCACATAAAGTTTCCAAGCAAGTTTGTTGACTGGATTTTCAGTGTGTACCGGGGATCTATCGAAAACAACCTCTCTACTTCTTCGGAGGTAGCGGTATGGACTGTGTATATTTTACCCTCCCCATACCCCACTTTGTGGGAATACACTGGGTTTGTTGTTGTTGTTATTTTTGTTGCTGTTCAGCAAGTGCTTTGGGTAACACGTTTACATGTTTCTGGATATTTGGTAGTGCACCAAGGCCATCATGATCATCCAATGTTTGAGGAATCAAATCAATTTTTATATTTTTCTATTATCATTGACTTGAATGATGAATTCATATTCTTTCCTTTGGCACGCACATTACATACAATTGCGTTACTGAATTTGGTGCAGGGCAACTCATGAACTAGGTCTTTCGTGCTCTTTCTTTCAGAATTACTTTTTTAGAATTTGATTTTATTCTAAGACATTCATCCAATGTAAACAACATATTATTTTCTTTGTCATACATCTGAAAGACGCACATCAAATTATGTTTCAACTTTTTCTTCCCCTTTCCAAAGGCTACATTGTCACCTTAGAAATATGTTAGTGAGAAGATATTTTCTCTCATTTCTATAATGTGTCCAAAATATACATTATTCAGATACCATGATTTGTGTTGTCCTCTCATCTTCACTAGAAACACAAGTCAAAGATTAGTCATGACACCAAATTAACTTGGGTCTCTTTCTATGAGTAAAAAGATGAATGAGATCTCTTCTAAACCAAAAATACAAATAAAATGACTACTTCTTTTGAGCATTTGCATGGTAAGGACCTGAATCTTTTTTAACAAAATTAGAATGACTAATCTGATAAGAACCAAGTCTTTTTTGACAAAATTGATGCTTTTATAATTTACCCGGATTTGACCTTGGCACTGATTTTTAAGATGGCATGCGTAATCACTCATAAGTTGATTCTAGTCAGAACAGGTAGAATAATAGGCCTTAATAATAACATAAGACATATTTTCAAGCTTTTTCTCAGAAAATTTTTTGAGTTCAGTTTTAAGATTAAGAAAACGTACCGTAGATTCTCCTTGTCCAGCATCATTGTCTGAGTCTGAGCTTGTCGTGTATTAAAGTATGGCCTCCTTGAAGTTTTTTTCTTAATGGTCATCATCTGAATCAATAATTTCAATAAGTTCCATAGTGTCCTTGTCTTCATATTCCACCATAGCCAGTAATAGCTGATTTTGTAGTTCTTTATCATCAGATTCATCAGAGGAGTTTTCCATTTTAGCAAAGACCTTTTTTACAGCAAGATCAGTTTCATGTGGAATCATCATCCTGGTCAAAGGTAGAACCAGGTCCTTCTTTTGCTCCTTAGATTTTTCTAGAATATTTTTCTTATTCTCCATATATCACGACTCGCACTAGGACCTGACCGTGATGGGCATCCCAAGTCTGCCGAGGACCGGGGATCGCCCTATATACCTAATGACATAAAACACACACAAACACATGACATCAAATTAGTTTTTAACATATAACAAGATAGAGTAAATAGTGACTCAAAATTCTATGCATGACAACAACCAAAAAATCGTCCACAGTAATCCACAAAACCTCTATAAAACCATCATCAATCTAGGTTGAGACATGCCCCTTATGATAGACAAAGAGAAACCAAATGGTAGTCTATGACACAAAAGAAACATGAATTTAAAATGATAACCCTTCCAGAGAATGAAAGCTCGTCACTCAAAGATAACAACTGACAACCCAGAAATCTATCATTGTGCAAGAAAAACAAAAGTGCTTTTGGAGCCTGCATCGCATGAGGATACAATGTTCAGAGATGGTTAGTGGGTTGAGCACTAGTTTGTATCTCAGGGGTAAGGGGCAAAATAATGTGATGATCAACAGTTCAAAATTCATCAATAATCTAATGCACATTATCACATGCATATACATATCTATATATCAAATTCTGGGATAGGGTAAGAGCTTAGCATGCACTCTGAAATCGTTAACCTGGACTGTGTAACATAACCATCATAATAAGACATAGGCTATATGAGTCTAGCTCTCCCTTACTAAAAGGGCCTCAAGGCATGTGGCTACATGAAACAGAGAATAATCACATATATGTATGCACTATGGGGGACTCAAACCTCCCGGCATACATCAAGAGTGACTTAAGCACTCAGTCCTATAACTAGGGGGACTCGAACCACCCGGTCATTTAGACCCCCGCGCCGGCAACTGCGATTTCCAGTATTGGCCCTTCAAGACCTCCACTTTAATAGCATATCTACACAACTCTCATTAAAGCCTAATTAAAACACTTTTCATACATTCCCAATCATAAAAAAATGAGTCATTCGTTAAGTCATTACAAGTGGTATCGTCATATCGACTAGAGCTTGTAAGCACATGTCACTTTGCCAAATTAATCAATTTGCCAATAGGACTCTAACCCAATTAGCCAATTAGACTCCAAAGTTCCACGTAAGAATCAAACCATGTATCCAAGTGGGACTCTAACCCAACTAGCCAACGGGAATCCAAAGTCTTAGGTAGGAACCAAATCATCTAGCCAAGTGGGACTCTAACCTCTCGACCAATAGGACTCCGAAGTTTTCAATTCAAATTCAATCCATGGCTATCAAGCCCTCTTTAAAAGTCAATTCAATTTTCATTACTCTTTTATATTGCGCAAGGTTTCAAAATATTTTTCAATAAGCAAATTCTCATGTTCAAAGCCAACTTCACAAGATTGGGTTGAGGTTATTTCAAGCTTTAATTCATTAACTCATGAAACTTGGGGAAGACAACATTCCCCATTCAATTCACACACCCATGCATCAAATTAATTTCAAAACCACCATTTAGAGCATAAATAATGCATATGTAAATATAAAACACCACATAAACAACAATCATTCAAAACCCTCAACCCATATCCAAAAACTAACAAATAAACCACATGAGTAACCACTTAAGCATATGCTTTTAACAAAATAAGTTTTTAGGAAAGGGGTACATGGGTGAAAGGATCACAATTTTTTAGGGAATTTACCCTTGGAAACTCTAGACAATCAACCTTGAGAAAACCCTAACGCTCTTGCTTAAGAGAATTTATGAGAAGAGAGAAGTTATTTTGGTGTGTTATGGATGAGAATGGGGTCCCAATAAAGTTTTAAAGTCGTGGGTTATGTTTAGGGAAAAAGAGAAATGTTCAAAACACACTTAAGTTAAAAGTTGAAAAGCTATCAACAGTGACTATGGGTCACTATACGACTCGTAAGGACACACTACGACTCGTAGGGTCCTAGTCGTAATTAAGACTTAAACTTTTGGGTACACATGGGTCACATTACGATTGGAACCTTACGACTCACTAGGTCTAGTTGTACTCAAGGCAAAACACCTTGGGCATCATACTGATTTGTCTACTTGTGACTCATTACCTCAAGTCGTCACCAAGGCAGCAACTCAGGAAAAACTCACTGGATACCTAATGATTTGGGTCCTATGACCCATCAAGACACCTTACGACTCACAGTGTGAGTTGTAGTCAGGACAGTGAATTCAAAATCTCAGAATTTTTCAGTGGCTAACACCTGGGGCGTCACACCACAGTCCATAGAGGACAAAATTTGATGATGTTGTTAGAACTGCCACACTTGTGACATACTTGATCATGATTTTCCTTGTCATAGTTTCTCAAAACCTGGTTCCTGTTTTGTGAATTCCGGATCTCCTTCAACATCTTTTGAAGTCTTCTAGTCATAAGTGTCAAATTTTCATCTTTAAAGTCTACCTTTTTAGTAGCTTCTAGAACCAGATTATTTTTCTTCCTGGCACCAGTAATTTCATGCTCTTGATTTTTCTTACGCTCATAGGTTGTCGGGTTTTCGATGAGCTCATCCATAGTAAAGGTATCCAAGTTACGAGCCTCAGATATAGCTTCGACCTTACTTTCTCATGATTCTGGTAACACACTGAAAAGCTTTCGAATTGCCTTCCCATTAGGAATAACTTCACTCGGTGAGTAAATCTCATTTAAAATTATTGTGAACCTGGTATGCATCTGTTGAATGGTCTCTTCCTCCTTTATCCTTAATAATTCATATTTTCTATTTAGTAAATCTCATATTTTCTATTTAGTACATCAAGCTTGGACTTCTTCACTTGACTGGTACCTTCAGCAGCTATTTGTATGGAACAAGAAGATATTCTACTGTACTCGGTCCAATGCCACATATAAGAATTTTCTTGGTCTTAGCATTATTTTGCACAACTATTTTATCATTTGAATCTAATTCTAGTCTATCTTTGGAAACTCGAGTGTTTCCATCTTCACCAAGTTTTGAGGGGATAGTAGGGTCATCCAACAGTATATTTTAGAGATCGTGATTATCTCCAATGACGAAGTCCATCATTCTATTCTTCCACCGCCCATAATATTATCTGTTAAAGAGGTTGGTCAAATTTGCGCAGCACCTTCCTGAGATGTTGGTGGGCAGCCATTTAATCCTTTTCAAGGTGTTACCTTTTAATTGAAAAGACTTGCTATAATACCAATTGAAACAATTAACTATTTCCATCACACTTAGAGCCCATTTGGATAGGATTAAAATATGGTCAAACTAGCTTTTAATATCTCTTTTAGCTTTCTAAGGTGTTTGATAAAATTAAAAAGTGCTTAAAAAAGCTAAAAACTAATTAAAAGAATCAAAAAGTGAGAAGTTGGGTACCCCAGCTTTTTGCTTTTTAGATTAAAATTCTTTTAAGTTTGGCCAAAACATTTACCTTTTTATTCTTTATATTTTTCCTCCAATTCCAACAATATATCTTAAACTTGTAACCTTTAAATATATATATATATAAAAAAATCTTTTTCTCTTTGTCACTTTGCTTCATCTCTTCCCTCCAATTTCCTCTTCATCTTTATTCTTTGTTAATTCACCTTATTTATGGTGTTAACAACTTTAAGGACATTTAAGTCATTTTAACAGCAAAAAGGGACTTAACATCACTTGTTTTCCAAACACATTAATAATTTTTTTTTCAGTTTCAGCACTTCTATCCAAACACTTATCTGTTTAATTTATAAGCACTTATTTTAAGCTTTTAATCACTTAAGCTAAAAAGCTATTTTTTTTAATCCTATCCAAACGGGCTCTTACTAAGAATCTAGTTCTGAAAATCACAATAAATAGCAAACAGTAAAAGAAAATGCAGCATAAATTTTACTATGGAAAACTTCTTGCTCAAAGGAGTAGAAAATCATGACCGACACTCTGTAAGATTTCCACCACCAATTGTCACTAACTTTAAACAAGCAATGTTTCAGATTACAACTCCGTAATCTAAGGGACTATCTCTAGTACCTCAACTCAACAATTAGCTCTAACTGTTCTAACAACTCCCGATCTCTCCAAGAAGTCAAACTCACTTCTTGTTACAACACCTCATGAACAAGAAGTTAAACCCACTTCTTGTTACAATATCCCATAAACAAGGAAGTAAAACCCACTTCTTGTTACTCAACCACACTAACAAACTCTTCAATTTTACAATGAATAGAAGCTATTAGACTCAGTAAACAACAACAATTACAAAGGTATGAGAAACAAATAAACTACCGCCACATAATAGCTTGAGTTTGTCGATATTTCCGTCTCTTCGCCTTGTTTCCTTTTGCCTTGAGCTTGCACAGATCTGTTTTTGCAAAAGGTGCGGCTGAATGAGTTACTTTACTGCATATATGGTCCAAAAATGTGTACCCTAAGTTTCAGCTAATTTTTTCTTGTATAATTCGACTCTTGTAAGGGAACCTACCAAGATACACTTCTTATCATAATTAAAAGATCTTCCATTGAACCAAGACTCCTATTTTCATTCAACTTCTTTTCAATGTAATATTGCCTTCCCATTTAAAGGTAATTACTTTACTACACGTCACACAACATAAGTAAAGCGACTAACCCCACATCAACGAGAATCTGGTTCACAGATTCAAGAACCTATTTTGGAACCTAGTTCACCTGATACAACATATTAAAAACAAGTAGTGAACCAGATTCTTATTTGTCAATCATCAAAACTACAAAAAACATTCTTATTTGTCAATCATCAAAACTACAAAAAACATTCTTTTACTTCCCAAAAACTGAAACTTAAACAAACAAATGTTCAATCTATTCTCTACCTTAAGGCAGGCAAAACATAGCCATAGAGTACTGCTAAACATAATAGGACTTTCAGGATCTTAACCTAGATGATATACAACACTTCTGCTTCAGGTGATTGCCGCCAAAATTTTGTTAGCTCAGCAAGTCTCTTGAGTCTTATTTCACAAGAGCCATCTCCTTGATCAGGCTCAACTATCATTCTCACAAGCATTGGAGACTTGTCTAATGGAAGCTTAATAAGCTCCATTTCAGGCTTTATGCCAGTTGTACCTGTAAACTTAACTGTCCTCAGGTGATTCAGCATCACATCTGAGAAGCTAGCAGAAACTTCATCGACATCATCATTGGTCACAGGACTAAGTAATTTATTCGGTCCAGAACATGATCCACCTAAGATTAAGAAACTCTGATCTTAAGTTGAATTCTTAATAAGTAATTGAGTACGAAAAAAACCATTACACAGAACAAACAAAATAAACATCAATTGAAAACCACAAAATTTCAATATCTTGTAAATTCGGAGAGCTTCTTATCAAGCAAAGAGCAGCAAAATATCAACTGCTTCATCGAAACAAATGCAAGATAAGTGGAGACATTTAACACAGTCCAGAGCATATGAAAGCCTCCTTGGTACATCTCTTGCTCCTGCAACCAAGAACTACCAAGAAAATGCAAAAAATCAGAATCATTGATCAAAGATCAAAAGACGGTACATCTATTAAAATGCAACATAATCCGATATTTTACCGGGACGCTATAGTAATCCAAGTAGAGATGCTCAAGGGAAGGAAAAGACTGAAAAAAACTGTCAAGATCACGGTGACTTGCTATCTTTGAAGAACGTATATCCACAAGTGAAAGCTTTGCAGGGAGAGGGAGATCCCGTAAAGAAATAAATTGTAAAGCTCCAATGAAGTCAAAATATCTCAACGTGGGGAGCATTAATTCGAATACGTTTTAAAATATTTGATACATGCAACACCAGTTGCTCGAGCAATGGACTATGAGAGATCAAACATCCTAGTGATTCAGAAGAAAATTCGACCTGACGCAGTTCCAAGCTTATTAAGCCTTGAAATCCCATAAAATCAATTGGAGGACATACTAAACAACGTTGTACACTCAAATGACTCAACCGAAAAAATGTGAAAAGGGAATAAGGTAATTTGTACATGTTCCCGGGCCTACTGAAAATTGAAGAGCTAGATTTTGAATGTCTTTCCTAGAGAGGAAGTGTATCAGGTTGTCAATTTTAGGACATGCTTCCAGATATTTAGGAACATAGAGAGTAAACATAGAAAGTGGTCCTTCATGAAGGGCCAACAGGTGGAACATAACATTTGTAAATTTAGTAGAAGGACAAATTATGTTATCCGCAGTTTCCCAAAATGCTTGATCAAATGTCAACACTGGAATTCTGCACCACTTATATCACCATTTCTTTGATAAGATGCTCGTCCTCACAGCATCTCGCAAAGGCATACACATCAGAAGGACATCAATTAGATTATCAGGAAGGTCGCTAAGTACATCACGAGGTATCCTTTGACAGTAATGCTTTCTGTTCTTAAGAGGCATCATAATCCCAATAAGAATCTGCCAAAAATAAACAACAGTAGGAAGGCAAGTAATTAATCATCAAACTATCTCGATCGACAAACAGCTAGTCAAACTGTCAAATCAACATGCACTACTGCAAGATGAAATAATGCTGCACTTTTTCTGATATTTAATCACTTGTCAATCTTATTTTAAGAATGATACTCTACTCTAATATTTTAATCACTCATCAATCTCATTTTAAAAAAGGTCATTATAAAAATAATACAGAAATATCCATCGTTTGATAAACTTATATCAATCTAAAAGGGAAAAAATATGGTTAAAAAATACAAGTACATTTCAGGCTTACCAATGCATGAAATTATTGATCCGAAATGGTTGGAAAATGCTCTAATAAAATGCGTCTTAGTATTTGTACTTTTCAAATCTTCAGTAAGAAGATTTGTCGTTAACTCTTTGGTTCATCACTATATTAATTACATCTCTAGTTTCCATAAGTATAAAAAGATAAAGGAAATTTTTGACTTTATTAAAAAAAATGACTCGAGAGATTCTCAATGGAATCATTATCTCATTCCTATCTATTCCTTTTGGTTTTCATCCGCTGTTCGGTATCTACATTGGTGTCCCTACTAATTTGAATTGCGTACTGCGGGGTCCATTTAGGGGTGGCGCTCCCAAGAAAATTTTCTCTATATCTAAGACTCGAATTCGAGACTCTAATTAAGGATAGAGCAGTCTCACCACTGCACTACAACTCGTGTTGGTTCATTCCTATCCTTAACGCACAAATTAAGGTTATCATGTTTTCAGAGAAGAAGTTAAAAGGTTATGATAATCAGTATTTCTTTTTATTTTAGGTTATTAGAATAAGCTCACACTTTTTGTCTACATACGATCAATTCGATCCATCTGAATTGTTTCTAATTTATACTAGAAATATACATAATTCAATGTCATTTGAATTCTACCGATTATCAACTTAAACTATTAATTGTTATGATTTTTGTAAATCAATCAATTGTGAAAGTAATTTTTCTAAAGCCTTCGTAAAATAATTAGCTCGTTTGCGATGTAGCAACACTCCATTGGAATCAACTTGATTCAGTACCAACTTGATTAAACTCTTGATTCGACCTGAAATAATAGTAATAACCTTGTTGGACTTGGCTTGGACTAACTCAGCTTGGATTAATCTGCTCATGCCAATATTAAGAAATGTCACAAGCATCCAACAAATGCAGTGAATAGTAAATTGCACCAGACATATAGGGTAGTTTATGTCACTTCTTAGAAAATATGTGCATCATGTGAAAGTGAAATTTGCTCCATGTGATGCAACTTTACTACTTGTAAGGAACAAAACATTGTTGTGGACAGCAACAAATATTGTAATTATTCCTTTGTTAAAATTACAACTAATTATGGACTAAATTGGAAGGTGGAAACACTAGTACTTCGTTCATTCCTCCTTCCATATAATCTTGGCTCAAAGCCCAGTCCCCAGATTCTGGGATGCCAAACGTTAGGGGTGTACATGATCGGATTGGTTCGAATTTTTTAAATATCAAATCAAATTATTCACGTCAAGTTTTAAAAACTATAAATCAAACTAATAAAATTTGGTTTTTTCAACCTCAGGTTTTTTCAGATTTTCTGTTTTCTTGGGTTTTTCAGATTTTCTCGGATTTTTTTTTCAATAAAGTCCTTATAAAAAAATATAATTAATTTGTACTTCAAATATTTCTTAGTCCGTGCAGATATAACTATCTTTAGGTATTTCTTTAAAAAATAACACAAAATATAAAATGAATGAGGGCAATAAAACATTCAACAACAATAATAGCAAAATCTTATAAAACAAGTATTTCATATTAATAAGTTATAATAAAAATAATTATAATTTAAAAATATTAAGTCATGCTAAAATAAATTAGTAAGTATTAATTAATTGACTAAATATTAAATAGAAAACTAAATTTAGGTTATGTAATTATGCAAAGCTAAAAAATAGATATTCAATATTAGTGTCATTCCTAGTGTTTATAATCGAATATTTTTGTAAACATTAGTATTGATTTGAGTTTTACTTGAATTATTAATATGTACTAGTTTAGAATACGCGTCCTGCGCATGTACCTCACTTCAATGAATTCAATTTTATAAAATCACTTCGATATTATAAAAGAAAACATGTCCTAGCGATTATAGTAGATTTTACCTTCAAGCGCATCTGATATCAATAATAATAATAATAATAATAATAATAATAATAATAATAATAATAATAATAATAATAATAATAATAATAATAATAATAATAATAATAATAATAATTATAACAACAACAACAAAAGACAATCTAACAAAATTTACTGAAAAGTCATTCCTATCTGAAATTCAGATACTATAAAAAAAAAAACCATTTAAAATCAGTTGGGCTACAATAGAAGGCAAATACTATAACAGACACAATATTCCTAGACTTTTACCAATATTTACATCGTCAAAACTTTCAAGTTAATATTTTCAAATCACAAAAATATATTCAAGTAATGAAATGTGATTTTTGTTTAAACCTTAAGAAAACCAACAATACTCAAAACTTCGAATAAATAAGTGAGACTCATCGACTAAGCTCACACTCGCATAAACATATGACTAACTAACGTGTGTTTGTATGTATTGTAAATAGTCCAAAAAGAATTAGATCAATATTGCAAGAATTCAACAAAGATTCACCATAGTTTTCTAATATTTCAATTTTATTCGAATAAATTAACCCCCCCAACACACATATATATATGTTAGTCATATATATATATTGATTTCACCATTGTTGTATTTTGCAATTTGCTATCATTGTTTAATAAGGAGTAAACTACAAATATAAATTAAATTTATACTAATAACATAGGAAAAAATAGGCTATTTATTGTACTTTGCATGTCCTGCATACGTAGTTATTTACATTAGAAAAATTGTTTAATACAAGAGACCACATGATTATAGTGTTCTCGATCTTATTCTGAATCAATTGAGATACGATACTACAATGTTAATTAATATGGATATTATAAATAATAAAAAATGGAACTTATGATATAGGCTTTTGTTAAGTTTTCGATCCATCTAGGTTTTATAAAAAATATGACTTTTTGATTTATAAAGGAAAATTTTTCCTTGAAAAAAAAAGAACGTTTTTTTTAAAAAGTGTTATAAAAAATAAAGCAGAGAAGAACAAGAGTAGAGAAAGAAGACAGAGTAATTATGATTTCTCTTTTAGGATGATTAACAATGAAAGAAGTCTTTCTATTTATAGAGGAAATTTACTCTTAATTTATGACTAAAAGACAGATACTTCAAATCCTGATAGTTAGTAAATAGATCTTGATAGATCTTGATAGACATTCACTATAATGTAAATACATTTATAACACTCCCCCTTGAATGTCTAATTGATAGATAATGTGTATCGTTAAAACCTTACTAGAAAAAACCCAGTAGAAAAAAAAATCTAGTGAAGGAAAAGAGTACACATTTCTAACAATACTCATATAGGCTGCCTCATTAAAAACCATACAAGAAAAATCCAGTGGGACAAAACCTCGTAAGGAAAAAAGAGTACAGCGCGTATTAACTCCCCCTAATGAGAATATCCTTGAACTTTGCATCCCGATCTTGTGCACTATCGTCTTGAAAGTTGCAGTTGGAGGAGACTTGGTGAATAAATCAGCCACATTGCCACTTGAACGAATCTGTTGCATATTAATATCACCATTCTTTTGTAGCTCATGTATGAAGAAAAGTTTTGGCAAAATGTTCTTTATTCTATCTCATTTTATGAATCCTCCCTTAAGATGTGCCTTGTATGTTGCATTATCTCAGTATAAAATTATGGGTAAATTATCATATTTCACACCACATTTTTCGCGAATGAGATGTATCATGGACCTCAACCATACACATTCTTGGCTTGCTTCATGAATAGCTATTATCTTAGCATGATTCGATGAAGTGGCTACAATAGACTACTTTGTATATCTCCAAGATATGACAGTACCACAATATATGAACACATAACCTTTTTGAGACCGAGATTTATGCGGATTAAATAAATACCCAACATCAACATAATCAACAAGATCGGGACTGTAATCTTTAGAATAATATCATGTGTTTGATTCTATTTTAACGTCTCTTAGTAAAAGAAGAACCATACATTGCTAACAAATTAACCGAAAAGGCTATTTCAGACCTTGTATTATTTGCAAGATACATGAGTGCACCAATTGCACTAAGATATGGTACTTTATAAGCAATCCAAATTGGTATATTTCTCATTTCAGCAAATAATCTATTGCTTTTGGAAACTCTCCAAGAGTTTCAATAATTTTCAAGCTATAAGCTTATACAATATAAGGATTATCAATAAGTTTCCAAGAAACTTTTATATTTTGAATCCTTAAAGAAGTTTTCATATAAATTTTGTCAAGTGACAATATTCAACATTCCATGTGTGACATCTTCAAGTGTCTGGACTGCAAATCAAATAAGTTTTACGCTTACCAAGATGCATCCTTTCATGTCACTTGATAAATGTTTCTACGTCAGCATGCTTAAATAAATATAGAATTCATATTCTCGTAATCTCTCACAATATTGCGCCAATATTGTATCAAAGATATTGATGATATATCATTTTGTATAGGTTCATAATGCAACATAACATTTTGAGATCTCATCACTTCATTATTTTCAGGTACCTGAACCTCTCATGAGGTTTCATGAAAAGTTATGTCATAGGCTCTTCAAGAGCACATTACCTTCTTATTATGATTGTTTGCTCCTTATCCTTTGCAAGGAGTATTTTATTTGGAACCAATTGTTCTACCATGCTTCACGTATGCATAGACTTTGTCTTTTAGGGACATAAAATAGGAGCACTTGCAGCTTAAATATGAGATGCTTTCGGCATTTGACTTGAATTATTTTTTGAATGAGGATTTGATGATAATTCCTAATATATTTTATAGTTGTTTATAATCTTCCCCTTATGTTAGGAAAACTAACATGCATCCTCTATATTCTTTGAGGATTTCATCTTTGTGCATCATGATATATTATTAATCGTATAGCGCACATCAAAACTATTAGATGGAATAGTTGGTTCCTAACCTTGAACTAATTAAGAGGGAAGAAATAATTATAAAAAATTGGTATAATGCATACAAGTGCTATTGTATGCAAAATATTATATTTTGGACCAACACATGAAGCTTTGTTCTCATTAGCAATAGTTTAGCTATTTATCGAAGGCTTTCAATGCCAAACCATCATCATCAAGATGAATTGTCTTGATTACACAATCTGAAAATTATGCTTTTAACTCAATTTTATTGAGTAAACAACTTTATGAATGTCAAACTGCAGGTTGACAATAAACGTAAGTGATCATCTTATATCAATACATCTTAATAGATCACATGACTGGTGAATAGGATCATACTCACCTTTTATACTTTTCAGATTTTATGGGATCTAATTTCAAAATTAGTTGGTTCAACCAAATTATCATGAGAACAAGCAGCATTCAAAGTTCATGAAGAAATTTTTAATTCTTCAATATATGTTTAATACTTAATATGCACATTTTAAGGATGTCGTAATCGTTCATGTCAACTTATGAACTTTTATACTAGTAAACTCCAAGTTTATCATGATATGTGCCTTTTTGCTTTAGTAAATTTAAGATTTACTATTACATGAATAATTTTAAATGTACTACTTTAGAAGTAGATTTCGAAATAACTCTTCTTAGTCATTCTGCCTCATTCGGAGGTGAGTTGTGATACCATCACAATCAAGTGCAAGTTTGCATTAATAAATTTCTCATTCCCCAGGAATGAAATATAATCATGCCTTAAGCGTATCAAATTATGATAGCTACTATAAAAGCAAATTGAGGCATACATATGATTTATTGCTACCACACTCAATTCAATGAATGGAGCATATTTAATGGGACATGTTTCACCAAATACCCATTATTTTGCCTTAGCCATCATAATATCATCAAATATGGTGCATTGAGATGCAAACTCAATGTCTTATCCATATAAAGGAAAGTGTCTTAGGCATGAATCAATGGGACTTGAGCCTAATATATTATTATTATGGTGCATCAGGATTACAGTCTGATGTTTTACCTTTTTAATGTCACGAAATTTAATCAATGGAATGATAAACCAAATATATATTCATAAACCAAATATTTAATAACGACATAATACTCAATGTCTTATCCATATAAACCAAGTCTGAAGTTCACGTAAATCTTAAAGTTAGTGTCATAATAACGAATTAGTTTACGCTAACAACACATGGGTGATTTCTAATTATCAAATAAGACTTGGCATCTTATTAATTGATTACAATTTGCTAAGAATTCGATCATATAATATATTTATATCATTAGACTCCACTGAAAGACCATGTTAAAGTAAGCTGGCATTAGATCTACAACCATATATTTTTGCGCACAAGCAACAAAGTAGCAAAAGATGGTAGCAAAATTCATACCAGAACAAGATAAGTATCATACGATGTAACTTACCATGGAGCAACAAAACACATTCTTAATTACCAACGACAGAGTTATTACTAAATGTGCAATTTCATGCTATCAAATCTTTGATAAATTTGTAGATGAACTTTTACTTTTACTTCTTCAATAGATGATGACCGAAACTCACATAGTGACTTAAACTTTGTTGATCTAGAACAACCGTAATGTTTATGGCTAGAGACTCATGTTGATAACGTGTTATAAAAAATAAAGCAGAGAAGAATAAGAGTAGAGAGAGAAAAGAGAGTAATTATTATTTCTCTTAAAGTGATGATTTACAATGAAGGAAGCCCTTCCTTTTATAGAGAAAATTTACTCCAAGTTTCTGACTAAAAGACAGATACTTCAAATCCTGATAGTTATCAACTAGATCTTGATAGATCTTGATAGACATTCACTATAATGTAAATACATTTATAACAAAAAGAAATTGCTTGTTGGTTTTTGTGTTTTATAAGAAAAAGTTTATATAAAATATTTTTCTTTACCATATATAATAGAAATCCTTAATTTTATATATTATAATAAAATATTATAATAATTAAAAAAGATAGTAAAAAGATGATTTTGTCTAAAGTATAGACATTTAATGAAGGGACAAAATTCAAATAACATTTCTAAGGCCCTTTACACTTTTAATATATTATTATTATTATTATTATTATTATTATTATTATTATTATTATTATTATTATTATTATAGAATAGATTATAGATAGAGATATAGATTATAGATAAGCTGTAACCTTGAAATAATATATTGAAAAATAAAAATAATGAAAAAGTTTAAGAAAGATATAAATTACATCAATTATATATTTTTATGTATTAAATATTTTTAAAAATAGTATAAATATAATATCGGATTGGTTCTATTCGATTTTTCTTTATTTAATTAAAACCAAATCAAATCAAATATAGTCGAATTTTTTTTTAGAAAAATTATCTAAAAGAACAAATTAAGTTTCAATTACTAAAAATTCCTTCACTTTTAAAATATTACATACATCCTAGCATTTACCATTTTTACTAAAAGTTGCTATACTAATTTAATACCTCCTCATTATACGTGTTACTTTACCAAAATAGCATGATTTCTTCCTGATTATACACCATTATTTCAGCGTGGTTTCAATCCAATTATTTCACCACTCATTTTCTTTATAGCAGCAAAATCTCCATTGATCGTGCCCCGATAAACAAATCCCTTAATCAAACATGTAGGACTGAAATTTTCTGTTGCTGCTTTGACCTCTTCAAATTTGTAAACCTTACAGATTGAGCTATGCTGGATAAAACTTTTCAAGAGCTCCAATTCTTCTTCAACTTTCTTATTCGACGGTTTCTCAATTGCTTCAAAGCTTTCAGAAACAAACTATGGATCAGTTTTCTTTTGCCTTTTCCTGAAGCACAAGAAGAAAATAACTACCCGAGAAGAGACAAATCGACAAATCCTCCAACAACACCAACCACAATATATACCCATGTTTTCTTGGAGTTATTATCTGATACAGGAATAACAGGTGATGTTGATGCTGTCAAAGGAGGCGGTAGGGGAGCCGGTTCTGCAACTTGAGAACTCGAGAGTTGATTCAATAAAGGAACCAATAAAGTAGTATTCACAAAAATAGTAGGAGCATTTTCTAATAGTTTTTTGGCAGCAAGAGTTTCCCTAACGTTTGCCCCAAATTTATCACTAATGAATGAAAAAAATTCCCTAAAACAACCAAATAAGTAAGCAGATATTCTGTACCATCATCAGTTTGGTTTTTCGTAGGACAAGCACATCGAAGAGGAACATTAATTCTTGAACCAAGAACCAGATTATTAGCTTGTTCATTGTTCTCAGTATTGGTAGCATGGCAAGTTGACAATCCTTGGCGGGTACTCATTGCAATAGTTAATATCATCCTTTTTATGGAGACCGTCAAAGTAATTTCTTGTATATCTTATTCTCTATTTTTGTTGTTATATGTATCTCTTGTTTTATAAGTTTTAGTAAAATAGACACATCAAAGAAATATGTTAGTAAGCTTAAAGATATATATTGTGTACGAGGTTGTTTGGTATGTGTCTCATACTATTTTTTATTTTTATTCAAATATTTATACCAAAGATACATATTATGTAAAACAATAGATACATTTTAAGCTTTTTGTATATCTGGTTCTGTGTTATTATGGATTTATGTATCTATTGTTATTTCAGATTTGAGTCATTTTAGGCTTAGATACATATTTACACATACATGATTTTTTTCTTCAATATCTTGTATCTATTGTTATCTATTTAAGTTTTATATGTATCTCTTGTTTTTAAATTTTAGTGAAATCAATATACTAAAGATACATATTAGTAAGCTTAAAGATGAATATAGTGTATGAGAATTATGTTATATGTATCTTGCATTATATTATTTTTTTAATTCAATTATTTAGCCCCTGTACGTTATATCGTTAATTCAAACACTGGAATGACGTAACAAGACTGAAATATTCATTGTAATTACTTCAAATAAAATCAAGAAAAAACAATAAAAAGGTCGTAGGAATCGTTTATAACTAGAAATGAAATATGAAAGAAATTTTGTTTAAAAATGTGGAATAACAAACATTACCTATTTTCGTGGGATTTAATTCAATTTTTACCATTATTAGTTAGGTTAATTGCTATATTAAAGAAACTTTAGTCGTTACAATCTTTAAATTATGCAAATTAGTTTAATTATTAAATGTATCTGTAAGATGTATCTCATGTTAGTTATATGTATCTTCAATGGCAATATATTAAAAATTAAGATGTATTTTATCGTATAGAAAAAATTAATGAGAGATACATATACGTACAATCGTGCACAATATGTATCTTTAACACTATTAATATGCATATTTGGTATGCTGATACCACTAAAACTAAAATATCAAGAGATGTATATATATACACAATCTGAACCAGATATACAAGATGAAGAAAAAATGTATCTAGTTAGAACAAATATGTGTCTCAGCCTACTAAAAATAACTAAAATAGAATTACGTAAAACAATAATCAATTTTACGTTAAATGCATAATTGAATAAACAAGAGACAAATAACTACTTCTGAAACGTTAAATAAGATATAATTTTTTTTGTCAGATCTTTTTTCGCATAGAAATTGAAGGAATGCTCAATGTCATACAAATAACAATACACTTGTCCTTGTAGATTTGTCCAATTGTAAGACCCCGCAAAATTCTAAGCTTAACTCAGTCCTTTAAAGCTTGTTAAGGGGTCTCAAACTTGAAAATTTAAGCTAAGTAATCAGACGTGGTGTCATTTTAGCCTTCGTAAGTTGGAAATTCTATTTCATGACCTCTATGACCTTAAAATGTCAATCTTTAGGTTGATTCATGATCAGGAATGTCATTAGGTGTTCTCGAAGAAGTTTTAGATTTTTTGGACCTTGTTTAGACCATGTTCGAGTGACCAAAACAGTGAGTCGACGCGATCTTGATGCGTCGCGTTATCCATCATGTTGACAGATAATTTTTCCCTCAACTCAGTGCAAATCCAGTGAACCGACGCAGACTTGATGCGGTCCATTGGCCATCGCGTTGATGCCAAGGACTTGGTGTATCTGTCTGCGCATTGACAATTTGGTTTTCAATCATTAAAAAGTCGCGTTATTAGGGGTATTTGGGTCTTTTTTCCACCCCTATTTAGACCTAAAACATGAGATTCGGCCCTCATTAAGCAACATACACTCACTTTCTCTCAAATTTCTCAAGAACAAGAACCCTAGGTGATTTAATTTCAAAGCCAAGGCTCAAGACTTCGCCATTGTTCTTCAAGAATTAAACAACCAAGGTATGTGAAGTGTTCATCCAAGGGTTCCCTCTACCCTTGAAGTCCAAGAAACTCTTTTGAACTTCAAGTAACTTGATTTCATGCTTTTCATAATTTGAAATCAAAGTGTATTCATGATTATTGCTATATTTGGGTTCTTATTTCATGATTTATTACAAGACTGATGTAGAATGAATTGACATGTGTGATTTATCATGTGAATTCATGTTGAAACCCATGAAATTGTGAATTTGGAATTGAATCATGATGCTCACATGTTGTTTAGTGTCATGTGGATAGATTATGCTATCCAAGTATTTAATGAATTGCTCATGTGAATGTAATGATAAGACTATATCATGCTAGTATGTATACTGTTTCATGCCATGCAAGTGTTTGATAAAATGCCTTTACAGATGTATTATGAACAAGTGTGCATTTTTATGCCATGCTATGCAAGATTATGTGAAGTTTTACTTTTCATACTATTGAGTCCTGAGGGTATTTATACCCGACAATTTAAATATTTACCTAGAGTCAGTGTCAGTTACAGAATAATCTAAATCACATCACGATCAATAGTACTCTCAATCAGTTACAGGACTCAGGAGAACTCAGTAGATTTAATATTAGTCCCGTCTAGTTTAGTATTCAGTTCAGACCTCAGCAACCTCAATTAGCTAACAGAATTTAGTAGTATTTCATTAGTTAGCGGAACTCGATAAAATTAGTAAAAGTTCAGTCAAGCCTAGTATGAACTAGGAAATCAATTCAGTGTCTATTCAGTTGGGAGTAGGATTCAGCACCGAGTTAACCCAAGGATGGGGGCATTTCTGCCAGCAGAGGGTTTGACCCTTAGTAGCAATCCCTGTATCATAGAACTACGTAGCCAGCGTAGGTTGAGATATCTTCCTGCCAGACTAGGGTTGATACATCTCATATGAGTTTTTCTGTCAGTGAGGGTTAATGAAAGAGCTTTCTATTAGAGAGGGTTAACTCACAGTTGTCTTTACCCGTGGCATGGTACTGATACCCTTCCAACTGGAGTTATAGGTAAGACCCCAATATATTTAGAAAGGGGCATGTTGGTTAGTTAATTACCTCCCACAGTCTCAGTTTCAGTTCCAGTCTCAGAATAGAACTCAGTTCCATTCTACAGATTCAGGATTGTCAGATACAGTCACTCAGTTCAGTGCGGAACTCAGTTTAGTTCTATAGGATTAAGATTGTTAGATAAAGTCACTCAGTTATTAGCTACACAGTATCAGTAAACTCAGATATCAATAAATCAGTAATTCAAAACTTAGTACCTAGTGTTATCACGATCTCAGTTACAGTATACGTATTCATGCATGTACTCTCATTTAGTTATATTCATTTTATTCATTTAGTATTATTAATGTATATGAACCCATGCACTTCAGCTTACCTCACTTAGCATACCAGTACATTCAAAGTACTGACGCATACTTTGCTCTTGCGCTATGATGTTTTATATTATAGGTTTAGACGCACGGGATCCCGAGCACCCTTAGCAGTTCAAATCTTCGACCGTCAGAGTTAGTGGTGAGTCCTCATAGTTTGAGGACATGATTATTTTCTTTAATATTTCAGTTTATCAGTACAGTTTTCAGTAGTTAGAGTTAGTTGGGGACTTATCCCATCAACTCCATGATTTAGACAGTAGAGGATTTTCAGACTAGAGTATTTTCAAACAGATATTTTAGTTTTGGTATTATCATATCGTATTTAGCTTTATTCAGTATTGAACCTTATGGTAAGTTTTTGCCTAATTTCCATATATTTGTAGTATTACTATTCAGTTATTATAGCAGGTATAAGTTATAACTTAGCTTGTGGTCCTTTAGGATTATAAGCTTCGTGTAGCATCTGGGGTACAAACTCGAGGCATTTCAAACTTGGTATCAGAGCCTAAGGTTCAACAGAGTCCTAGGAAGTCTAAAAGCCACATCTAGTAGAGTCTTGTGCATGGGCGTGTAGTGCGCCACAATTATGGACAGGAGGCTACAAGATGTTTTAGGAAAAATTTCCCTTCTTTCAGTACTTATATCGTATGAGTGGGCATGAGATCCAGTTAAACTCTCTGTCTAATCCAAGTTTCTCTTATGTTTACAAAATATGCCTCCAAAGAGGACTAAAAGAAGAGGAATGGGAGACCAGCCAGAACCCCAGCCCGTCCAGCCAGATCTTCTTGACGAACATATCTTCCACGCTGAGTTCAAAGAAGCTTTCACCACCCTTGATCATTCTGTAGCAGCCCAGAATGAGCGTCCAGCTGCTGTTTCAGCCAACCTAGTGGCCAATATTACTGCTGCTAGGATTCGGGATTTCACCCGAATAAACCCTCCATCTTTTACTGGGTCTAAATCAAATGAGGACTATTTTTTAGAGCGTTGAGTTGGACGCATATCAGTTATAGGATGTGGCACACTCATGGTTTAAATAGTGGAAAACAGAAAGGGTCGTAGATGCAGGGCCCATAGAATAGGAGGAGTTTGTTGTTGCTCTTCTGGATAGGTTCTTTCCTCTAGATTTGAGGGAAGTGAAGGTTTGGGATTTTATAAATTTGAATTAGGGAAATATGAAGGTACAAGAGTATTATCTTAAGTTTACTAAATTGTCCAGATGTGCTCCTCATGTGGTAGCGGACAGCAGATCTAAAATGAGTAAGTTTGTGTCTGGTGTGTCTAATAGTATGGTCAAGGAGTGTATGACCGTATTATTGATTAAGAAGATGGACATATCCAGGATCATTGTCCATGCTCAGCAGATAGAGAAGGCTAAGAATAAAGAGATGGAAAGGGAGAACAAAAGAGCAAGGATAAGTAGTTTCAACTTCGCTAAGCCTAAATCAGAGGGTGGGAATCGTTCTCAGTTTTTCAGAAATCCTCCATTCTAGCTCTGTCCTCAACCAGTGCTCCTGTGCTAAAATTTAAAGACGACAACAGAGATAGGGCATCAGGCCCTAAACCCCAGGGTAGTGTTAGCAGTGCCCGAACCAATCACTTTGTCAAAAGTATGGCAGAAACAACCCGAGTATCTACAGAGCTGGCAGTGATGTGTGTTTTTTATATGGAAAGCCAGGCTACAGGGTTAGACAATGTTCTTAGGTGGGTTCGCAGAATCATCATAATCTTCCCCCAGCTCAGTCTAGTCGCCCAAATTAGTAGGGTGCCACTTCCAGTGCCATCAGTGGGCAATGCCCAAATAGATTCTATGCTCTTCAGTCCCGACAGGATCAAGAGAGTTCTCCTGATGTGGTCACTGGTATGTTATAAGTTTATCATTTACATGTTTATGATTTTCTAGATCCAAGGGCTGCTTTGTCTTTTGTTACTCCTTATGTAGCATTTAACTTTGGAGTCAGCCCCGAAATCCTAGCAGAGCCTTTCTCAGTCTCTACCCTAGTGGATAAATCTATTATAGTCCGGTAGGTATACAAGAACTGTCTAATTATGGTATCTCAGAAAGTCACTTTAGCAGACTTAGTCGAATAAGAGATGACTAATTTTGATGTCATTCTCAGCATGGATTGGCTTCATTTCTACTATGCCTTAGTCGACTGCAGAAATAGAATTTTCCAATGTTAGTTTCCAAATAAATCCGTTCTAGAGTGGAGGGGTAGTACTTCAGTACTTAGGGGTTAGCTTATTTCCTACCTAAGGGAAAGGAAGATGATATCTAAGGGATATGTCTACCATCTCATTCGAGTCCAAGACTCTAGTTCAGAAACCTCTAATCTTGAATCAGTGTTAGAGGCATATGAATTCCCAGATGTGTTTCTCGAAGATATCTCCAAAGTTCCTCTCGAAAGGGAAATTGAATTCGAAAGAGACCTTCTTTGAGATACTCATACCATATCTATCCCACCATACAGAATGACACCTGCAGAACTCAGAGAATTAAAAGAACAATTAAAGGATTTCCTAGATAGGGGATTCATCAGACCCAGTATGTCCCTATGGGGTGCCCCAGTTTTATTCATGTAATAAAGATGGTTCTCTCAAAATGTGTATTGACTACCATTCGTTAAATAAAGTCACGGTCAAGAACAAGTATCCACTTCCCAGAATCGACGACTTGTTTGACCAACTTCAGGGGGCTAGTTACTTCTCTAAGATAGACCTCAGGTCAGGCTATCATTAGCTCAGAGTCAGAGAATATGACATTTCGAAGATAGCTTTCAAAACTCGATATGGTCACTTCGAGTTCTTAATCATGTCGTTTGGTCTTACTAATGCCCCAACAAACTTCATGGACTTGATGAACCATGTGTTTAAGCAGTACTTAGACATGTTCATCATAGTCTTCATAGATGACATTCTTGTCTACTCCCACAGTAGGCATGATCATGCAGACCATCTCAGAATAGTATTGCGGACTATCAGAAACCATCAGCTATTCGCCAAATTTAGTAAGTGAGAATTTTGGCTAAGGTCAGTAGCCTTTCTTGGCCATATAATTTTTGGTGATGGCATTATAGTTGATTCCTAAAAGACCAAAGCAGTGAGAAACTGGACTAGACCCATCTCTCCATCAGATATCAGGAGTTTCTTGGGCTTGGTTTGTTATTACCGATGGTTTGTTGAGGGATTTTCATATATTGCATCCCCTATGTCCAAATTGACTTAGAAGAAAGTCAAATTCCAATGGTCAGTTTCTTATGAAAAGAGTTTCCAGGAGTTGAAGACTCGACTTACTACAACTCCAGTTTTGACCCTACCAAATGGTTCAGATAGGTTTGTGGTATATTGTGATTCCTCCAAAGTCAGTTTGGGGTGTGTTTTAATGCAGAGAGGTAAGGTTAAAGCCTACACCTCTAGACAGCTTAAGCCCCATGGAAAGAACTATCCTACTCATGATCTTAAGTTAGTAGCAGTAGAATTTTCCTTAAAGATCTGGAGGCACATATGTATGGGGAGCACATTGATGTGTTCGCTAACCATAAGAGCCTACAGTATGTGCTCTTAGAAAAATTTAAACCTCCGTCAGAGAAGGTGGTTGGATTTGTTGAAAGACTATGACATGAGCATTTTATATCATCTGGGTAAAACCAGTGTAGTGGCTGATGCTCTCAGTAGGATGTCTATGGGTAGTGTTGCTCATGTGGAGAATGGTAAGAAGAAGTTAGTTCAGGAAGTTCATCAGCTTGCCCGACTAGGTGTTCGCTTAGTCGATTCAGTAAAAGGTAGTGTATAGGTGTAGAGTAGTTCAGAATCATCCCTGGTTTCCGAGGTAAAAGAAAAGTAGGATAGAGATCTCAGTCTAGTCGAGTTGAAGGAATCAGTCAGAGATCATAAAGTAGAGATCTTCTGCCAAGAGGGAGATGGTATTTTGCATTATCAAGGTCTGTTATGTGTGCCAGGTGTAGATGACTTGAGACAACGAGTTCTCGTAGAAGTGCATGGTGTGCGCTACTCTATTCATCTAGGTGCCACTAAGATGTACCGTAATTTGTAGGAGATCTATTGGTAGAGTGGGATGAAAAGAGACATTGCAGAGTTTATGGCTAAGTACTCAACATGTTAGCAGGTTAAGATCGAGCATCAAAAGCTAAATGGGTTTATGTAGGAGTTCAATAGTCCCACCTGGAAATGGAAAGAGGTGAACATGGACTTACTGATGGGTTTTCCTCGTACTTGTCGCCAGTATGATTCAGTTTGGGTCATTGTAGACAGGATGACCAAATCAGCTAATTTCCTACCAGTCCATACCTATTATTCAGCCAAGGATTATGCCAAACTCTATATCAGGGAGTTGGTGAAATTGCACGGTGTTCTGTTATCCATTATCTCAGATAGAGGTACCCAGTTCATCTCTCATTTCTGGAAGGATTTCCAAAAGGGTCTTGGTACCCAATTTAACCTCAGTATAGCCTTTCATCCTCAGATAGATGGTCAAGCAGAAAGGACCATTTAGAATTGTAACACCTCAAATCTAGTACCCACAATGCTACACGGTACTCATGACCCCGAAGAACCACAAGCTAACCCATGACTTATAGCTGTACCTATATACTGCATAAAATACTTTATAAAGCGGAAACATGAACTAAAAGGCCATAAGGTTCAAAACTAAGACATAGTATCTGATAAAAAAGTAACATCTGGGAGGGGTATGAAATGCCTAAAAAAACTTAAATAATCTATCTGAACATACTGTAGTCTGGAAAGCCTCTAAAATGTAACTTTCTGAATAAGGAGTTGATGGTACATGTCCCCAACTAACTCCAACTAATAAAATAATTATTGAGATAATAAAATGATGATCATATACTTGAAAGATGAGGATTCACTGCTAACTCTGACAGCTGAGACTGGAATCTACTGATACTTTGGAGCTCTTGTCTCTGAACCTATGGTATAAGACACCATAGTGCAAATGCATCTGTACTTTGAATGTACTGGTATGCATGTGAGGTAAGCTGAATACATGGGGTTCATATGCATGAACAATAACAATAGCAGACTGACTATCATGCTTGTGAGAATACATAAATGAGACATAATAATTGACACTGATACCGTGATAACATGATTACTGAATCTAAATACTGATAACATGACATACTGATAACTGATATAACTGATAACATGAGTGACTGTATCTGATAGTCATGAATCTAATGAAACTAGCTGAGTCCCGTACTATATTTGAGTTGATTGTATCTGACAGTCCTGAAATCTGAAGAACTATATGAGTTCTATTACTGAGACTGATTGACTGTGTCTGACAGTCCTGATTCTATAACATGAAACTATGGGAAGTAGTTATCTAACCGACATGCCCTTAACATGCCATTACAGCTGAGTTGGGGGCTAATCTGTAACCCCAATTGGAAGGGTGTCAATACCGCACCACTGGTAAGGATAAGCTATGGGTAACCTTTATCTGAAGTATCCCCAAAAGAGAACGGTGGGCCTCTTATCTGACAGTGCTTATCCACTTCATCAAACCTCATTGGATAGTGTTGATATCTAAACCTATGCTAGCTACATAGTTTTGGAACGCAAGGATGACTTTGAAGAATCACACCCTCATCTGATAGTGTATGTTCCCATCCTTGGGTTCACTCAGTGCTAATTTCTACTCCCATATGAATAGACTGTGAACATGATTTACTGAACTGAACATGGGCTAAGTTATTAAATTCTGTTGGCTAACGGAATACTACAGATATCTGACAATTGACTGAGTTCATGAGATCATTGAGATTTCCTGAGTCATAAGATTGTGTGAAGTCTAAGGATTCATAGCTTGACTTAGAGTATCGTGAAAACATGACATGGCTCTAGGCACACAACTAATGTTTCGGGCACGAGTACCCCTAGGACTCGATGGAATGAAACTGACCAAGCATAACCTACTTGAACATATAACTAACATCATAATCCATAATATATTTATAGAAGAATTTCATCAGAATATGTGATAGGCATAACTTGTACAGACATGGGGATTTTATGGTATCATGCTAGTTAGGCACTTTTCCTTCTTCTAGGCATTTAATCAAACATATTGTAGGCATGGTACATGTAAATATCATTGTACAATAATTAAACATCATGGCTCAATTCTAATTTCATCATTCAAGGGTTTAGTCATAGGTTTGCATGAATCTATATCTATAATACTTTAACCCACATAGAATTTATCACCCAACATGGAGTAGAATTCAATTTTTCATTATCCACATGAACAAGAGCAGCCCAATCATGAAATTCATAAGAAA
>JAPEIP010000003.1:44120993-44137431 GCA_026120095.1 Capsicum chinense
CACATGAGGCCAGGTGGTACTTCCCAAGAGATATCCCTGCCTTTATGGAAGTGGGAGATGATAAATATGGACTTCATTACAGGACTTCCGAGATCCCAAAACCAGTATGATTCTATATGGGTGATTGTAGATCGGTTGACCAAGTCAGCACACTTTTTGCCTGTGAGGACTAATTATTCGGGAGAGGTTTATGCTAAGATTTACATTGAGGAGATAGGTCGATTGCATGGGGCACCACTGTCCATTATATCCAATAGAGGTATGCAATTTTCATCTTAGTTCTGGAGATCTTTTTAGAAGGGTTTAGGTACACAAGTAAATTTGAGCACAACTTTCCACCCTCAGACGGATGGGCAAGCTGAGCGTATCATTCAGACCCTCGAAGATATGTTGAGGGCATGTGTCATTGATTTCAAAGGTAGTTGGGTAGATCACCTGCCACTGGTTGAATTTGCTTACAATAATAGTTACCATGTCAGTATCAAAATGGCCTCTTTTGAGGCTTTGTATGGGAGAAGATGTAGGTCTTCGATAGAATGGTATGAAGTGGGTGAGACTCAGCTGTATGGACCTGATCATGTTCATCAGGTGATGGAGAAAGTGAAGATCATTAGGGAACTACTCCAGACTGCTTAAAGTTATCAGAAGTCCTATGCCAATGTTCGGAGAAGAGAACTAGAGTTTGAAATTGGTGATTTGGTGTTTCTCTAGGTTTCTCCTATGAAAGGAGTTATGTGTTTTGGAAAAATGGGTAAATTGAGCCCTCATTATGTAGGGCCATATCACGTTTTGAAAAGGATTGGTACAGTTGCATATGAGTTAGAATTGTCTGCAAGTTTGGGTTCGGTTCATTCGGTATTCCATGTATCCATGTTGAAGAAATGCATTGGAGATCATTCTATGGTATTTCCAGTAAAGGGTATCAAAGTGATAGACTCCTTGTCTTACGAAGAAGAGCCCGTTAAACTTTTAGATCGCCAAGTTCAAAATCTGAGCAAAGAGATAGCTTCAGTAAAGGTACTATGGAGGAATTAGAAAGTCGAAGAAGCAACTTGGGAGTTAAAAGATGACATGAGATTTACATATCCCAATTTGTTTACTTTGATGGAGGAAGAGACAGAAGGTACTATTCCTATCTTATCTTTCCTAGTCCTTTATTATGCTTAAAATCGTGTCTATCTATGTCCCGCAATATCATTCGGGGATGAATGATCCTAAGGGGAATAATATAACGCCCCGCAATTCGGGCTACAATATAGACCATGATTTTGATGCGTTGTTAATCCCAAAGCCATAAAATCCTATTCCAATATGACATGTTAATTATTGTGTAGCATGTGAAATCCACTCAAGCTTGAATTTAGACCATAGAGGTCCTTCAACTCAAGGACAAATTGAAATTATTTTGATCGACTAAGTTTTAGTGGATGTTTTAAAGTATGTCAGCTTCCTTCGACCATAACTCTGTATATATGTCGAATTAGGAAACCTACTATGTGTCAAATGATAGGTATTCGAGTTAGCTTTCCGACGATACTAATTTAGTTAAAATCCGACACCCGAGCAAGAAGTTATGACCTTTCAAAGTGATAAGCGACGCCTAACCAATTGCCCATGGCCACTGGAAAGCATAGGCAATAGCCTAGGCGGCGCCTATGTGAACATAGGCGCCTATGTAAGGAATTCTAGTGATTTAAACACTCCGTGTTGAGGACAAAGTGGTCCTTTTCCACCCTTACTTAGCCCTAACACGAGATTAACTTCCAAGGACCCCAAAATACATATTATTTCATCAAAAGTGCTCAAGATTCTCCTTAGGGTTTCAAAAATAAAAACCCAAATAGTTCAAGATTTGACCGTAGGTTTTCAAAGATAATTACATATTCGGAATCACCAATCCTCAAGCTTCAAGAAACATCTATTATCCTTGGAAATAGAGGTACGCGGGGTTATCCAAAAATCTCATGGGTGTAGTTTTATGAACATGCATGCTTTTAAATGGGGGTTTTCAATCAAATGCTAATATCTTGCTTTCCATATGATTTCTAAGTCATTTACTTTATGTCATGGGAATTGTTTACCTATATACTTCAATGGTTGAAACCATGCATATGTGATTTGAGATTTTCCATGGAAGTTTGATAAATATGAATGATAAATTGTTTTAAAATTCCCATGATAATGTTTCAATACTCCATATTGTATTGTGATCAACAAAAAGAGAGCATGAATTTTAAATAAATATTGTTCACCACTTGTAAATGATGAAGCACCTTGGTTTTTACATGATTATGCATATGTGGATTTGATATTGATGACTTTCAATTCGGGTATGGCGATACCCAACAGAATATGATATGTGATTGAATCAGATGAAATTTGAATGCATTGATTTTACATGAGATAGGTGGATGCCCGAAGAAGGCATTTGAGACACAAGGGCTCATTGCTGGAATAACGTGTTTGCCGACACGGAATATTGGTACCAGGCTAAGCGATCTTTGTACTGGATTTCATGTCATTCCAAAATTGGGACTATAGGTAGGAGCCTAAGCTACGTGATCTTGGGCACTATCATTGGGTCGAGACACCATGCTGTGTGGTCTTGAGTGTCTCTCCCTCACTTATACTCTAATCTCGGCGGCAGTCGAGGTTTGACAGTTGGTGTAAATTATGTAGGGTATTCCACCTAGCTCAGTTGCATTTCACTACTGTTGAGAAAAACTAATGCATTACACCCATGTGCTTTCAAATTATTTGATACGAAATTGCTTTATAATGGCTCTCAACTATACTTTGTAAAAATATTAAGTTTTGTTTTGATATCTCTGCGTGCCAGTACTTTTGTGCTGACCCTCTCCCCTCTCCAACCTCTCAGGTTCAGAGGCCCAGTCTAGGGGTCAAGAGAATCGGTAGAACTTTCAAACAGAGTTGTAAAGACAAGTAGTGAGCCTTCTATGTTTCGGAAGGTCTTACGTCCTGCAGTCCTTTTTATCTTATATTAGTTTTGGGTCTGCTGGGGGCCTTGTCCTAGTTTTCAGATAGTTACTTGTTTCAGTCATGTAGTAGAGATTTCGCAGACGATTATCGAAATATTGATTGAGATTGTGGGACATTATTCCCCATTATTGTTGTCATATGATTCTTGACCATGTTTCCATTATATTATGTTTCTTCCGCATTTCTTTGATCATATGAATTAGGTACATGATTACCAGATAGATAGGGGTGTTTCGCGCCTCAAAGGTTCGAAATGATCATCACAGCCAGGCCCTGGTTCGTGTCATGACAGTTTGTCGAAGTGTAGATTTGATGACGAGTCTTGAAGTACCAATAGAGCTTTCATCTTTATGCGGTGGCTACAGATCTACAAATCTGATTTATGAGAGAAGAGATGAAGGGCAGATTTGGTTCCACTGGGCGTGCCAAAATTTGTTTGTAACATAATTTAAAATCATGGAAAATAAATTTTAACCACAAATAAAAATATGAAGAAACAACAGTTTTATTGATAAACGATTGTGGTTACAAATCTGTTCCTCCCTTGATTCTTCTCTCTTGATTTTCTCCGTAATTCGAGGGCCATTAGTTGATTATTCTCGAATATAGGATGCTCTTTTTATGAATATACCATGATTTTTTGTGGGATATTAGAGATCCCGATCTTTTTTTGAATACCCATCAGCTTATGGGATATTTAAGATGCTTGTTTCAGGGAACATGTTACCATTTAAATAGGCAAGATTTAGGGTAAAGTAGCCTTCTAGAACTCTAACAGAATTTGGATTCTTATTGAAGAGTCCACAAATTTTAGATGTCTATAAATGCCCCTACTTCAAGGTTTGTCGAAGTGTAGATTTGATGACGAGTCTTGAAGTACCAATAGAGCTTCTATCTTTATGCGGTGGCTACAGATTTGCAGATCTAATTTATGAGAGAAGAGATGAAGGGCAAATTTGGTCCCACTGGGCGTGCCAGAATTTGTTGGACAATAAAATTTCAAGACCAAAATAATAAATAATTCGAGACAAGAAAAATATTGCAACAATCGATTTTATTGATTTCAATACGAGTGTTACAATCTCTATGAATCCTCTGATGTGCCTTTTCAAATATAAATTTAAGGGCTAATTAAAGCTTGATCTTGAATTTGAACTTGATTTGATGTAATTGAGGGACTTGATCTTGACTTGTACTTGAATTCAAGGGCTTTTGAGGTTGTTCTTGATTATTGCAGTCTTGATCTTAAATCTTGATGAACTTGATTTTGATGCTTGAGCTTTTAGAGAAATTGCGGCGTTTGATCCACGAGCTTTCTCTTGCTACTTGTTAGAGTTCTGGGGGGTCCTCTTTTCTGAATTATGAGAACCCTATTTATAGTTGTGGAAAGGGAAGAGTCATGATGGAGATGGACTTCCTTTGACCAATCAAATTCTAGTGACGTGGCGCTTTTTATGGGCTTTTATTTCATGGGCTTGCTGCATCATTTTGACATGTGGCATGGTCCTATTGGCTCCTTCACTTGACTTGGCATGCCATGTCATTTCGCACGTGATTCTTATTTGAGCCTCTAGAATATGACAATATCTTGGGCTTATTAAAGTAGGCTCATCATTTGTAGCCTAAATCAATGGGCTAGCCCAATAAAAATTAGACTTTAATTAAATCCATATATGTTTGGACTTAAATAATTAATCCAATTACATTAATCCGCAATATTTATTTGGGACTAATATATTTTGAACTTAATATAATTCAAATTTTGTACGAATTTAAATTTAATAAAATTGCATCGCCCACAGGGGATCAGTAGAACACAACGCAAATGGAAGCAGAAACTAGACAAGCTAGAACAGGAAGAATGCAAAATTTAGCCTGAAAGCAACCCCCAACAAATAAGGAAATGATAGAGGACCCAGTTCTTTGGAATAAAAAATAGATAGGCAATCAACTGTCATGGAATTAATGAAAGTGAAATAAGAATTAAAACTTTAAGTTTTTACCGCACATCGAATATCAAAATTTATCAAGTCAGAATTATTTGTCATACTTGGTGCTTCAAAATTCAGGTTACCCTAATGTATACCAAACTAAGACTGGAAGAGAATAGGAAAGGTTGTGCTAGGTTATATAGAACTACCAAGAAAATATGCCCAACAGTTGGGAACATCTACGCAGTATACTAAATGGATAAAAACCTGAAATGAAATGTAAAACTGAAACTTCTACTATGAGGTATGGGGGATGGAAGGGGGAATTTGTGTCAAACACAATGCTGCAGTGCTCAGCGAGAATTATCAATGAAGAATCACAAGTTGTACTTGTTCATGTTTGACTTAGTTTGGGGACACAAGCAGAATTATAACACCAGAAGAAATTCCCTAACTGCATTATCATTTCATTGAGTTGAAACCCTTTTCCAGCACACACACTTGAAAAGCAACAAATTTAAAACTTCATTCACAGTATGCCTATCATTTGAGAAATCACGCACAGAAAATACAGTATCCTCTGAAGGACAAGTGATGGAGAAAACTATTAATGCATCTGCTAAGTGAGAGGCTTATATAATGTTGACTAGATTTTACATTACAAAGAATTTAAAACTCTTGGTTCAAACTTTCTTTTTTTCAACTCTCATGAGTCACATACTTCAGTAGTCAATAATCAAACTCAATCAAAAACAGTCATAGAAGAAGTTAGCCGGGAGTAGTTCAATAACACAAAATCTCCATGGGTTTCTTCCCTAGTTTCATTTAGTAATCTAAAAATGTGTGCTTCCATATGCACAAAGAACATCAAAGAAAAAGTTAATACTACAATAAATAACCAAATGGGAGTGACCGCAAAAAGTAATTAGGAAACATATGGAAGGCGAAATTCTACCTTCTTATCAGCTCTATTTAATGAGATATTAAATATCTTTTTCGAGAGATTTTCTGGAGCCCTTTCCTCCTCCATAATTCCTTTGGCATGCTCAGCACAGCTGTTAGATCTGCTCTCATTATACAGTGTTCTCAATTCCTTGATCATGACCTGATACAAATGGTGAGTAAACAATGACAAAAAGAGAAAGAGGAAAGGAGAATAACTCATACCCACATTACTAATTGAAGAGAAATAAGTAGAAAATATAAGAATGATATAATTATGCATCAGAAAAGTTATATATAAAGGAGAGTTAGCAGCTCAATGTCAACATGGCTGCTTAGTCGTAAAATCCATTATGTTTATGGCATTGTGGTAATTTTGTCTTACCTTTGTGCATTGTTTTTACTTGTAATATGGGCTTGTGCCAATACAATTCCTGCTTCTATTTAGTTTGTACACAGATATACATCAATTTTCTATCTTCTCAAAAAAAACTCTTTACCATTTTGTGGGCATATATTTCATATAGTGATTTTGCAAAAAAAAAAAATTATTGGATGAAAAGTTGAATTAAGTTTCTTGTTTCGTAAAACATATTACTCGCATAATAAGGATCACCTCACTAATTTTTCAATTTCAAAGATTCTATTATCAAACTTCAATTTTAGGTCAGTTCAAGAGGCTGTTTCTGAAATCTAAAGTAAGACTGCGTATAATAGACCCCTGTGGTCCGGCATTTCCTAGACCCCACGCACAGCGCGAGTTTTAGTGAAACAGCTTCCCTTTCTTATAAATTCAGTTTAAAGTCAATTTGATTAATTTCTAGATAACTAATATTATTTTTTTAACAATACATTATTCAGAAAATTTAAAACAAAAAACCAATACAAAGACAGGTCTGGAAAGGTAGGTGTATGCAGTCTGTACCACTACCTCAGAGGTGAGATAGAGAGATTATTTTCGATCGATCCCAGGCTCAAGACAAAAACAGTCTAGAAAAGAAATAGTAAAGGAACCCGAAATTGTTAGGAAAGACGGGCACACAATCAAAGAGCCCGACAGGGTAGCAGCGGAAAATACCTAAGACTAAACTTTATCTTTCAACTTGAACCAAGAGGAGACAAAAAAACCCAAGCAAAATAGAGTAATATACAGCAAACAAATCAACCAAATGAAACAAGACAAGCATAAAGGCAATCACACGAGACACAAGATTTAAGTGGAAAACCCTTCAGTGTGAAGAGTAAAAACCACGAGATCAAAACCTCCACTATAATCACCAAAGAGTTACAATATTGTCCTCCAAAATGGCCACCAAAAAAGTACCAAACAACAAGCAACAATACATACACCACAGCAACAAAACAAGAGAGTAAAGGAATACAAACACCGAAATCGCAGCTACTGTTCGGGACTAAAAATAGAAGCTATAGACCACCAAATCAAGCTATGCCAGCTCCTAATCAAATATCGAGATGAGAGAAACACGCAGTCCATAAATCAGCTCAATCGGACAAGAAACAAATTGAGAATCGCAGTTTAAAGATGACTGTTGTGGCTGAAATGTTTTGGGCAAAAATCTGCTCTTTCTCTCCTTTTGTGTGCTGAACTCTTATTTTTGTGAATGGTGAATAAGACCTGAAAAGGTCAATATATATGCCCCATAGAATTAGGCTATGGGTAAAGTGGGTTGGTCCACTAAATTGGGCTTCATTTTATCCACATAGGAAGGGACAAAGTCCCATGATCCAATAATTCTCCCTCTCCCGACTATATGAGGAGACCGTCATCCCGACGATCATGGAACAATCTTCAAACTTCCATCTTGGCAAAGCTTTAGTCATCATGTCGGAATGATTTTCATCCGTGTGAATCTTCTCAAGTTCAAATAATTTAGAATCCAACACATCCCAAATCCAATGATATCTCACATCAATGTGTTTAGATCGACCATGAAATATAGAATTCTTGCCAAGATGTATGACACTTTGACTGTTGCAATAAAACACATACCTCACTTGAGCACAACCAAGTTCCCCCAAGAATCTCTTCATCCAAAGCAATTCTTTACAAACTTCAACGGCAACAATAAGCTCAACTTCTGTAGTAGATAGAGCAACACATTTTTGCAACCTAGATTGCCAAGACACAACTCCCCCTGTAAAAGTAACCAAATAATACCTTAAAGTAGACTTACGAGTATCAATATCACCAGCCATGTCTAAATCAGTATAACCACAAAAAATAGGCTTCCCTGTACCAAAACACAAACTCAGACTAGAAGTTCCACAAAGATATCTCATAATCTACTTTACAACATTCCAATGTTCTCTTCCCGGATTAGAAAGAAAACAGCTGACAATACCAACAGCATGAGCAATATCCAGTCTTGTACAAACCATTGCATACATTAAATTACCAACGGCTGAAGCATAAGAAACTTTCTTCATATCTTTCTTCTCATCATCACTGGCAGGACACTGTTTCGTGCTCAATTTAAAGTGCATAGCTAAAGGTGTACTGGAAACCTTAGCCTTATCCATTTTGAACCTTTGAAGTACTTTCTGAATGTACTTCTCTTGTGATAACCACAACTTCTTGATCTTCCTGTCACGGAAAATCTGCATGCCAAGAATCTGCTTTGCTGGTCCTAAGTCTTTCATAGAAAAAGACTTACTCAACTCTTACTTCAACTTTTGAATCCTGCAAGTATTATGACCAATAACTATTATGTCATCAACATAAAGCAACACAATAATAAAGTCACCATCAAAGAATTTTTGCACAAAAATACAATGGTCTGAAGTAGTCTTCTTGAAGCCCTGTTGACTCATAAAGGAACCAACTTTATGTACCACTGCCTAGGAGCTTATTTCAAACCATACAAGCTCTTTTTCAATATGCAAACATAATTCTCTTTTCCCTTGACTTCAAAACCTTCAGGCTGCTCCATACAAATTTCTTCATCTAAGTCACCATGGAGAAAAATAGTTTTAACATCCATTTGCTCAACCTCTAAATCTAGACTTGCAGCTAAGCCTAGAACCACACGAATGGATGGCATCTTTACAACCAAAAAAAATATCTCATCAAAATCAACTCCCCTTTTCTGGTTAAATCCCTTCACAACCAATCTAGCTCTATACCATGGAATTGGATTACCATCTTCATGCTTCACCCGAAAAACCCACCTATTTTTCAACGTTTTTCTGTCTTTAGACAGCTTAATCAAATCAAAAGTATGATTATCTTGCAAAGATTTAATTTCATCTTCCATAGCATCAAACCACTTTTTTTCTTCACTTTCCATGGCTTCATCAAGACTCTCAGGTTCTCCCCCATCAGTCAAGATTACATACTCATTGGGAGAATAATGAGATGAAGGTATTCTCTCTCTTATAGATCATTTGAGAGAACTCTCTGGAGCATCAATAACTGGTTGCTGATCAACCATATCAACTTGCACTGGAGCATCAACAACTTTTTGCTGGTCATTCTGAACATGGTCATCATCTTCATTATCAACTTAATTTTCATCACTATGAAGATTTTCTTCAGGAGCAGTAGTCAAAGGAACTAGATCAACATCAACTAGGCTCTCACTACTCTGAGAATCAACCTTCTCAGCTTTGTCAAAATCTTCAATTGTTTGGTCTTCAAAGAACACAACGTCACGACTTCTAACAAGTTTCTTCTCAACTGGATCATAGAAACGATAGCCAAATTCATCTTGACCATAACCAATGAAGATATACTGTCCAATTTTAACATCCAACTTTGACTTTAATCCTTAGTAACATGCACAAAAGATTTACACCCAAAGACTCTAAGATGATCATAAGAAACATTCTTACCATACAAAACTCTGTCAGGGATATCACCATTCAAAGAAACAGTAGGAGATAAATTGATAACATAAACAGACGTATTAAGTGCTTCTGCCTAAAAGAAATCTGGAAGCTTAGCATCTGAAAGCATACATCTAACCCTCTCAACTAGTGCTCTGTTCATCCTCTCTGCTAAGCCATTTAACTGAGGAGTCTGATATTGAATGTCTTGCTCTCTGCAATATCGATCAAAAGGACCAATATACTCACCACCATTATCTGAATGAATACATTTCAATTTCTTCCCTGTCTGTCTTTCAACCAAGGCCTGAAAATTCTTGAACACATCAAGTACTTGATCCTTGGACTTCAAAGAAAATACCAGAGTTTGCGAGAATGATCATCAATAAAAGTCACAAAGTAAAGTGCACCACCATGAGACCTTACTTTAAAAGGACCGCACAAATCAAAATGCACCAACTCCAGTAAATCGAGCTTTCTTGAAGGCAGATGACTCTGAAAAGAAACTCTTTTTTGTTTACCAGCTAAGCAATGAACACACTTCTTCCTCTTTGCTTGTTTTACTCCAGAAAGCAAATTTTTCTTAGCCAAACTATCAATCCCCTTCTCATTCATATGACTTAACCTTCTATGCCACAACTCTGATGAAGTATCATTCTCCACCAAGTTTATCAAGCTTTTAGAAGTAGAGCCCTGAAATACATACAAGTTAGATAATTTTTCACCTCGATCCACAATCATCAAACCTCTAGTAAGCTTCCACTGACCAACACCAAGGGTATTAATATAGCTCTCATCATCAAGACTTCCTACAGAAATCAAATTCAGGCGAACATCTGGAGTATGCTTGACATTATTGAGAACTAGTTTGGAACCATTGTTACTTTTCAAACAAACCGTGCCAATGTCAAGTACTTTAACTTCATCATTATTGCCTATTTTCAACATCCCAAAATTACCTGGAGTATAAGAAAAAAATAATTCCTTCTTAGGTGTAACATGAGAAGTAGCACCAGAATCTACAAACCAGCTAGACTCATCGCGAACAAGATTAATGGCATTCTTACCACAAGCACAAGAAGATCATTATTAGCAATAATAGCAACACGATTTTCATTATCGTCTTCTTCTTTTATTGTCTCATATCTCTCTTATGCTTGTAATAATATTTCATGATATGCCTCTTTTTATTGCAATAGTCACATGTAACATTCTTGAATTTAGACCTTGACTTGCTTCTACTTTTATCTCTATCATTTGTATCTCTGGACTTGTTTCTCCCCCTCTCTTCAGTAACCAAAACATCAGAGTGTGAAGATGAGGCCTGAGATCTTCTTCTCATCTCTTCACTCAAGACACCACTCTTAACAAATTCCATAGTTACAATACCACCGGGAGCAGAATTAGTCAAAGAAACTCGAAGAGTTTCCTAAAAGTCAGGCAGAGTATTAAGAAGCCAAAGTCCCTGAATTTCTTCATCGAACTTTACACCCATTTCGGACAGCTGGTCAAGGACACCCTGAAAATCATTAATATGATCAAAAATAGGACTGCCCTCTTTATATCTGATATTCATCAACTACTTAAGTAGGAACAACTTGTTATTGCTAGTCTTCGAAGCATAAAGTGTTTCAAGCTTGTCCCACAAACTTATATCATGTGTGTCATTCACAATATGATTTCTAACATTATCTTTAATCCATTGTCTGATATAGCCACAAACCTATAAGTGCTCAAATTCTCAATCCTCATCTGTCATGGATTCAGGTTTAGTAGACGCAAACACAGGTAGATGTATTTTCTTGACAAATAGAAGATCTTTCATCTTGCCTTTCCAAGTATGATAGTTACTACCATTCAAATACACCATATTGCTCATATTTTCCTCTATCATTTAAATCGATAATCAACAACAATCAACGCTCTGATACCACTTGTTAGGACAGACGGACACACAATCAAAGAGCCCGACAAGGTAGCAGCGGAAAATACCCAAGACTAAACTTTTCCTTTCAACTTGAACCAAGAGGAGACAAACAAACCCAAGAAAAATAGAGTAATATACAGTAAACAAATCAACCAAATGAAACAAGACAAGAATAAAGGCAATCACACGAGACACAAGATTTACGTGGAAAACCCTTCAGTGTGAAGAGTAAAAAACACGGGACCAAAACCTCCACTATAATCACCAAAGAGTTACAATATTTTCCTCCAAAATGGCCACCAAACAAGTGCCAAACAAAAAGCAACAATACATACATCACAGCAACAAAACAAGAGAGTAAAGGAATACAAACACCAAAATTGCAGCTACTGTTCGAAACTGAAAAACAGGAGCTACAAACCACTAAATCAAGCTCTGCCAGTTCCTAATCAAAGATCGAGATGATAGAAACACGCAAGCCAAAAATCAGCTCAATCGGACAAGAAACGAAGTGGAAATCACAGTTTAAAGATGACTGCTGTGGTTGAAATATTTTGGGCGAAAATCTGCTCTCTCTCCTTTTGTGTGCTGAACTCTTATTTTTGTGAATGGTAAATAAGACCTGAAAAGGTCAATATATATGCCCCATAGAATTGGGCTATGGGTAAAGTGGGTTGGTCCAATAAATTGGGCTTCATTTTATCCACATAGGAAGGGACAAAGGCCCATGACCCAACAACGAAATAATAAGTACTAACACACCAGATAACACATAACCATGACTAGCACCTAGTAATACGAAAAACGATAACACACTTCGAAACAAGAGTAGCACTATGACAACTAGCACAGATAACATAACAAAGTCCTCCTACCTACTAGCAAGGATGCACTCGTTAGTCCTTCCTACTATTTTTCTACCCTAATTCGCCTACTCCACACCTTCCTATCAAAAATAAAACAAGATACAAACCTGTACTCTACGTAATATAAAGTCATGAAATAATACTTAAGAATTTAGAGGACTATAATTAAATTATGATATAAATGAAAATGATTCTTACTATATTGAAAATGAGATTATACAACAAAAGTTAAGACAGTGGTGGTGCCATGATCATGCTTTTAGAGATGAATAGAATAACAATATTATAGCTTCAACATTGGATCTTAAGTCACATTTTGTTATGCACCCAATATTCCTCGGGCACATTCTTAACTCATTAATAATAATATCAACTATTTAAAAAATATAAAAATCAAACATGTAATTTTTATTTGTAAAATGTATAATAGAGTAACTTCTCACTATTGTTCTCATCACTTTTAAATTTCAGTATTAAGAAACTAGAAAGTATTATTTGGATTACGATTTTTTGGTATTATACTAAGTATGTTGTTTATTTTGATTGCTATTTTCTAAATTGAGTACTTTCTCAAGTCCAAATACTATAACTAAACAATGACTCATAAATTTTCAAGAAAAATTGAATTAGCTATTGTACCTTTTTAGTAACATATATAAACAACAATTGTAAATATTAAAGAGTATAAAGATACATTATTAAATTTAAAACCGTAGAAGTTTATATCACATTTTATCCTTTAGGAAAAATTTAATCAACTTAAGTTTAATATTGTAGAAACCGTAGTATGAGTTAAAAGAAGGATCTTAAGATGAGTTTTGAAGTTCTGAGAAAGCTAGGAAAACTATGAAAACAAAACAAATTTGAACATTTTGGACTAGAATTCTTATGGAACTGCACCTGCATCTAGCGTGAGCATCTTCGTACTAGTTCATCCTATAAGAAGCAGCTTGGAAGCTCTATCAATGAACATTCAGAGCACATCACAAACAATTTAATATAATAAAAGAGGGTAGTTTGACTGATTAAGTGCTTACCTGATCAGCAGCATTCATGGACTGCAGTTTCACAAGAGCTGCATCAGCTAAAGAACGAGCTCGAGAGTGCAAGGCATAAGCTTCTGTCCTCTTTCCCGACGAACCATAGGACTTTGCCAAGTAGAAGCACCTTGAAGGAAATTGAAATGAAATCTTTCAATAGATTTCAAACAAGAAAAGATTCATCCTAGGACAACGTTAAAGATACACAGATACATGAAGCTGCAACCCTGAAAACCTAGTATGATCCAGAAAAGCTAAGATGACTAGCGGTTCATGGGGAAGAGATGGAGGAGGGGCAAGAGGACTTAATAACAATATCTCGTCAAAGTGCAAAAGCGAAATTAATTTTCAGAACAGGCTTAAAACAAGAGGATCAGTAAGACTCCTAATGTCTAGAAAGAAGCTGAAATAAGAGCACCAAAAAACAGGTCTACCGCATCAAATTGAACAAAATTTTGCACATAAAGATAAAAGTGTAGAATGAAACTCAGTACAAGTTGTGAAGTAACTGACAGGAGGCAAATATTAATCCAATGGTGCCCTTCATCTAAGATGATGAACATCTTATCATAGTTCAAATAGATACTGGTACTGAAACCTCAATTTCAAATTACTCCAAATAGGCAAAGTACAATCTTATATAGTATCACACTATCACTGACCCATAAGTTCATTGATCATCGGTTAGGCATTTTGTACATTGAAGTTGAACAACTTATTTGGGACACTAAAAGTTCCAGATCTCCTTTTTCATAAATTCGCCAATAATATTAGTTTTAGACGGCTACAATAAATGCTAATACTATATGAAGATAGTCTTTCACTCTCCCCTTCTCAACAGAAACTTTATTTCAACTATCACGTAATGATAGAAACAATACAAGAACAACATACCCAGTGTAGTCCCATAAGTGGAGCATGGAGGATAGTGAACACATAGATCTTACCCCTACCTTGAGAGGTAGGGAGACTGTTTCCGAAAGATCCTAGGCTCAAAGAAAACATTTCACTAAATGAAGTAACTGATACAAGAATAATCACGGATATGGACTTATAAGGGTGCGCGTTGGTCTCGAGACTTGGTGTGTGCAATTTAAGTGTAGAAGAGTCTCAAAACACACCAAAATCAGCCCATAACTTACACTTGATGGGCAGCCCACTCTTTGAAGGCCTTTTGGCCATTTTAACTTATATCTTGTAATAGTTACATAAAGAACAATGTACGGTTTTATTTACTTAGATTATTATGGATTTTGAAGTGAGAAACACTTGAAAAATACAAAGTCCTCTCTTCTCTTGATGAGTCAAAACCGAAACTAGGAGACATCAATAGGGTGGATTCTCTTTGTTGTTGATTGCTTGAAAACATTAATGCTAGAGAGGTGGATTTCGATCTTGTGTCTTTGTAAGAGATAGGTTTATTGTTGTATGTAGTGTTAAGGGTCCAATATTTACCATTCTTGGGTTCTTAACATTATACCTTCATTTGGTCTATCTATCTATTCTTTTCCTTTTGTAATCTTGTATCCATTTTGTATCTTGTATTGTGAAGCGGTTTTTGTTGTTGTTGTTCTCATTGTGGTTTAATCTAGTGTTGTTAACTTAGTTTGTTGTTGGCTGCAAAGGTGTCAAACACCTATTAATATTGTCCTTCTTGTATTGCATTCTTGAATCCGAGAGTGATCTCCAAAAGGGTCCTCGGTTCTTTGAATTAGTGAACTATTTTTGGAGTGTGTTTGGACTATTTTGAGCCAATTTCGTGTCTTCCAAATTTTTACCGTATCATTTGGTATCAAAGCATGGCTTGATCTTGTTCCTACAAGATCAATCTTGGGCTTGCTTTTTAGAAAATAAAAAAAAATTGTTGAAAAGCTGAAAATTTTAAAAAAAATTGCAATCTGTCCATTGTTGTTGTCTTGACCGAAATTGTGTTCTTGGTCGAGATTTGTTCTTGAGTCTAGGTCTAGGAGTCTTTTACTTGTATTGTGTATTTGTAGTGTTAGTTTTGTTCCTCACTAACACTTTGAGTCGATCCAAACTTGAGCTTGAATTGTTAATATTGTTGTTGTGAACAAAGTGTGGTCGATTGGATGTTGTTGTTGTTCTAACCTTGACCGAGTTGAAGTCCTTGTGTTGTGGTGTTGTTGTAGATCTTGAAAGATTGTTGTTGTGTTCTTTTTGTTCATCACAACCTTCACCTTTTGTAAAACCGAAAACACAACACAAAGGGGACTTAGCCGATTGTTGTTACTATCCTTGTGGTCTTGGCCGTGAGATTGTTGTTGGTTGTTCTTGTTGTGGTTGTTGTGTTCTTGAAGTTCTTCACCATATTCATCACCTTGTTAATATTAAAGTTAACCTAGATATTAAAAAGGTGAAAGACAGGGTGTAGTATTTGTTGAATGTTGAAAGACCCCCAACCACCAAAAAGACTTTACATCACATCTCAACCTTTTTCCATAAAACAAGAGTCCATGTTTTAAGGAGAAGTACAAGTCTAGTCAAAGACTTTTAAGTCTTGAAATTTGAATTGAAAAAGGAGCTCCAAAAACTAGTTTGTATTTTCCTTCATTGAACAATTTCCATCAAAGTCCAAATTATGAAATTAAAATTTGTCAAGAACCGAACCACTAGTGGATTGCCACGTGGATTGCCACATCACCAAATACACTGTTCACGCAATAATTTTGGCTCAAATTTTGATCTCTTAGTTTCATTGTGTTGTTCCATTAGTTTCATTTGTTGATTCCATTACTAACTTACAAGCTAGTACTAGATTGTAAGTTAGTTTTGAAATCGTCCTTCGTGTATACGTTCCTTTGTGTGTCTTGTTATTTTGAGTCATTGTAATACTTGGTCCACCTATCAATGCCTCACAGAGAATAA
>JAPEIP010000003.1:44145206-44157479 GCA_026120095.1 Capsicum chinense
ATAACTGAGAAAAGTTATTTTGAAATCTACTTCTAAAGTAGTAAATCTAAAATTTATTCATGTAATAGTAAATCTGAAATTTACTAAAGAAAAAAGTATATGTCATGGTAAACTTGGAGTTTACTAGAATAAAAGTTCATAAATTGATGTGACCGATTGTTATATCTCGAAGATATGCGTATTGAATATTAGACATGTATTGAAGAACTAGAAGATTCTTTGAGAATTGTTTATGTCGCTTGTTCTCATGATAAGTTGGTTGGACCAACTAATGTAGGGATTGAATTCCTTAAATCTAAAAAGTATAAAAGGTGAATATGGGCTCATTCACCTATCATGTGATCTATTAAGATGCATCGATATAAGATGATTACATGCACATTTATTGTCAACCTGTCATTTGACATTCATAAATGTTGCTTGCTCAATAAAATTGAGTTAAGAGCATAACTTTCAGATTAGACAATTCATCTTGATGATAATGGTTTAGCATTGAATGCCTTCGATAAATAGCTAAACCATTACTAATGAAAACAAAGCTTCATGTGTTGGTCTGAAATATGATATGTTGCATACAATAGCACTTGTATGCATTAGATCAATAAATTATGATTATTTCTTTCCTCTCAGTTGGTTCAAGGTCAGGAATCAACTATTCCATCTAATAGTTTTAATGTGTGGTATACGATTAATGAATATACCATGATACACGAAGATGGATTCCTCAAATAAAATGGAGGATGTAAGTTAGTTTTACTAACATAAAGGGGAA
Organism: Capsicum chinense; assembly: GCA_026120095.1. Taxonomy (NCBI): domain Eukaryota; kingdom Viridiplantae; phylum Streptophyta; class Magnoliopsida; order Solanales; family Solanaceae; genus Capsicum; species Capsicum chinense. Next base: position 44,145,979 of record JAPEIP010000003.1, read on the forward strand.
ATTATATGTAGCTATGAAATATGTTAGGAATTATCATCAGATCCTCATTTAAAAGATAATTCAAGTCAAATGCCGAAAACATCTCATATTAAAGCTGCAAATGCTCTGTGTTCCTAAAGGATAAAGTCTATGCATGTGTGAAGCGTGGTAGACTAATCGGTTCTAAATGAAATAATCCTTAAAAAGCATAAGGAGCAAATAATCAAAATAAGAAGGCAATGTGCTTTTGAAGAGTCTACGACATAACACTTCATAAAACCTTATGAAAGGTTCAGGTACCTGAAAATAATAAAGTGATGAGATCTCAAAATGTTATGTCACACTGTGAACCGACACAAAATGATATATCATTAATATCTTTAATACAATATTAGCACAATATTGTGAGAGATTACGAGGATCTAAATGCTACGTTTATTTAAGCATGCTGACGTAGAAACATTTATCAAGTGACATAAAAGGATGCATCTTGGTAAGCATAAAACTTACTTGATTTTCAATCCAAACACTTGACGATATCACACATGAAATGTTGAATATTTGTCACTTGAAAAATTAATATGAAAACTTTTTAAGGATTCAAAATGCCAGAAGCATATAAAAGTTTCTGGAAAACTTATTTATAATCCTTAGATTGTATAAGCTTATAGCTTGAAAATTAGTGGAACTCTTGGAGAGTTTTCAAAAGCAATAGATTGTTTGCTGACATAATAAATATACCAATTTGAATTGGTTATGAAGTACCATATCTTAGTGCAATTATTGTACTTATGTATCTTGCAAATATTACACGGCCTGATATAACCTTTTTCGATTAATTTGTTAGCAAGGCTATGTGTTCATATGTGGGGATACTGCCATATCTTGGATATATACAAAGCAGTCTATCATAGCCACTTTATTGAATCATGCTGAGATAATAACTATTCATGAAGCAAGCCGAGAATACGTATAATTGAGGTCCATGATACATCTCATTCGAGAAAAATGTGGTTTGAAATATGACAATTTACCCACAATTTTATATAGAGATAAAGCAACGTGCATAGCACATCTTAATGGAGGATTCATAAAAGGAGATAGAACGAAGAAAACTTCATCAAAGTTTTTCTATACACATGATCTACAAAATAATGGTGATATTAACGTACAACAGATTCGTTTAAGTGATAATGTGATTGATTTATTCACCAAATCTCCTCTAATTGCAACTTTCAAGAAGATGGTGCACAAGATCAGGATAAAAAGGTTCAAGGATGATCTCATTAGGGGGAGTTAATACGCACTGTACTCTTTTTCCCTTACGAGGTTTTGTCCCACTGGGTTTTCCTTATAAGTTTTTTAAAGAGACAGCCTATATGCGTATTGATAGAGATGTGTACTCTTTTTCCTTCACTAGATTTTTTTCCTACTGGGTTTTTCTAGTAAGGTTTTAATGACGCACATTATCTACTAATTAGACATTAAAGGGGGAGTATTAAAAATGTATTTACATTATAGTGAATGTCTATCAAGATCTACTTTGATATCTATTAGGATTTGAAGCATCTGTCTTTTACTCTGACTAGGAGTAAATTTTCCCTTTAAATAGAGGGGTTTTGTTCATTGTATTCTCAATCTTATAATCTCTCATCCCTCAAGAGAAATAAAGAAGTCTCTTCTCTTCTCTCTATTTATTCTTGTTATTCTTTCTTTATATTTCATAACAGGTTAGCTTATTTTACTCCTTTTATTGAGCTTTTTCAGTTATGTTCTTATGTGTAAATGTGGCAGTGATCAATGAAACTTTATAACGCTTTCTGCTCTTTTTTTTCTTTGTTAATAGCTATTTTTCTCTCCAAAAGATTGGTATCAAGAGCATTGCCATCTTGAGTGACTTGTGAGAAGAGAGTCAATCAAAAACACAAGTTCTTTCTATATAACCATTCTTTAAATTTCTATCTTAAATAGTTTATAGAAAATGAATTCTGAAACAAGCTTTCTAATTCCACCTGTCTTCAATGATGAGAATTATTAAGCTTAGGAAATTAGAATAATAGTTCATCTTAAAGCACTAGATCTACGGAAAGCAGTAGAAGAGGACTATGAAGTAATTTCTCTTGGAGATAATCCAATATTGAATCGGATGAGACATCACAATGAGAGAAGGACAAGGAAAGCCAAAGCCAAAGCATGTCTTTTCTCTGCAGTATCTCCTTCAATTCTTAATAGAATTATGCAAATAAAGTCCGCTGCAGAAAGTTAGGAGTATCTTAAAAAGGAATACCAAGGAAACAAAAGAGTTCAAAATATGCAAGTGATAAATCTGATTCGGGAATTTGAAATGAAGAGAATGAAAGAATTAGAAACCATAAAAGATTATATAGATCAGCTACTTGACTTAGCCAACAAGGTGAGATTGTTTGGTAAGTATTTTACTGATGAAAAAATTGTTCAAAAAATTCTTGTCACACTTCCTGAGAAATATGAAGCCACAATCTCTTCTTTAGAGAATTCTAAGAATCTGTCAAGCATTACCTTGGCAGAACTTGTTAATGCTTTGCAGGCATTGGAGCAAAGGAGAATAAGGAGGAAAGAAGGTTTTTGTTGAAGGTGTTTTTCAAGATAAATCACAGAATGAGTCATACGAGGAAAAAAAACCAGAAGAAAAGGCAAGGCAATAATTACAACAATCAGGGAGGAAGTAATCCACCCTGTCCTCATTGTAAAAAGACAAATCACTCTCAACTGAAATATTGGTGGAGACCAGATGTCAAGTGCAACAAATGTGGTCAACTGGGCTATGTGGAGAGGGTATGCAATTCACAAACGCAACAAGAAGAAGCCAAGGTTGTTGTAAATCAATATGAAGAAGAGCAATTGTTAGTAGCAACTTGTTTTGCTAGGAAAAACACTTCTAAAAATTAGTTGATTGATAGAGGATGCAAAAATCATATGACCAGTGATCAAAAGCTCTTTAAAGAACTAGATAGATCTATTACTTCCAAAGTCAAAATTGGAAATGGAGAATATCTTGACACAAAAGGCAAAGGAACAATTACAATTCAAAGTCCTACAAGTTTGAAACTTATAACTAATATTTTCTTTGTTCCTGATCTTGATCAAAACCTCTTAAGTGTTGGGAAACTACTTGAAAATGGTTTCAAAGTATTGTTTGAAGAAAAAACATGTGTCATCTATTAACAGATAATATATGCCGCGTCAGTTTGTTATTAGCTTAAGATATTATAGTTGTCTAGATATACTCAATTACAGTAGTTAGTTATGTGTTATATTTAGGAGTCTTATAATTTCCTGTATTTTAAGTGTTTCTGCTTCTTTGTACTTATCACATAGTTTGTATCCACTCTATAAAGAGCTATTGTACGTAAATAACATCTATCTTTTCTCCTCTGTATCTCAAACCTTTATATGGTATCAAGAGCTTTTTTTTTTCTCACAAAGTTCTAAGATTTTTTTTTAACCAACCATCAGAAATGGCTTTCTTTGTTACCAACTCTGATACAACCAACTCCACCAATATTGTCTAATTCAACCCGGTTACCCAACCTCCGATTAAACTTGCTAGATGCCATAAGTTTTCTCTTTGGAAGGCACAAGTACCCATGCTCATGAGAGGACACAATCTTTATGGACATCTAGATGGGACTATCCCTGCTCCTGCCGTGACCACTACCATAAATAACCAGACAATTAACAACCCCAATTATGTTAATTGGTTTCATTAGGACCAATTGATCCAGAATACAATTTTAGCATCCGTAGATACAACTCTTGCTGCCACTGTTGCCACTGCAACCACTGCTAAAGCAGCCTGGGATTCCCTTCATACTGCTTATGCCAATAAGTCACAAACTCGTATTTTTAGCTTGCGAGATCGCCTAGCTCATCTTACCAAAGAGAGTCTTCCTGTGACGGACTATCTCCACCAAGTCTGATCTCTCTGCGATAAGTTTGCCACTGCAAGAGCTCCGGTCACAAATGACGAACTCATTGTCAAGATTCTCACTGGTCTTGAACCAGAATATCGAGAAATCTCAGCAGCAATTCGTGCATGTGACACCCCAATTTCATATGCCAAACTGTTTGAAAAGCTTATTGATCATGAGCTTTTTCTCAAACACAATGCTCCGCCTCACTCCACCACAATTACTGCTGCTGTTGTTCAGAAGTCCAACTCTTAAATAAGGACCAACGTCACCAACAACAATAGGCATCAAAATAACTACCACCAGCAACAACAACACAACTACCAGCAGCAATAACAACAACGTTCTCATCAAGGGCGTAATCGTCGCACCAATCCACAAAAACTTAATGTGTCAAATATATGACCGACCTGGACACTCTGTTAGTGTTTGTGGCTCTCAGTCTCACAATCATTTTCAGGCTCGGGCCAACTTTGCTGAACAAAAAAGGTAGCAATCAGCCCCGTGGATAGTTGATTCGGGGGCTACACACCATGTTGCATCAAATTCCCAAAGTCTCACAAACATTACTGACTACAACGGGTAGGAAGAAATCACTATAGGAAATGGTAACATCATACCAATTTCTCACACTGATAACACTGACTTATCTGCATCTAATTCCAGCTTTCAATTATCCAATATACTTTGCTCTCCTTCAATTGCTAATAACTTGATTTGATTTTCTCAATTTTGTCGTGATAATAAAACATCCATTGAATTCTTTCCATTTCTTATCTTGTGAAGGATCTGAGTATGGGGGCGCCACTAGTTCAAAGGCGGAATAGAGGACGCCTTTATGAGTAGCCGCCAGACAATGCTTCTTCTTCTCAACCGCAATGCAATGTGGTTGTGTCCTTAGATCTATGGCATCGGTGCTTGGGGCATCCATCACGCCATACTCTATATATATTTTTGAATAAATTACTCCACAACGAGTTGCTATAGTAGAAACACGACATCGACATGTTGTTGAGACTGCAAAAACTCTAATGCACCAAGCTTCTTTACCAGCCACCATTTGGAGTTTTGCATGTCATTAAGCGGTTTTTCTCATAAACAGAATGACAACTCCAAATCTAAAAGATAAATATCCATATGAGCTTTTATTTCAAGAATCACCAAATTATGACAACGTTAAAATTTTTGGTTGTTTATGTTATCCGTGGCTGAAACCGTATGCACAAAATAAGCTTGATTCAAAATCAAAGACCTGTGTCTATCTAGGATTTTCAAACAAACATTATTGCCACTAATGCTTTGACCCGACCACCTCCAAAGTCTATCTTTTGAGAGATTTAGTATTTTTTGAAACTAGTTTATCCTTTTACCAATATTTTTTCTAATTATAAAAATCACACTTTGAAAAATTCTTGGGATGAGTTATCTCCTTCAAAAGAGATGGACATTGATATCTTAACAAAGCCACATTGTTTTGAACTACCTCAGTCATTGTCTACAGGCGCACAAAGGTCTCTATGCGTTCCTTCCGCAGCGGCGTCGCCAAGATTAGGTACTTCTTTATCTTCTCCCAACAATCCAGCAAGCAGCTATGCTTCTCCCTATTCAGATGTATCAGCTCTTTCTCCCCCTTCTCCAGTAGCAACAAAGATTCCACCCATCACTGGAACCTGTAGCTGTCGGACCTCTAAGGTTACTCCATCTGTCCAAGCTCTTCAGGTTCCACCAACCACTGCCTTGCAACCACCACAACTTACTGCCCTTCACCACAACCAAAACCAGCCACCCTTTCTCACCCAACGGTTACTTGCTAAAAAACAAATAGTCTAAAACCCAAGTATTTTCTTGCCAAAACCAATCTTCTGCCACCAATTCCCTGGTCCTACAGTCAAGCACAACTATATCCTCAGTGGCAAGAAGCAATAAAAATGGATATGATGCTCTAGTCAGAAACCAGATGTGGGATTTGGTCCCTAGTGACCCCTCCCGAAATGTTGTGGACTGTAAGTGGTTATTTAGAATTAAACATAATTCTGATGGAAGCATTGAAAGGTATAAGGCTCACTTGGTAGCCAAAGGCTTCACTCAAAGACCCGGGTCAGATTATCATTCCACATTTAGCCCTGTTGTCAAGAATGTATCAATCCGCTTGGTCCTTGCAATTGCTTCCCAACGTTCTTGGCCTATTCATCAGCTAGATGCCAATAATGCATTCTTACAAGGTAGACTTGAAGAGGAAGTGAACATGATACAACCTCCTGGTTTTGAGTTCTTTCAAAATTCTACTTACATTTGCAAGCTCAAAAAGGCCATATACGGACTGAAGCAGGCTCCTAGGGCATGGTACACTGAGCTCACCAACTACTTGACAAGTATTGGATTTGTTAAATCAAAATCTGACTTATCTTTATTTATCCTCCATAATTTTGGTGTTACTGTCTACATTCTTATATATGTTGATGACATAATCATTACGGGCAACACTCAGGAAAGTATCATGTCCATCATTAAATCATTTTCTCAACGATTTTCTCTAAAAAATCTTAGGCTTTTGCATTATTTTTTTGGGTGTTGAGGTAATATCCACGCAACTGCCATATACTTGTCCCAACACAAATATGTCAAGAATCTTCTAGATGAATTGCATATGGCTAACTGCAAGGGTATTCCAATGCTAATGTCATCAACCTACTCTTTCATTGACTCGGAGACCGATTCTGCCATTGATGTTTCACTATACTGATAAATCATTGGTAAGCTTCACTACCTATCCTTCACTAGTCCTGACATCGGGTTTACTATGAGCAAGTTGTCTCAGTTCATGCATAATCCCAAAGAGTCTCACTGGAAGGCTACCAAATGTTTGTTGCGATACTTGAAGCAAACAAACACATTGGGGGTCAAGTTAAGTCGACAATCAATAGACCGTTTGCTTGTGTATTCTGACTCTTATTGGGCTGAAAATCCATATGACAGAACATCAACAATAGGTTATGTTGTCTACCTTGGGAACTCACCAATCTCATGGTCTTCCAAAAAGCAAAAGTTTGTCTCACGCTCATCCACAGAAGCTGAGTACCGAGCTGTTGTTGCTGCTGTTTCTGAAGTCAATTGGCTTATGAATTTGATCCAGGAGCTTCACCTATCACCTATCTCTGTGACAGCGTCAGCAGCACTTATATTTGTGCTAATCCTATTTTTCATAGTAGAATAAAGCATATAGCTATTGATTTCTATTTTTTTCGTGAGCAAGTTCAACAAAAGGCGCTTGAGGTTTGTCACCTTCACTTTGCTGATCAAGTTGCTGACATCCTCACCAAGCCTCTTCCACGTAGAGATTTTTTGCGGTATTTTAACAACTTGGGGCTTGTTCCAGTCACCCCCAACTTGCGGGGGCGTATTAACAGATAATAAATGCTACCTCAGTTTGTTATTAGCTTAAGATGATATAGCTATCTAGATATACTCAATTATGGTAGTTAGTTATGTGTTATATTTAGGAGTCTTATAGTTTCCTATATTTTAAGTGTTTCTGCTTCTTTGTACTTATCACATAGTTTGTATCCGCTCTATAAAGAGCTATTGTACGTGAATAACATATATTTTTTCTCCTCTGCATCTCACACCTTTATATCATCAAGGATTCTGATAATAAGGAGATGTTCAAGGTCAAGATGAGAGGAATGAGTTTTTCCTTAAATCTATTGGACGATGAGCAAACAACAATTGTCAGATTGGAAAATGATTCCGAGTTATGCAACAAAAGACTCAAACATTATCATCATGATGCCATACTCTTCATAAAAGAAAATCAACTAGCAAAAGGTCTCCCGAGCCTTAAGAAAAATCTATCTGCTTGTGAAGCTTGTCAGTATGGGAAACAAACAAGGCTTCCTTTTCAGAATTCATTATGGAGGCCAAAAAATAAGCTGCAACTTTTTCACATGGATGTAGGAGGACCTCAGAAAACATCATATTTAAAGGGAATTGAGCATCAACTAATAGCACACTATACTCCTCAACAAAACAGAGTTGTGGAAAGGAAAAATAGGATGCTAATGAAGATGACAAGGTGTTTTCTCCATAAGAAAGGGCTACCAAAGAAATTTTGGGCTGAAGCTACCAATACTGTAGTATTTCTGCTAAACGGAATGCTAACTAAGTCTCTACTTAGAGCAAGATTTGAGTTTCTCAGAAAAAGACTTGGTGTTACAGCTCTTGAGTCAAGGAGGAGTGTTAAGATTAGTGCCTCAAAAGTTGCACCAGCTGCTATAAATACAGCTTTAAAGTAGGATTTAAATTTATTAAATGAGGTTGCAATCATGCAAAATCAACTTTATTACTTTTTCTTATCTTTAGTCATAATTATTAGAAATAATGGTAGCTTATTTTACTCCTTTTATTAAGCTTTTTCAGTTATGTTCTTATGTATAAATATGGCAGTGATCAATGAAACTTTATAACGCTTTCTGCTCTTTCTTTTCTTTATTAAGATCTATTTTTCTCTCCAACAGAAACAAACACAACAATTTATACCATCAGCTCCCCACAGATCTGGAAATTTTTATCCCAGATCTGCACCTCCTCAGGTCCAAAAGCAAAGGTTTACTAAACAGCTTTCAAATCTCAAAGGAAAAAAAGGAAAATACAATCCAAATGTCTCTTGTGATTATTATGGAAAGCAAGGACATCTGGAAGTAGATTGTTACAGACTAATAGGCTTTCCTAAAAATTTTCAGTTCACAAATGATAAGGGTTCTCAAAATCTGATAAGGGGGCATAATGCTATGGTGAAAGATGCAGTGCAAAAATAAGCTATTGAATCTGATATGCCTTTCAGCAATTAACAATATTCTCAGTTTGTTCGGATGTTCAAACAGATGAAGATAGAGGAAGGTTCAAATTCAGGGATTGACATTAATTCTAATTCTTTAGCTGGTACAATTTCTAAGCATCTTGGTTTATGTTTTTCTATCCTAAACTCTAGCACCTGGATCATAGATTCAGGTGCATCAGAACACATGTGTTTCAATTCATCTTCCTTTACTTTCATAACTTGTCTTCAATTTCCTTTAACTATCAATCTTCCTAATTGTCAAATCATTTCAGTCACTCACATAGGTACAATAGCCATATTTTCTGATTTGATTCTAGAAAATGTGTTAAATGTTCCTAGTTTCAAGTATAATGTTATGTCTATTCACAAGTTGTGTTAACAGTTTTCTTGCACCTTGTATTTCACTTTGACAAACTGTGTGATGTAGGGCCCTTCCATGAGGAGGCCTCAAGTTTTTGGTGAAGCACAAGAAGGTCTTTATCTACTCAAGCCTAATGCCAAGGAGTCATTATCTAGTTTCAGCAAGACTACTTGTAGGAAGATTGTTGCTAATCCTAGTAGTTCTTCAGTTTCAGTTTCAGTTTATAATAAAGATAGTACCGTTTTCTTTCCCATTTGTACTAATGTAGCTTCTAATGTAAGACTTTGGCATATTAGATTGGGGCATTTACCTTTTTCATCAATGAAGAATGTCAGTTCCCTTTCTTTTCCATCTAATTCTGAGTGTTATTGTGATATTTGTCCCAAAGCTAGACAATCTAGACCTTCTTTCCATATTAGTCAAATTTCAAAAACTTCTATATTTAAACTTATTTATATTGATACTTGGGGACCCTACAATGGAGATAGATACTTCCTTACTATAGTGGATGATTATAGAAGAGGGACTTGAACTTATCTGTTGAGAACCAAACTTAATGTCTTTCCTGTATGGCAATGTTTTCTGAATATGGCTGAGAGACAATTTAATGTTAAGGTGAAGAAAATAAGGTCAGATAATGCCCTGGAATTGGGAAAGAGCTTGATTACAACTAATTATTTCAACTCTCAAGGGATTGTACATCAAACATCCTGTGTGGATACCCCTCAACAAAATGAAGTTATTGAGAGGAAGTATAGGCACTTGCTTGAAACAACAAGGGCTCTTTTATTTCAATCTCAGGTGCCCTTAAGATATTGGGGAGAGTGTATTCTCACTGCTACTTTTCTTATTGACAGGATGCCTTTAAGGGTCCTTCATGGAAAAACTCCCTATCATAGGCTGTTTGGTAAGGCACCTAATTATAGTTCATTAAAGTGTTTTGGATGTTTGTGCTATGCTAGCACTTTGTCACATGGGAGAGGGAAGTTTGAATCAAGAGCACAAGCTTGTGTCTTTCTTGGTTATCCCATTAATCATAAGGATTTTAAACTCTTAGAGTTGAATACACAGAAAATAATTGTCACTAGAGATATCCAGTTCTTTGAGAACATTTTTCCCTTTACAAAGAATCCCATATCCCCTCCACCTATCTTTTCTGTACCAGACCATGAAATTGTTTCTTTCACTGATGACAAACTTTTTTTCAACATAAATTCCACAAACCACACTTTTTCACTTTCAGATACACTACCAGCTTCAGATTTTTCATATTCACAATCAACCCCACCTTCTCCACCAAAAAATCTACCTACAACCAGTACACCACTTCCTGGGAGATCGGATAGAACTAATAAAGGTGTACTTCTAGTTTATTTACAAGATTATTTATGTAACAATATCTTTTTTTAGCCCAGTCACTGATTTTTGTTTTGCATCTTCTATTGCACCTAATTCTATTTCTTTTGCTGGATTCTCTTTATCAAATCAACTCATTCTTGAATTAGTGTCTAAAATCAAAGAACCAACTAGTTATCACCAGGCATCTACTAATCCAAATTGGTGCAATTCTATGGATGATGAACTAGCAACTTTACAGTCCAACCTCACTTGGGATGTGGTTCCACTTCTACCTGGAAGGAAGGCTTTACCTTGCAAATGGATTTACAAGGTAAAACATCATCCAGGTGGATCACTTGAGAGACTAAAAGCTAGGCTCGTCATAAGAGAGGACATCCAAAAGGAAGGGGTAGATTTCAATGAAATCTTCTCCCCCGTAGTCAAAATGACTATAATCAGATACATTTTGTCTATGGCTGTTAAAAGGCATTGGGATATTTCTCAATTTGATGTTAAAAATGTTTTCTTGCAAGGAGATTTGCAAGAAGAAGTGTATATGAAATTCCCACCTAGTTTGTCTTCTCCTGATCCTAATTTGGTGTGCAAACTCAACAAATCACTTTATGGTTTGAGAAAAGCTTCTAGGCAATGGTATGCCAAACTTACAGGTGCTCTTAATTTCAAAGGTTACAGTGTTTATCTCAACGACTATTCCCTATTTTTCAAAAAGAGTGGTTCTTTGATATCTATTGTGGCGGTCTACGTCGATGACATCCTCATTATAGGTAGTGACACAAAGAGATTGAGTGTCTAAAACAGTTTCTTCATTCTGAATTCAAAATCAAAGACCTAGGACTTCTACATTACTTTCTGGGAATGGAAATTTTAAGGGGAGATCATGGAATTATCATCAGTCAAAGGAAATATACCTTTGATTTGCTTCAAGAGTTTGACATTTCTCATCTGCATCCTGTATCATCTCCGATGGATCCTTCTTGTAAACTTTCTGAATCATCAGGAACACCCATGTCAGATC
>JAPEIP010000003.1:44157579-44170004 GCA_026120095.1 Capsicum chinense
GCTTCAAGAGTTTGACATTTCTCATCTGCATCCTGTATCATCTCCGATGGATCCTTCTTGTAAACTTTCTGAATCATCAGGAACACCCATGTCAGATCTTTCTGTTTACAGGCATTTGATTGGTAAGTTAAATTATTTAACTCATACCAGGCCAGATCTATGCTATGCAGTATTAACATTAAGTCAATATATGTAAACTCCCTGCGATATACATTTCACAGCAACTTTAAGGGTTCTGCATTACCTGAAAGGACATTCTTGTCGAGGAATCTTCTTATCCGCCTCTCTATCTTTCTCCCTCAATGCATTTTGCGATGTGGATTGGGCGTCTTGCCCAGATTCTCGTCGATTGATCAGTGGGTTTTTCATCTACATGGGAGGTTCTTCCATTTCTTGGAAATCCAAGAAGCAGGCATCTATGTCTCTTTCATCAGCTGAAGCAGAATATCGATCGATGAGACGAGATGGGATCAACTTGCCGACATATTCACAAAGTCCCTTTCTGGACCATCGCACCACCGTCTTCTTGCCAAGATGGGACTCACTTCGATCCCCTCTATCCTGAGGAGGGATGTTGAGAATAAAGGAAGAGCGTCATTCAATCCAAACAAGAGAGCTTCATTTGCAAGACGAAATAAATATTTGGGCCGAAATAAACATTTTCAGTAGCAAACACGAACATGGGCCAACTTAGAATAGAAGGTTACTTTTATATTTTCCAAGTTCCTCATAGACAGCCCTATCCGAATTAGTCAGATAGTGAGCATTCAGGACCTTGTTGAAACAATAGTATAATTCAAATACGAGGAGCGGATAGGGGGAGAAGCATGAAGAGATTATTCTACAACTCCCTCTATGGACAGTATTTGATAACAAACTAGACATTCTGGCATTATACTGTCAGTAATAGATAAGTATACATCTCCGTAAAGGCTATGGGTACCACGCCCTTTTGAAACACTTTAGAGCAATGTCACAATTTTGATCTCGTTCAAACAATAAACTCCCCTTCATGTATGCAGCATAAGCCTGCAGATTAGGAAACAAGATTGGTACAGTACAAAATCAAACTCTTGAAGATTTGTGTCAATAATTTAAAACTATATTGAGTCGCTTTAAGCATTGAAACACAAAACGAAACACCACGCCTACACAACAGCAATAAAAAAAATAGTGGCAATGCTAAAGGATGTGATTAGAAAAGGAATGGAATGATTCGGGTGTTTGGCAACTTAGACTAATTAGCTATTGTCTATGCAAAATATCCACTCGCACACACAAAAAAAAAGAACGAGAGAGATAAAGACCTATTTCAACAATTTGTAGATCTGCGAAGTTTGATTCTCTGTTTTTTCTCCACAAGGTAAATAATTTTACTAATCATAGAAAAATCTCCCCCATAAAAGCAATACATTAAAAAGTAGAGAATTAACAGCATGATATGATTCTTTACATTTGATTCTCAGTTCTACCACCAACGTATAAATGTAAGGTGCCAAAAAGTCAACGTGAAAGGCACTGCCAATTATACAAACTTAAAAAACAGATTTTACATTGTACTAAATTCTCATTAAGCAAACAAAGTGATAAACCAGGTCAGGTAAACGATTAGCCACAGAAAAGGGCAGATTGATTAGTGGAAATCGGCAGCTTTAAAGCCATTATTCAGAACCGGATTGACATGAAAGGAGCTACATTTTTCATCACAGAGAGTGTAGCTGAATATCACATCCTTGACTATAGCCTACATTAATGACCGTATTCAAACAGATTCACTACTGTCCTGTGTACATCACAATTGACTAAGAACCTCTCAATGTAGCTACAAGTGGACCACAAATTCTCTCGAGACCACATTTTCTCTCGACCATTTACACATGTAACACCAGCTAAATTATGTATATTTCTTTTCCTCATAATTTCAACAGGAAGTTCGGCCCCTTGATCGTCATGCAAATGAAGCTCTTTTCTTCGCTTTTATCCTTTCTATCCAAGTCACTTGGATTAGTTTGTTTTATCTTTCCTAAATTACAAGTTACTACCTTGACAAGGATACTAACACTTAGGAACTTACTCAATTTATGAAGTCATTAGCAAGTACAAGAGAGCTCCACTATGTAGGCTTCAAAGCCAGTTACATTAACAAATTAAAGATGATTATGGTAAGTGTGGTCAGTATTAGAAAAATAGTTATACAGTAATGAATCTTCATAGTAATATTATTTGTTTGGGTCATTCGCTTGTAGGTGCACGAGGTAAAACTAGAAGCACAAGGAGAAAAATTCTCAAAATATCTACAATTTTTAGGAATCACTGCCGACTAAACTAAGAATAAAACAGATTAGAAGCAAAATATCCATTTGTTGATAAAGTATAAGCAAAAATCCCATATAGGCACAGACAACAGGAGAGGTAAACTGCAGCAGGCAAGCCCCGTGCGACGAACTCAACCGAGAAAGCATGCAGGGGTTTCGAACCTAATACCCCATTTGGGAGATCCCCTGTTCAACCTATTAGGCCACCCTTGCGAGTGAAACAAATTCAGTTTTAGCACTGAAGCAAAGTTTGAAAGATAAATAGAGAAATAAGTCACAGAAGCATCTGTTTTCTTTCAGTATAATTTTAAGTAATAAGATATTAACAAGCAAATCAAGCTTGTCCACCAAAATCTGTTACACGGTTATTCGAAAGGACCCAATGGCTTTCACCTTTTTTTGGGGGGGTAAAGAAGGACCCAGTGGCTTTCCTGCCACCACTACATTTTATCCATTAGTGGCATGAGTTTCCTTTCCCTGACTTCATGTATTTCAGAAAGATCATCCTAATCAAAAGAAAAAACAACAAAGAGACTTCAAGTATAGCAAGGAAAAGGCATTTTGAGAAGATTAACTACTCAATACCTCCATCAGCACCTCAGGGGATGACCAAAGGCTTGGACTAATGACAAAAATCAAATGCTCTCGTGAACAAGCATAATTACATGTATATGAAAATCATAACACAAGAAGCATACCTCCGCTTCTAAGAATGTTCTTGAACCTCCCTTGATGGAACATAATTCCTGGAAAAGATTAGCCCATTTAACCGCCTTTCTCAACCGACCAATGAGATAACTTCTTTGGGGTGCATTTGGTCCATTAGGCAATGTTTTCTTGTCCATAGCATGACTCCAAGCTCTCTCAGCTGTATAAAGAACCAAGTGAAGAAACCTACAACAAGCGTAAATCATTGACATTGTTAAGTACTAATCAAGTTTGTAAATTCAGGAGATAACAAAGAAAATATGACTCATGGCAGAGTAAGATTGTTCATAACTCAATAGACTCCAATCTCCCCAGAAAATATAGATCACACTACAAAAAAGTATAACACTTCTCTCTTTATACTTCTTCAAGGAACTAGACATTTAACATGTCAACTTTTTAGAAATAAACTCAAGAAAATCACCCCAAACGCTCCAAAAAGGCTTCATGATAGCTTAATCAACATCAAACAATGTCAGAAATTAGAAATTCAGACCTGCAAGGATTCGATTGTTGGATAAAATAACCAATACAGCAGAAACTCTTCTACTCCCTCTCTTTTTTTCCTTCTCTGAAAAAACTTCACTAGGCAATGCCTGAGTGAATTTTCAACTGATCTCAATTCAAGTATGGTTAGATATATCATTGTGTAATAAGTTTAGCCTTGTGGTCAATGAAGTAGGATGAAAACCATGTGAGATTAAGATTGGAATCTCAATATAGAAACACTGAATTCTTTTCAATTGCCTAAACCCTGGTGGATAGAGTAACCACTAGTGGAAGCTACTAGCAAGTATGCGGTGAAATAGTTGAGTGATGTGCGAGCTAGCCCAGACATCACCGTAATCTTAAAAAGTAAAGAGTGAAATTTGGGACCGAATAAAATGTAGAGAATTCATATAATTGACCCTAATTAGTTTGAGAATGATGGGTAATTTCTGTTGTAATAAGTAAATACAACCTTTAAAAAACATTTCTCTATGTTGTGGCATTCTAAGGTGTCCCTTACTTCAAAAACTTTTCAACCAATCCATCAATTAAATAGTGAATCAAACTAATAGTATGTTCCGACAAGCTTATAAAATCGGCTTATATTGAAAAGTGATTTGCGTTATGCCAATAAATTTAAAAAGCACTTTTTAGTGTCAGTTAGTGATTAGCAAACTTTTTAAAAAGTATATCTAAATATATTTTTCTCAAAAGTGATTTTTGGTGAAAAACAACATTTTTAGCTTCTGAAAACACAACTTCAGCTGCTTTCCAGAATTCTGCCACTTTTTAGAAGCCCTATTTTCCCTCTCAAAAGCTAGGCCAAACAGCTTACAATTTTTAAAAATAAGCAATTTTAGCTTCCGAAAAGCTTGGCCAAACAGGGTATGCGTATGACACTAGCAATAGAAAACATGACAAACAAAATACAAATAGACACACCTGACTTGAGTAACCGTAATTATAGGACGCTTCATATACTTGAAACGTCTGTGAGTGAACTTGAGTGATTTATATAATCTCCTTAATCGAGCCGTACAATACCTAATGCAAAATTCCAAATCTATATATATATAAAGGAATAGGCAAGGATTTATCTTTTTTCTGTTTTTTTTTTGGATTTTGTTTAACTTTAATTACTATTTTCTTTTAATTCTATTCATTTAATTAATTAAGATTTTCATTAATTACTATTTAGTAACCCCACACGCATGTAGCAGCAAAACATTGAATTTAGTCGCTTCAAATCAAACCATCCGACTTTCTCTTTTCCTTTACAAATTAATTTTATCCTTCTCAAAAATTCTACAGTAAAATCGAATGGTTTGCAGTCAACATGCCTCTGAAAAGTTTTATTTTATACTGGCAACAGACGCTCTTATGTGTTCTTCTAAATTGTTGTTGTTTGTTCTGATTCTCTAATCGGGTATGCCTAGTTATTTTTTTTTTTAATCTAATGGGATTTGCCTAATAGCCGTTATTTGTTTTGATTTTCTAATGGGTTTTGCTTGATTATTTATTCTGATGCTCTAATCGATTTTGCCTAATTAGTGTTAATTCTTCTGATTTTCTAATGCGATTTATGATTCTATTTGTATATGCTATTCAGGATGTGTTAATGGGGATTGCTAAGGGAGAGAAATGGGATTTGAAGGACTTGACAACTTTCAAATTGGATGCCAAGAAATCCAAGTTTGGAACTTTAAGAAAATATGAGTTTCACATCCGAATTGGGATGACGGAATTGTATTCATGATAGAAGAGGAAATATTCCAGTGAAAAAGACTTCAGTTTCATGACAAGAATGAGTCCGACTTTGACTCTTTGTTTAAAGAGATTGATTCTAAGGCCACTCTTGATGTACTACAAATTCAATGGTTATTTGAATTGTATGCTGCCGGAGATGCTCACCTCTCCTTGACGTTCCCTGTACGTCTATCTTTCTTTATCTTTTGTTAACATATATCCCCAACTTCTTTATTTGTAGCAATACATTTTGCTAGCTAAACCTGATATTTTCTCGGTAGATGACCTTTGTTTTCCATCTAATGTTGTTTCCATTTAAATTTCTATTTGGATATAATTGGATGTATATGTGAATGCACCTGGAAAGAGGTGCTGGTGCACCACTTCAGCTCAAGTTTGATGCATATAGTTGAAACTTTTAAATAGACACGCACAATAAGGCATATCTATTATCACAAAGGTAGTGGGTAGCAGCTTTATCGATATGATTGAACAGTTTATCTGTAGTTTATATGTATAGTATAAATTGTGAACTTGCACTCATTGTTACAAAGGATTAGTGGTACTTGACACTTTTTGACATGAAATCGTCGATCACTTTTCGACATGAAATCATGGATCCAACTGATCAAATTGATTGCAAAAATTCAGTTTGTGTTGTAATTGAACTGTGGAACAATCTTAAAGATTCAATACTTGGTTATTGATCCTTATGTTGGAGTGTTCGGTTAAATAGACAGCTAGATTAGGGAAATATTCTCCCATCGCATTAGTCCATTAGGCTTATTATTTGCATTTGTAAAATCAAATCCACCATGTAGTTTACAAGATTCTTTGCATATTTATGAAGTGCTAACTCACTTGATGTTTCAGCATATTTAGGTGAATAGTTATTTAATATTATCTTCATTGTAAGGTATGCATACTCGTATTCTCGTGCTTTTCTAATTTTCAGTTGTTTATCTGCATACTTCATTTGAGTTCAATATTTGCATTCTAAAAAGTTTTGGTGTAAAGCAAGAGAGATTCTGATCCTTTCGTTGGTGTTCTTTTATGTTTTTCTTTCACTTCTTTTTTTCTTTTGCTTCTCGCTTTAGGTATGAATCATAAACATAGATAGCCTATGTGGTTCTCCTACTGTAATCTCCAGTCATTCAAGATCGTTATTTAATAAAGAAAACAATGTGGAGTCGAGATCAGCAGAAGAGTCTTTTAAAGAAGTTGATCATGACTAAGCTGGGCTCAGAACATCAATATTTTATTGGAAAAGATCTGGTCATGTTCAAGCTAGGGTCAGAACATCAATAGTTGATTGTAAAGGGTCTGATCACGACCAAGCTGGGGTCAGAACATCAATAGTTGAATGTGTGGAGCGGTATCAGCTCTGTGTCTTCATTACATTAATAGTGCTGCCAAGTGGAAAGAAGGGACTCAGACGAATCAAGTTCAGGTATATTTCCTTTCATAAGTTGTATGATACGGAATTTCCACCTTTTCTGCATTTTTTGTTTGTTGAAAGATCATGGCTAACTTATTGGAAGGAAGGGTTCCATCATGATTTAGATGTTAGACATGAAAGTTAAGCTGATTGTAATTTAGAAAGAACATCAATAGTTATGATCTCTTTTTGCTTCTCATTGTTCAGAACATCAACAATTATTATCTATTTTTGCTTCTCATTGTTCAGAACGTCAACAGTTATGATCTCTTTTTGCTTTTCATTGTTCATAATATTGTAATTGAGATTGAACTCTAAACTCAGAGCATTTGTTTCTCTGATTTAATTGAGTTTTGCAAGTTGAGGGAGCTAACACGTATGCAAGGGCAAATCCAGAATTTTGGCACCACCAAAGGATGTGGTGCAGTGGATGGGGCTGTTCCTCCCTTAACCAGAGGTCTCGAGTTTGAGCCTTGGGTATGAAAAAATCCTTGGTAAGGAGTGCTGGAAAGGAGAAAAATTGGGAATTTTACTTGTGATCCTCAATGAATAAAAACGTGATTTGATTACACTATACAAACTTCCTTATATACTAAAAAGAATATGCTGCTAGTCAAAAGACTACCTTCCAGCTGTCCTATTTACAATTGGTCAAAGCTATAACAAACTTTTATTCTCTACAAATAAAAATCCTAATAATACTAAACCCAGGAAGCTTCTTATCAGATAAGATTGTAACTTGGCCAACTATATTGGATAGGACTCTATTTCTCTGTAAGCCCACAATGAAAACTGCTGGATAAGCAGCCCAAGAATGCAGAGTTATCCTTTCTCTTGAATTTGTTTGACACTTGTGAGGTTGTTGTATGAACTTTGAGATTGAAAACAATGATCAGTGTCGACACCCCCTCAAGTTGGAGGGGTGTGAGACCACTCCTAACTTGCCGGTTAAATGCTGGTGAAGATGACCAGGAAGAGGTTTCGTGAAAACGTCGGCAAACTATGAGGTAGAGGGAACAAAATTCAGAGAAATAAGTCCAGCAAGGAACTGTTGACGAACGAAATGACAATTAAGCTCCACATGTTTCGTTCGTTCATGAAAGACTAGATTTTTGGCGATATGGAGAGCAGCTTGACCGTCGGAGTGGAGAGGCACTGGAAGTGATGGTGAAACCGTGAGATTAGAAAGTAAGCGCACAAGCCAGATGATTTCAACAACTAGACGGCTCATGGAACGATACTCTGCTTCAGCGGAAGATAAAGAGAGGATTGGTTGTTTCTTTGATTTCCATGAAACCGGCAAACCACCCTAACTCACGAAGTACCCACTAATAGACTGACGGGTCTCCGGGAAAGAACCCCAGTCCGAATCACAAAAGGCAAGCAATTTGAGTGACGGATCCCTTTTTGGTTTTAGGAAAGAGTTTAATGAGAAGGAAGCAAAAAATGGTGGGAAGAAAATCAACTTTCTTTCTACATAAAGTATGATGTTGAAGGATATGAAAATCTGAACAAAGGTTTGCTGAAGAAGTTTCGTTTTTCTTCCCAATGTAAATTGAACATGATTACAATAATGGTTCATGTTAGACAAGGTGTTTTTCAATCACCTTAACGTTTTGAGCATACTTTGATAAGCATACTTTCTCTATTTAATTACTCTTTAGGTCTATATCAAGTATCATTTGAGCTCCTCGAGTTTGTTATCGTAGAAGATGTTGGGGAACAACAGAAAAATAATAATAACAACAATATAATTTAACTGTTGACAAAATATTATATTAATAATATTAACAATACAATAACATAACAGTGTATAATATTATTGCTACCTTAGTGATAATACTATAATCAATCTGGCAACTATAACAGTAATCTAACTGCTTCTTAACCAGTTAATATATTAATTATACTTGAGTCGTGCTAGGCACTGTCCTAAGAAACTATTTCTGAAATGTTTCTCCAGAATTAAACAAGCACTTCCCTGATTAATTGGAGGATATTCAGAGTTAAATAAGTCTTCCCTAATTAAACAGAGGATACAGAAATCAACAAAATTATTAATACAAATACCAACAAGTTAAAATAGTAAAGCAGAAAACAACTATAAAATGACAATTAAATTGGAACAAAAAGGATAAGAAATTGGATAGTTGGAATGGAAGTATATATCCTTCTCTCTGTTTTTGTGCAAAGGGAGAAATGCTATATATATAGAAATATTGAGGCGGCAAATATTATTTTTTTCTTTCTCTTCAAGTAAAAAATTCTCTTGAAATAAATACTTCACTTACAATTTCCACATTATTTCAAAAGAATTTATAGGAAAATATTTTAACTTGTTGGATTTGCATGGACAAAATACTGTAGATTTGGTGTCTTCTGAACTATTAATCAAATTTAGACCAATAAAATTTAACTTATAGAATTATCGGTGAAATATAATATTTCTATAAACAGAATAATCTTGTTGTAAGTCAGAGACTTTATCAATCACATTTTGATCGTAATTTTGTTGTTCAACGCGATTTTGCGTCAATAGGCCATGTGCGCGCCTGGTATTCATGAGAGCTCTAGAGACTAAGGTCAAAAGTCTCATAGAAACGACTTCATTCCACTTCTCATATAGGTAAATTCATCAAGTGTACACTGCTTTAAATACACCATCCATAAGGACTATGAATTCATTAAGAGTTAATAACTCATCCCTCCATTTTAGTAGCAGTTTAAACACTCTTAATTAGTGCGCAGAGTTAATATTGACTTGTTATTACCCATATGAACCTACTTCATAGGATCTCCAATTACATAGGTTGGGTTACCATCTTTGTTGATAATCATATTGACCTTAACCCCATCTCTTTTGAGGTTTGAAGAATTAATTTTCTTCCCACAGGTTTAGTCAGTGAATTGGCTGAATTCAATTCTGATTTCACATAATCAATGGAAATTATTCCATCTTTCAGCAGCTTCTTAACAATATCATGCCTCAATTTCATATGTCTACTCTTACAACTGTAAGATTTATTCTTCACAATAGCAATTGCGGCTTGACAATCACAGTGTATATACACAGGAGGTATCAAATCATCCCTTTTTAAAGTGATATTAGACAACAGATCATCCTTTTTCAAAGGGATATTAGATAACAGATCATCCTTTTTCAAAGGGATAACAGATCATCTTTTTTCAAAGGGATATTAGGCAACATGTCATCCCTTTTTAAGGGCTATGAGGCAATAAATCATCATTTTTAAAAGGGATATTTGCTAAGAAATTTTTTAGTCATTCAGCCTCAGTACCAACTAATTCCAGAGCCACAAACTCTGATTCCATAGTTGATCTAGAAATGATCGTCTGTTTAGCTGATCTCCGTGATACTGTACCTCCACCAAGCATGAATACATAACCACTAATGGATTTTGTCTCGTCTGAATCAGAGATCCAATTTGCATCACAATAACCTTCTAAAATATAAGAAAATCCACTATACAAGATATCATAACTCACGGTTCCTTTCAAATATTTCATCAATCGCATTAATGCAGACCAATGCTCATTATTTGGATTATGAGTATATCTACTCAGTCTACACACAGTATAGGCTATATCAGGCCTAGTAAAATTCATTAAATGCATTAGACTCCCAATAATATGTGCATACTTAGATTGAGCAACTGAGTTACCATTATTTCTTTATAATTTAGAATTAGCATCATAAGGAGTGGCTACATGAGTTTTCTCCCAACATTCAAACTTCTTGAGAAGTTTTTCAACATAATGTTCTTGTGACAACATTATACCATCTTTACTCCTTATAACTTTAATTCCGAATATCATATTCACTTCACCCAGATCTTTCATATCAAAGTTAGTCGACAAAAATAATTTGGTACGTTTCACAATATTTAAACATGTACCAAATAAAAAACATATCGTCAACATATAAACAAATTATCACATATCATTGTCTACCACTTTTGTATAAACACATTTAGCCATCTCAACAGAAGAAAAAACGTCTTTTATTAAGACTTAATCAAATTTCTCATGCCACTATTTAGGAGCTTGTTTAAGGACATAAAGAGATTTAATTAATTTACAAACTTTAGTTTCTTGTCCAGAAGTTACACATCCTTCAGGTTGAATCATATAAATTTTACACGTCCTTCAGGTTGAACCATATAAATTTCTTCTTCTAAGTCTCCATTTAAGAAAGTTGTTTTCACATCCATTTAATGGATAAAAAGCTTATGAATTGATGCCAAAGCAATTAATACTCCAATAGAAGTAATTCTTGTTACTGATGCAAATGTATCAAAGTAATAAATATTTTGCTTTTGAAAAAATTATTTAGTTACTAACCGAGCTTTATATTTATCTAAAGATCCATCTGAATTAAGTTTTCTTTTGAAAATCCATTTACAACCAATCGGTTTTGCACCAGGAGGTAAATCAGTTAAAATCCAGGTACTATTTTTCATAATTGAATCAAGTTCAATTTTTATTACCTCTTTACAAAATTTAGCATCAGAAGAAAATATATTTTCAAAATAATTTAATGGTTCATTATCAACAAGAAAAGTTTGAAAATCATTTCCATAAGAAAAATATTCTTTTCTAGGCCTTGTACTCCTTCTCAGTTCCTCAATATTAGAGGTAGTTTCATTTTCTTTTTCAATAGGTGCATGAGAGATTTTATCACATAGTAAAAAAATATGTTCAAAGAATTCAGCATTCTTTGTCTCAATTATAGTATTACTATCAAGTACATCACATTTCAAGACAAGAAATCTGTATGCAGCACTATGTTCAGCATATCCAATAAGCATGCAATCAGCAGTTTTAGAACCTATTTTCCTCTTTTTAAGTTCAGGAAGAAGAACTTTAGCAAGGCAACCCCACACTTTTAAATATTTCAAATTAAGTTTATAACCTTTCCACAATTCATAAGGGGTTTTGCCAGTTCTTTTATGAGGAATTCTGTTTTGTAAATGACATGCAGATGAAATAGCTTCACCCCACAAATTATCAGGTATATTAGAGCTAATTAACATAGAATTTATCATTTCTTTCAGTGTCCTATTTTTTCTTTCAGTTACACCATTAGACTCAGGAGAATAGGACAGAGTTACTTCATGAATAATACCTTTTTTTTTTTTTTTACAAAAAGCATTTATAGGTACATATTCTCTACCTCAATCAGATCTAATTCTCTTAATTTTTCTACTAAGCTGATTTTCAACTTCAGATTTATAAGACACAAAGCATCGAATGCATTATCTTTATTTCTAAGTAAATACAACTTAGTAAATCTAGAGAATCATCAATAAATGTCACATATCTTTTACCATCTCTAGTCATAGTTTGTTTTAAATCACCCAAATCAGTGTGAATCAAAGATAACAGTTCAGTTTCTCTATCAACTGAAAAACATGATTTTTTCATAATGTTAGCTTCAACACATATTTCACATTTATCAAAATTACTTGAATCCAAAACAGATAATAATCCAAGTGATTGCATATTCTTTATATATTTTATATTAACATGACCTAATCTAGCATGCCATAAAGAAATAGACTCAATCATATAAGCAGAAGCTGATGCACTATCATTGATAATATTAAGTACATAAAGTCCATGATTACAACGTCCATTTCCAATAAGAATATCATATTTAGTTAATATGACCTCATTATTTTCAAATATAACCTTTATTCCAGCTTTTC
>JAPEIP010000003.1:44174989-44189995 GCA_026120095.1 Capsicum chinense
ATCAAGAGAATCGAGCTTGAGTTGATTTGGAGTTTAATTGGTGGCTAGACTATTTTTACTGTTTCATTACTTACTGTCCACAAAATCTATTATAGTTGTAGCTGTTAGTTACATTCACTGTCACTGTAGCATTTCCAATTAGTAGTTAGTTAGAGGAAGTTAGTCTCAATGGTGTCAATAAATACTCTTATTTGTACTCTACAGATTTATTGATTGATAATACAAAATTCTCTCTCCTTAATTCTCTCTTCTTCTCTAATTAGCTGAATTCTCGGAAGTTTCATCCCTGATCAACCATAGTAGTTCACCGAGCTTAGCTCCTTGAGCTACAGTTCTCATTTACGTGCATCAATTGGTATCAGAGCCAATCGTTTCTCGGCTTAATTAACCATGGTAGTTCGTGATAAAAACTCAGACAAATCGAATGAGGAAGTCGATGGTAAGCTTTCTCACATTCAAGATCAGTTTCAGAAATTAATGGAGGGTATGTTGAGCATTTATGAAAGAAATGTTCAAACTGATAAAAAACTTTTGGGGATCAAGGAAGCTCTAGGATCGTTGATGTCCAAGGAGAAACAAAAGGAGCAGGGAATGGCTGAATCATCCACCATCAGAAGTTGTCCAGCTAGGATGCAGAATGAAGGTCGCAATAAGGATTTCCATGGAGTTGGAATTTATGGTAATGGACAGTTTTTTACTCGATTCTACAAATTGGATTTCCCTCATTTTTTTGGTTGTGATTTTCGTACTTGGTTATACAAAGTTGATCAAGTTTTTTCTACGGAAGAAATTCCTTTTGAACAAAGGGTTAAGGTTGCTTCCATTTATTTAGATGGTGAAGCCATTGTATGGCATTGATCATATATGAATTCTTATAATTCTTTAGCTGATATATCATGGACTGAGTATGTTTTAGCCTTGAATGAGAGGTTTGGGGATGGATTTGAGGATCCAGTGGAAGCTTTGAAGAACCTTAGGCAAACTGGTCGTGTTAATGAGTACCAAGCTGAATTTGATAGATTATTAAATGCAGTTAATCTTTCAAATGAGAATGCTATAAGTTGTTATTGGGAGGATTAAAGCTGAAACTGAATAAAGCGGTTAAGATCCAAGCACCCAAAACCTTATCTCAGGTTTACAAGATTTCTAGATTATAGGAAGAAGTATTTGAAGCACAAGCTAGCTCATGGGGTTTCAAATTACTGCATAAAGGGGCTAACACCCTTTTGCCCACTCCAACTACTTTGAGAACCTCTAGCTATCAGAAAAATACCACTTCTCAGCTTGTTGTTACTAAACTAAATAAATTCAGAAGGCTAACTGCTTCAAAAATAAATTCAAAAAGGGCTAAGGCCCTCTGTTTTTATATGATGATAAATATATTGTTGGTCATAACTGTAGAACTAATAAACAATTATTCATGGTAAAACTGATAGATGAAGAAGAATTCTTTGACAGGGAAGATGATAGTCTGATTGGACACGATGTCCAAAATATCTAGAAACTTGATGAACTCATGACCATTTCCTTGCAAGCTTTCACAGGTGCACATAGTTATCAAACCATTAGGGTCACTGGTTATCATGAGAAAAGACCCTTACAGGTTTTAATTGATACTGGTAGCACCCACAACTTCATTGATCAAGGGATAGCTAAGAAGTTAGGGTGTAAGCCTTGTGATATATCTGAACAATCTATTAGTGTAGCAGATGGTAGACAAGTGCAGATTACTGCTGTATGCAAGAACTTGCAATGGCTGCTTCAAGGCACTACATTTGCATCTGATTTCTTAGTATTACCTCTGGGCACTGTGGATATTATATCGGGGGTGCAGTGGTTGAATACTCTTGGTAGAATTTTGTTTGATTTTAAGAGAAGAACTATAGAATTCAAATATCAAGGGAAGAAGCATTTGTTAAGAGGTGCAACTAGCCAGCTAAAATCTTCAAGGGCTAGTTCCTTACTTAAAGGTGTGGGGTCTGATGCTCAGTTCTACATGATGGATGTTCTTGTTTCTGTGAATTTTGGCACTTATTGTTACAACATTCAAGCATTACAAGGTACTAAACTACATCCTGAATTGTCAGTATTACTTCAATAGTTTACTGCTATATTTGAGCCTCCTACTACTTTACCACCCCTAGGGGTTTATTTGACCATAAAATACCTCTCATGGACTTTGTCATACCTGTCAATAAAAGACCATAAAGATATCCTGGTGTGAAGAAGGATATTATTTAGAAATTGGTGCAGGAGATACTAGATCAAGGAGTTATTCAACATAGCACTAGCCCTTATGCTTTTCCTGTGGTATTGGTGGGTAAAAAGGATGGAACTTGGAGGTTATGTGTGGATTATAAGGAATTAAATTAATTGACAATTAAGGAAAAGTTTCCTATTTCTATCATTGAGGACTTATTGAATGAATTATGTGGAGATTTTGTATTCTCTAAGATAGATCTTAGAGCTGGTTACCATTAACTTAGGATGATTGATAGTGATGCTCACAAAATAGCTTTTAAGACGCATGAAGGCCACTATAAGTTCTTAGTGATGCCTTTTGGGTTAACTAATGCCCCATCTTACTTCTAAAGTTTGATGAATGTTGTGTTCAAGCCATTATTGATAAAATCTGTATTGGTTTTCTTTGATGATATTCTTATCTTCAGAAAGTTTATGGTTGCTCATATCAATGATGCGAATGTAGTGTTTGAGCTTATGGTTCAACATCAGTTATATGCTAAAATATCCAAATATACATTTGGGGTTCCTAAAGATGAATATTTAGGGCATGTGAGCAGTAAAGAAGGTGTAGCAATAGACAGTAAAAAGAACCAAGTTGTACAGCAATGGCTTATTCCTGTGAATATTAAGCAGTTGAGGGGTTTTATAGGTTTTGTAGGTTATTACAAGAGGTTTATCAAAGGTTTTGGTACAATTTGTAGACCTCTACATGATTTTCTCTAGAAGGAAGGGTTCTTGTGGACCGATGATACTATTAAAGAATTTGAGGCACTTAAGGCTTCTTTAATCTCTGCACCAGTAATAACTATGCCTAATTATGCACTAACCTTTGTGGTAGAAATAGATGCTAGTGGTAAGGGTATTGGAGCTATATTAATATAAGAATGCCATCCTCTTGCTAACATTAGCAGATTATTGGCTCCTAAACACCAGGCTATGAGTGTTTATGATAGAGAATTATTGGCTTTACTCTTTGCTATTTCTAAATGGTCTCATTACTTTTTGGGTAGAAGATTCATTGTCAAAACTAATCAGAAAGCACTTAAGTACCTGCTGAATCAGCCTATTTATACCGACTTTAGGTGGCTTGCATTTCCAAATTAATGGTATTTGATTTTTGCTTTGAGTACAAAAAAAGGGTGGAGAATAAGGTTGCTGATGCTTTATCTAGAAAACCTGATGCTGAGTTGTTAGCTATCTTGGTGTTAGGTTTTCACGGTGATCTCTTAGATAGGATTAAAAATTCTTGGACAAATGATTAGTACTTGCAGGATATAATTAAATAGTTTTAGTTTTTTCCTTATAAGTCCTTTACTTGGCTTAACAATCAATTGAGGTGAAAGGGCAAGCTAGTGGTTGGTCAAGATGCTAAACTTAGAAGGGACATCATATCCATCTGGCATGATTCTACTCAAGGTGGACACTCTGGCATGGATGCCACTATTAAGAGGCTGTAGTCCTTATTCTTCTGGAAATACTTAGTACAAGACACTAGAGACTTTATTAATAGGTGTGATGTTTGTCAAAGACATAAGTATGATGTTGCTGAAAATCCAGGTCTGCTGTAACCTTTACTAGTGCCTGATGGTGTGTGGACAAATATATGCTTGGATTTTATTGAAGGATTGCCCAAATCTAGTGGAAAAGAGGTCATTCTGGTGGTTGTTGATAGATTGAGCAAGTATGGACACTTCTTAGCTTTGGCACATCCTTATACTGCTCAGTCAGTTGCTTAGTGTTTCCTTGATAACATCTTCAAATTGCATGGCATGCCCAATACATTGACTAGTGATAGAGATCCTATCTTCCTAAGCAACTTTTGGCAAGAGTTGTTTAGTTTACAAAGGGTCCAACTGCAGAGATCAACAACATACCACCCTCAAATTGATGTCCCGACAGAGGCATTGAATAGAACATTGGAGACTTATTTGACATGTTTTTGTTCTGATAATCCCAAAGAGTGGGGTTCTTATTTACCTTTAGCTGAGTGCTGGTATAATACCACCTACCATACTTCTATTAGATGTACCCGTTAAGAAGCTTTATATGGACAAAAACCTCCTATTCATCTTTCTTACTTAACTAGTAAAGCTCCTACCGAGATGATAGATAGATCATTGGCTACTAGGGAGGCTATTATTGAACTGTTGAGGTTCTATATTCTTAGAGCTCAGCAAAGAATACGAGATACTGCTAAGAAACATAGATCTGAGAGGTCTTTTGAGGTAGGTGATTGGGTTTATTTGAAGCTTTAACCCTATAGGCAAATCTCTGTGTTTGTGAGAATATTTCCAAAGTTGGTTGCTAAATATTATGGACCTTATTTGGTGGATGCTAAGGTGGGTTCCATATCTTATAGTCTGTTACTTCCTTCTGATGTCCTAATCCATCAAGTCTTTCATGTTTCTCAACTAAAGAGGTGACTTGAGGTCCCTTTTAGTATTAATCACCCACCTATAATTCAGCTTTCCAGTCCTTGTTGTCCTCAACCTGACTCTATTCTCAACAGAAGATTGGTGAAAAGAGGTATCAAAGCTGTTGGTCAAGTTCTGGTGAAGTGGTCTGGCTTCGATGATTCTCAAGCTACTTGGGAGTTTGAATCAGAGTTGTTTCATAGGTTTCATACATTTCATCTTTGAGGTCAAAAATGTTCTTTACGGAGGGATATTGATACAAGTATTGGATATACAAGTGATCGAGATAGTCAAAGAGATCAAGAGAATCGAACTTGAGTTGATTTGGAGTTTAATTAGTGGCTAGACTATTTTTACTGTTTCATTACTTATTGTTCACAAAATCTGTTATAGCTGTAGCTATTAGTTACTGTCACCGTCACTGTAGCATTTCCAATTAGTAGTTAGTTAGAAATAGTTACTCTCAATGGTTTTTATAAATACTCTCATTTGCACTCTATAGATTCATTGATTGATAATACAAAATTCTCTCTCCTTAATTCTTTCTTCTTCTCTAATTAGCTGAATTCTCTGAAGTTTTATCCTTGATCAGCCATAGTAGTTCATCGAGCTTAGCTCCTTGAGCTGCAGTTCTCATTTATGTGCATCAAGTTTCATCCTCGATTTCCATGTCTGATTAGTGATTATCGCCCTTTTTGTGCATACACGGAACAACAAAGCAGCCCACAGTAGAGAATATCTTAAATTAACTAGGCTTTTCTTGCGAAAACCAAAAACATATTTTATCAATTTGAAAGTTTAACGTTGAAAATAGAATTGAAATAGTGTTTGGCTATAGTATTTTGGAATTAAAATTAAAATAAAAAAATATTTTTAAAATACAAAGGTGAAAATAAATTTTAAAAATGAAAATTTTTGTGAAATGGAGTTATTTTATGAAAATAAAAAAATTAAAAGAATTTTTGAAAACAATAATACTATTAAAAAGTGAAACCAAATATTGTGAAAACACCTTTTGAGTTATTTTCTGAAATTTCAAATACAATTTTAAATTGTATTTAGTATTTTTGTGGTCCAAACACGTATTTTAAAATAAAGTGAATACTATTTGTTGGTGAAATTACAATAAAATTACAATTGAAATACAGAAAATGAAGACAATATAGTAATCTTTTTCTTGGCTGAGACACATATATCTCGCTTTCTTTAAGCAGATTCAAGCTCACTGCAATAAATTTTTTTCATAAGTCCAGTAGTAATCTTCTTGTCTTTTCCATTGCAGGATACAACAGTCTTATCACAAAGTACAACTCAATAAACCCTAGACAAGATTTGAGTTCAAAGCTCCCAAAAAAAAATACTTCTCTTTAACGAATAAACTCTCTTTTTACTAATTTTTGTGAACTCTATATTTTTCATGTATTTAGAAAAAATATACAAGACCACCTCTATTTATAGCATATATATATATATATATATATGTATGTATGTATGTATGTATGCCTTACATGCAGTGTATAAAAATGAATGAGGATTGATAAAAATGAAAGAACAATGACCTAAAGATTACAAGAGTTACATGTAACTAATGATCATATTCTATCACTATAAAGAAATAAGTTCAAATGACAAATAAGAGTTGAAAGCTGAAAAATTCAGTAACGTGGGTTGGTGCCAAATAATGGCATTAAAGATAGGAAAATTGTGTTGCACATATCAACAAAGAAACGGATGACTAACACCCACTTTATTAGAGTAAAGAAGCAGCTAATAACTACTAATATTTAAGGAATATAAACTCCAAAACTATCTCATATTCAATGTCATAATTTGGCTATGGTAATGAGGCATTAAAAAAATTATAATTAATGTTAAAATGCCACAAAACTAACAGTCACCCACTAATTTTAATATTATAAGAGAGTCTACTAGCTAAAAGAATGCTATCATGCATAATGAAGGTGTGTTTTGCATTGAACCTCCACTTATTAAATTAGTAATTTTTGTTCCAGAGTCGTAGTGGTCTCAGACTTGAACTATGAATGCTTAAGGAAAATAAAACATCATTGAATTACACATAATAATCGCAGTATTGACATGAGCCTTATGGCCAACATGTTACCGTGTGCTATTTCGATTTCATGAGTGTATTTGAGAATGAGTCTGATTCTTATAGGAAGCGGCCTACTTTCACACTCACACAGGTGAAATCTGTTGATAGTGATCCTGTAATTTTAGAACCTCACTCATACGAGCTACAAATTTTAATTAAGAGTTTTTTAAACTCAACCTCACAAATCATTACAGAAAAATGCACTCTAGGTTGGGTTTCCTCACATATGACTCAAAATGTAATAGGCTTCGATCTCCTCCCCTTCGATGTGCTCCAGACCTTTTCTATTGTTAAGGCCTTAATCATGGATCTGTAAGATTATCACATGATTTGACATAATCAATATTAATGGTTCTATTTATCAAACAAGATCTCACACTATTATATTTTCTCCTTATAGGTCAGAATTTACCATTGTAATAAGGATTTTGAACTTTATCAATTGTAGCGGTGTTATAACAATTAATTAAAATAGGAGAAATTTATTTTTCAAAATAAGGTATTTGAAATAACAAATCTCTCAATCAATTCATTCTTCGCTAGCTGAATCTAAATGCAATTAGTTCAGCCTCCATGGAAGAGTTAGCAATAATAGTTTGCTTTTTAGATTTTCAAGAAATATCACCACCACCCAAAGTAAATATTAATTAGTAGTAGATTAGGAATCATCCAATAAAGTGTTTCAATCCGCATCATAAAAATCTTCAAGTACATCAGGATTTTTTATAGAACAAATTACAAGTTTTCATTTCTATTATGGTTGGACAGAATAAGCAAACCACAAGTAAAAGAAAATAAGAACAACACACAGATTTACATGAAAACCCTTGCAGGAAAAACCACGGGCAGAGGCAGAGGAATTTTACTATAATGGAGAGAGAGTATAATGTGGAGAAGGCTAAATTTTTTGAATAACAAAAATAACCCACTAAATCTCACTTATATAGTACATGCATAAAAATACTTTATAAAAGACATACGCTCCATGAAAAAGGGATCAATACTGTGATACATATTTTATATCATGTACGCATGAAGTGACCTATAAGGGTGATACAATTTTAGTCTCTACTTGCTATCATGTAAAATTCTAAAAATAATAAGTAATTTTTCACTTTCATGACTTTAATTAGTTTCTTGAGAATCAATTTGGTGTTTGCTATCTTAGTATGTTGTCAAGAGATCATGGTTGATTCGGTCTAGCAGTACATTCCTAGAAAAATATATCATATTGAGATTAAAAGATTCTTGAGATTAAGAAGATTATTGGATATTATCACATTAGTTGTGTTCATTGACATTCTTTATGTTTGTTTGTGACACAAGTACATAATGATGAACTCAAAATTAAAAGATAATTAGAAAATAAATGTGATATTTGATTTGGGATACAGCATAACATAATCTACTTTGAGTTTCATTGATTGAGATGTTGTATATTTCTAACAGATATATAGCAACGCAGCTCTCAAAGTATGCACTGATCATACGGTCTAGTTGTTAAGTATGAATGTTACAGAACATGAATGTGAGTTGACCCACTATGTGTGAGTGAAAGATGAAGAAAATTGAATCGGGTCATCGATGTGGGTCAACCCAAATCCATGAGAATTATATATATAATTAAGTATTATATATATTTTAATTAATTATTAATAAGAAAAAAGAAAGAGACACAACTATTTAAAAAGTTATGTCCTTTTGGATTTATAAAAGAGTTTCTACTAAAGAGAAACAACATATCTTTTCATTATCTGCAAAATGAAAAAGAGCAAAAAAATTTTCTCAAATTTGCGTAAAGATTCTTTGAAGATTTCTTCTCCGAAAAGTATTGAAACAATTTTGTAACAGGTACACGATTATAGACTGTGATATTTTGGTATATTTTATTTTTTATACATGTGATTACACTATTAGGCTAGTGAAATAAATTTAATGATCCCGCAAATGATGTGTTTGATTAGATTCAACAATTTTTCACCATGTTTATGTCTGTTATCACCACCACAAATGGTTCTTCGATAATATTTTCTTGATGTATAGGTCCGCATTTCTGAAATTTTCAAAATTGAGCAACATGCTCACTCTTTCCCTAAACAAAGCACGATCTCTTTTCTTAAACATGTTGAATTTTTACTAGGTTATTTCCACCATTATTGTCCTTAGAGATGTCTAACATTATTTTTCTTGAATTTTTTCTTCTAGGCTTCAAAGAAGTATTTTTGTTAGTTTCAAGGGCAACATTATTTGAAGTCGTTAAATTTACCTTCGGTGTGATGTTGTTCTCTTCTGTTTGCAAAAGTGCATCTTGACCCCTTGCCTCTTTTTTCATGCGGATTCGCATTATCAAAGTCTCAAGAGAAGTTTTCTTTTGCTTGTGGCGCACAGTGTTTTGAAATTTTTTCAAAGAAGGAGAAAATTTATTTATTATGCCAAAAACAATAAGGTTATCTCCATTTTTGACTTTCTTGGACTGAGCTCGCCAACAATCATTATAAATTTCTGAGATTGGTCTACCACTAATTTGTTGTCCACCATTTGAAAGCAAAAAAATCTGCTAGCAACATATATTTTTTCTCCCATCTCCTTAGTATCATACTTACTCTGCAATGCTTTTCAAATTTTCTTTGCACTATAGTACGTTCTATCATAATATTCATCAAGATTATCAAATAGACAATTACTTGTAGGTGTCCCCATAGTACTTTTCAACTTTCTCTTGAAGAGAAATAATTTCATCAACATTTATGGGAGAGTTCTCTACTTTATTTCGGTTCTTCTCATAAGAAACATTGAGAAGACTTATGTAGAAAAGTACTTTATCCTTCCACCTTTTAAAATGAGTACCATTGAACCAAAATGGCTTGTTAAAATCTCCCATCTTTACCTCAGCGGAATTTTCAATTATTGCCATTAAATCTCCTTAAAATTATTGGTGAAATTACAATAAAATTTCAATTGAAAATACAGAAATGAAGAAAATATAATAGTCTTCTTGTTAGCTGAGGCGCGGATATCTCACTTTCTTTAAGGAGATTCAGGCCCATTATAATAAAAATTTTCACCAGTCTAGCAGTAATGTTCTTGACTTATCCCCTTCAAGATACAACAGTTTTCTCATAAAGTACAACTCAACAAACTTTGAACAAAATTTGAGTTCAAAGCTCCACTAAAAAGAACACCCCTACAACTAATAAACTCTCTTTTTACTAAATTTTGTGAACTCTATATTTTTCATGTACTTAGAAAAAATATGCAAGACCACTTCTATTTATAAGAAAGAAAGTCTTCCATGCAATGAATAAGAATGAATGAGGGATAGTAAAGATGGAAGAACAATGACCTAAAGGCTACAAGGGTTATATATAACTAATGACACTAATGATCATATTTTACCACCATAAAAAAATAAGATTAAATGACTTATAATATCGCCAATTAAATAAGAGTTGAAAGTTAACAAATTCAGACATGTAACGTTGGGTTGGTGCCAAATAATGGCATTAAAGATAGAGAAATTGTGCTGCACATATCAACAAAAAATGGATGAAGTAAATGGTGTATAACACCCACTTTATTGGAGTAAAGAAACAATAAATAACTACTAGTGTTTAAGGAATATAAACTCTAAACTACCCATGTTCAATGTCATAATTTGGCTACTTATTGCATGGTATTGAGGCATTAAAAAATTATAATTAATATTAAATGCCTCAAACTAACACTATTCATGATCAAACAAGTTCTAAGCACACTTCTACTAATTGATAGAATAATAATGTAAGATTTTACTATCTTTTTGGACCAACTTATAAAAAAATAAAATAATTTGTGTTTGATTAATTAATTTTAAATAATAATCAGTATTTGATTGAATTTTAGAATAGCACACATTTTTACTTGGTATAAATCTATATCTTTTATATCATAATATAACACAAGTTATGCTACTTAATTTAGGCATAACGAATTAACTACCTTAATTCCTTCCTACCTAACTTATTTCGATTGAAATAAAAGTTCAATTCAGAACCTCTAAGTTATGTCGTAGAAGATATAACTTAGATTTCATAAAAATCATGCAGAATGAGGTAACAGTTAGTTTCAAAACTCACAAGTTAATGCAACAAGAGGCATAGTTTAATTCATATAGAACTTAGGTCGGATGAGTTCTCTAAACTTATACAACCAAAATTAGTTCATGAATAAATATATTTAGACTCACAAATTTTCATCAAATAAGCATAACTAAAAAAAATAAAGAGCATCATATTTGAGGCAAAAATTAAAGATTGTTCACAATAGTAGAAAACCTTTTTGTGGATATTGGGTATAATATAAGGCTTTTTTTCATACACATCCTTGGACTTTCATCCGGTATTACAGCCCAATAGTGATTGAAAGAAGAAAAACACAAAGAGGTTATTTTGTAGAGTGCATAAGAATAAAGCAGAATATGGTGTATTATTAATGATTGCATTAATAATATTTATATTAGTTATATTTGCATTAGTTATGTTAACATTATTTCTTATAGTTTGATGTATTAGAAATGATATATCTTGCTTAAGTTTTACAAAAAAAAATGTTTGTTTATAAACCACCCTTCTTTGACTTTATACATTTTCTTTGCGACAAAGTTCTTTTACCTTTAAAACTTCACTTGGTCATTTTGTTCTCCATAATAAAATTAAATAGTTGTTAGCATTGCTTCAATAGACTCTAACTCAAATGTTAAAATTTATGAAATCTTATTTCTTGACTAGCATTAATTTGGTAGTGTGAGGAAATGCAAGAGAACTGATGATGCATTTTTCTTCTAGTTTCCTTCTATAACACTTATATGTCACCCCTGAGTTACGCCATTATTGCAAGAGTTATTTGGGTAGTTATTATTCCTGTACTCTCATTGATTGAATTTGGGGTTAATAATCCAAGAACAACTATTATCATTGAGGGTGCAATCAATTTTTCTTTTGTCATCTCAAACATAACTAGTATTGCTGAACTACTAAATAGAGGTTTAGGATTACTTAGAAGACCTTTGTCTTTGTGCATGAAATGTTACACCGAAAGATTAACATAGCCGAAATAAAATAAAATACAAGATGTAGAATCAAGGAATAGTCTCAAGAATTTAAAAAAAAAACTTTTTAAAGACCTTCGAAGCAAAGTAAAGATATGTCGCAATTATTTAAACCAACTATTTCCTGTTGCAAATTAAAATGGTGGGAAAAGAAATTGTGAAATATTTTGAGAAGATTCATTATTGCAAATTAAAATGGTGGAAAAAAAATTATGAAATATTTTGAGAGAAAAATTGAAGGGTATTAAAGTCATTTAACTTGTTATTGCATGTGTTTACGGTCTTTGTATTACTAATACATGAAAAATGGTGTGTATTATGCACATTTCAATACATAATAGAGTGTATATCTAATGCAAGCATTAGTTATACATATGCTAAAATGTGTGCCAAACAACACACTAATAATACACATTACTTAATGCATGCATTATTATTTTTAATACGCCCTATCAAATGACTCTAAATTTAAAGTTGAACAGTAATATTGTCACTGCTATGGAGATGATGTCCAAAAAATAATGTACTCTACAAATTTACTACTTGATATAACATAAAAAAAATCATTCAAAAAATAATAGGACACTGAAAGATCTTTGATTAAATCTTCACCAGTATTTGAAAGATTCAACTATCTAGTCTAAACACTTACTATCTATATGAATTTATGAAGACATTAACAAATGATTGTTACAGTATTGGACAATAAAATTTGAGAGTGAAAAATAAATAACAATCAGGAGAAGAAAATATTGCAACAATAATTTGATTTCTCTTTTCAAATATAAATTCAAGGGCTTCGAACTTGATCTTGAATTTGAACTTGATTTGTGAACTTGATGGATTTGATCTTGACTTGTACTAGAATTCAAAGGCTTTTGGGCTTGTTCTTGAATCTTGTGGTCTTGATCTTGATTCTTGATGAAGTGGATTTGAATGCTTGAGCTTTGTAGAGAAATTATGGTGTTTGATCCACCAGCTTTCTCTTACTTCTTGTTAGAGTTGTTGGTCCTTTTTCTGAATCACGAGACCCCTATTTATAGTTGTAGGAAGTAAAGAGTCATGATGAATATGAACTTTATTTGACCAATCAGATTTAAGTGACATGACGTTTTTTATGGACTTTTAATTTCACTAGGCCTGCTGCATCATTTTGACATGTGGTATGATCATATTAGCTCCTTCACTTGACTTGGCATGCGACGTTATTCGACACGTGAAACTCATTTGAGCCTCTAAAACATGATAATATCTTGAGCTTTAGCAAAGTGGGCTCATCATTTGCAGCCCAAATCAATGGGCTAGCCCAATAAAAATTGGACTTTAATTAAATTCAAACATGTTTGGACTTAAATAATTGATTTAATTATATTATTCCACAATATTTATTTAGGACTAGTATATTTTGAATTTAATATAATCTGAATTTTGTACGGATTTTAATTTAATAAAATTTCATTGTCCACAAATGCTTCCTACTTCAAGACTGGTCGAGTGGATGCTTTAGAGACTAGACTTGAAGTATGATTATTTAAACATGCTTTCTTCGTGGTTCAAAGATTCTCATACATATGAACACCCAATTTCATATGTTGAGAAAATTTAAAGCTGAACCATGTAATTTGCATATTGATATTGCCTCTCAAAAATTCCTTTTTTTTAGTTTTGATTAATTTCATGAATTTCTACACGTAAGACCTATTAGTGAGACCTAATATCCAACTCCAGTAATGAACTTCTTAATGGTGTCTAATTATACTAGTGTATCTTAACTTTGTCCAATTCTAAATAAATTTTAAAAAACTTTTCACCGCCTTACTTAATCAGGAATAAAACTCTTCCAATTTGAATTTATATTGGAGATGAAAACAACCACCAATTTGAATTTATATTGAAGAAGGAAACAACCTCCAATTTGAATTTATATCGAAGATGAAAACTTTTTCAATTTGAATTTATATTGAAGAAGGAAACAACCTCCAATTTAAATTTATATTGGAGATTAAAACGCTTCCAATTTGAATTTATATTGGAGAGGAAAACTCTTCCAATTTGAATTTATATTGGAGAAGAAAATAGCCACCCTGTAACTCTATAAAAAAATGTAGGTTTTCCACTTTTTCGATATTAATTTTGGGGTTTCCAATCCATGAATAATGTTGAGGTAATTTGTTTCTATTATACTTTTCTTTTATTTTTTTGTCATCTTTTTTCAGCCCAATATATTAGTGGTAGAAATTCATATATCGTTGTAGAAATATTGAAATCATGAACTATTTAATAACCCATAAACTAGACTTCGAGAGATATAACATATTCAAAATTTAGATCTAAAATATGATGTGTGAGCTGATGCTAACACATTTGAAGCTTTTAACTTAGAATAATTACAAAGTCTTAAGCAACTTTTGTCGTTTGAGTGTTTAATCTTTGATTTTGCAGTAGAAGCTAAGATGCTAGAGAACCAACAAGGATGGAAGTAAAAGAGTTAAAATCTGAAGCAAAAAGAAGAGAAGTGTGGCTGATGACATTCCTGATAAGTCATCAGCCCTGTGATAAGTCATCAACCTCATCGTCATCCTTAGACAGAGAATGGACCTCAGCTGAAAGTTTTGACTACATTTTGTGATAAGCCGTCAAGGAGTTGATAGGTCATCAAAATTGTCATCAGTCTAAGGTAAACCATGGGAGCTGAGGTAGATAAGTGACGACATTCGTGGTAAGTCGTCAAAGATCTGATAGGCTGTCACAGTTCGTCGTCAGCCTAAGGCAGCGAATGTCAAAATCAAAGAGGAGCTGACGAAATTTATGATAAGTCATCAGCCTCCTGATAAAGCATCACGAATGGCATCACCTGTCCGAGAAATTGCTGCACTCTATGATTTTGTTTCCATAATTAGGGTGAACTATTTAAAGCATTGTTTAGGGTTTTCTAAGGAGTTTCGAACATCTTTTCGAGACACGTGTTTTTTTACTTTTCTCTCTAGTTTCTTAGCTTGAAAAACAATTAACTTTGAAGAAATTTCCATCAATACTTTGGGGATTCCTATTGTGATCTAATCTGAGAATCACTAGTTATTATTCATCTTGTGGTAAGTTTATCTTTCAAATTATGAATTCATCTAGTTGTTTCGATCATTACATCATGA
>JAPEIP010000003.1:44190095-44200388 GCA_026120095.1 Capsicum chinense
ATTACATCATGAGTGGCTAAACTCCTCTAACCCGAATTATGAGATCTATGGGTTAAGTTTTGGTCAGATGCTAAGTGTTTAAGATTCAGAAGGTAATAAGACACCTTGATAATTTCAAGATTTTAATCATTCTCTATTGGTTGCAAACAATAGATAGCACCTTCTTTGATTTGCTTGAGATAAGAAATCAAATACAGTGGGAAGTGAATTATTGACAGGGACTTGGAAGCACTAAAAACTTCCATTTAATAATTGATGATGTAACAAGGTTAATTAACCTGAGGTAAAGTCTGGTCACTGAATATAAATTCCATAAGTTCGAGAGGATTAGCTAATTAAATGCTTAAGTAGGTTGAGATACATTTAGGATAACTTCGATAAAGATAATTTGTTGTCCTATTTACTGTGAGAATCTTAAATCACTATTAGCATCTGTCAAGTACCAAAACCCATAGTGAACATAATTCTGGTTTTTCATAAACTCTTGATTACAAACACTGAAGCTAAAGTGACCAATAATTATTTGTTAAACTCAAAACCCCCCATTTTAGGAAATATTCAACTATCAGTTGATTAACTCGCAAACGACTTAAGTTCACACCATATTCTCTGTGGGATTCGACCCTAACCTAGTTGGGTTATTTATTGACAACGATAGCTTACATTCTCATTAGATAAGTATGGTTTGAGCGTTATCAAAAATGGTGCCATTGCCAGGGAATACGGTTGTAAATTGAAGTTTGTGTGCGCTAATTTACTGTTAGTCAAGTTTCTTAGTTTTGCATTTATTTTTTGCTTTTGTTTATTATAGGATATTTGTATGCATGCCAACAACCAGAAGTTCTAGAGAACAATTAGTACCACTTAATCCAGAACGCAACGAGTTGGAAGAATAGCAGACCAGTAAGAGGCTGACAGACTAGCAGCCTTAGCTAGAGCTTAGGTGAATGTGCAGAATATCGGGCAATAAGCATGACATTCAAATTCTAAGGATAAAGGTTTGGGAGACGAGGAGTTGCTAAATCCTGGTAACCCAAGGTGTGTAGAGCAAATAGCTGCACCAGTACAGCGTAATGCTAATAGGAACCATCCATTTTGAGGAAGGTAAGATTACCAGCCAGTACAATATGACCTCAATGATGATGATGGTGGAATGGATAGAGCAGGTGCAACGGGTGAAATTATTCCTCCATCGTTGTCACCTGGGGAAAAATTCAACATTATGAGTACTATGATTCAACTCCTCAATCTGAAAGGGTTTTTTGGTGGCCTTCCTGGGGATGACCCGAACTTGTATTTGGTGAACTTTGTAACCATCTGTAAATCTTTTGATAACCCAGGAGTGGGTCAGAATGCTATCCGATTGAGGTTATTTCCATTGTCTCTATATGGGGAGGCAACATTGTGGCTTAATGAGCTGATACCCAATTCTAAACTGGAGGCAGTTGAAAGGAGATTTCCTAGAAAAGTTCTTTACGCTTTTCAGGAGTGTACAATTGAGGGATGAGATCAGCATCAGCAACTTTAGGCAGCTCCCGACTGAACCCTTGTATGAAACCTGGGAGAGATTCATAAAGAAGCTGACACAGTGTCCGAACCACAATATGACAGATATACACTTGATGGAGACTTTGTACAGGGCTCTTAACTCTATCACAAAACCAATT
The DNA here is from genome assembly GCA_026120095.1 of Capsicum chinense. Lineage (NCBI taxonomy): Eukaryota > Viridiplantae > Streptophyta > Magnoliopsida > Solanales > Solanaceae > Capsicum > Capsicum chinense. The sequence goes on from JAPEIP010000003.1 coordinate 44,191,763, forward strand.
GTAGATAATGCTGCTGGTGGTTCGTTTGTTGATCTTACATTCGAGTCGGTCATGACATACCAGAGACTACCAAACTGAGTCGGGCATGGCATACCAGAGACTCTGTGGTAGCCAGCCCTACTTTTTCTGTAGGCATGACTTCTAAACAACGAAGAAGAGATGAGGAGCGTGACCAAGACATGGCTCACCTAAAAATGTAGATGGATCTGCTAACCAAGCACTTGCTAACAGGCAAGACTGAGAAGGTGAAAGCTGTGGGATCTCAAAGATAGAGTTGATGAAGATGCAGAAGAAGAGGCAAACTATGTTAATAACCAGGGGGTTTTTGAGGTAATGGCCAAGGGAATCAAGGTCAGAATTATTATGATAAGTCTAATTATAAAGATAGAGAGCAGGGAAAATAGAGGAACAATAATGATAGGAGTAGGCTCTATGTCCCTCCTAGAAATCGTGAGGCTACTACAACAAGTTCTGAAAAGATGTCCATAGAGGACATGATAGCTAAGTTGCTAAAGGGAGTGGAGGCTACCAACTCTAGTGTGACTACCATGAAGATCGATCTGTGATATGCTAGTATTTTGTTAGCACATTTAAGACTTTTAACTCGAAATAATTGTAAGTTCTTAAGTAACTATCATTGTTTTTGATGATATTTCTTTGATATTGCAGTGAAAGGCAAGATGCAAGAGAACCTAAGACAATAAGGACAAAAAGAGGTGAATATGGAACAAATAGCCAAGAAATTACAGAAGAGCAGTTGATGACTTTTGTGATAAGTCGTTAACTTGGTGATAAGTTATCAGGTCCATCATCAGCTATAGGAAGTGTGATGAAGTTGGAGAAGAAGTGTGACGACATCCCCTGATATTTTATCATAAATTTGATAAGCCATCAAGTTTCGTCGTCAGCCTAAAGCAGATAATGGACTTTCGCTAAAATCCATGACGACATTGGTGATAAATTGTCAAAGTTCTGATAAGCCATCAAATTTCATCATCAGCCTAAAGTAGAGAATGTCAAAATTGAAGAGGATATGACGACATTCCTGATAAGGCTTCAGAACCCTGATAAGGCATCACGTATATCGTCGTCTATTTCGAGAAAAAATTGTAACCTATGATTTTGTTTCCATAATTATCCTAAGTATTTAAGGACAAGTCTAGGTTTTACTTAAGAGTTTGAGTCATATAAGGGACGAATTTCAGAAATTTTAATTCCGAATTTCCTTGAAGTTACAGTTATAAATAGCAACTTTTAGGGTTTCATTAAAAGAGAGAGGAGAAATCTTAGACATCTGGAACTTCATGAATTTTAGTATTTCTCTCTCTATTTTTGGATACACTATCACCATTAACTTGTGACAGATTACTATTACTTTTTGTGGAGTTATTTAGTGATTGAATTGAAGAAACAATTATTGCTTTTCATTACTCTGTAAGTTTATCTTTCAAATTATGAATTCAATTATCTGTTTCATTTGTTACATCATGAGTGGCTAAACTCCATTAACCCAAGTTATGGGATCTAGGGTTAGGTCTTGATGAGGTGCTAAGTATTCAAGATTCAAAAGGTGGTAGGATTTCTTGATAATTCTGAAGTTTTAATTAATGTTTGTTGGTTGCAAACAATAGACACACCTGCTTTGATTTGCTTGAGAAAGAAATCAAATATAGTAGGAAGTGAATTATCAACAGGGACTAGGAAATACTTTATTTAATAATCAGTGTTGTAACAAGGTTGGCTAACCTGAGGTAAAATCTGGGCAGTAAATAGAAATTCCCTAGGTCCGAAAGGATTAGGGAATTAAACGCTTAAGTAGGTCGAGAGACATTTAAGCATAACATCGATAAAGATAGCTTGTTATCCTACCCACCACGAGAATCTTGAACCATTTTTAGCGTATATCATGTACCGAAAGCCCTAGTGAACATAATTCTAGTTATTTCATAAACTTTTGATTTACAAACACCGAAAGTAAAGTGATAAACAACAACTTGTTAAACCTAAACCCCCCCTATTTTATCTTTTCGTATCATTTGTTTGAATTCAACCTGTAGCTATAGTTTCAAATTGATTTAATCGCCACTAACATTATTCCCTGTGGATTCGACCCCGACTCTAAAGTTGGGTAAATATATTGACGACGACCACCATGTAGTAAATTGACATGTAAGTTGAACATTATCAATTTGTCATCTATTAGTCAGTTGGTAAACTCACACTCTACCACAATCAAATAGTTGGAGCAGCAGATGAGCTAACTCTCTGTAGCATTTAACTAGAGGAAGAGTGGAATGTTACTAAGTGATACAGTCCAAAATCTGCGGAATAATGGCTCATGTATGGAGATTACCACTAGGAGTGGTAATATGTTACCTAGCCTTTCTGTGGGTAAAAATTTGGTTAAAGATGTGACTGAGGCAGAGGATGAACCCAAAGAAGAATATCCAGTGGAGTCTGAGAAGCTGGATGGTTCTAATGGTCCTTTAGAAAAAGAAAAAGAGAAGGAGAAGGGGGTAGTGTTGAAAACTCTCCCACGACCACCACTGCCCTTTCCTCAACGATTAAAGAAAAATGCTGATGATGCAAAATTCAGCAAGTTCATGGCAATACTCAAAAAGTTGACGGTGAATGTGCCATTAGTTGAGGCACTCAAGCAAATGCCAGGATATGCGAAGTTCATGAAGGACCTTATGACTAAGAAAAGAGCGGTGAGCTATGATCTGGAGGATAATCTTCTCCATTATAGCATTATCTCTACGCGAAATTTGGTGCAGAAGAAGCCATATCCAAGAGTATTCACTATTCCCTGTACGATTGGATCTATGGAATTCACTAAGGTATTATGTGATCTGGGAGCAAACATTAATTTGATGCTGCTGGTTGTATATAGAAAGTTGGGCCTGGGAAATCCCAAACCCACTAACATGTGACTCGTGATGGCGGATAGATAGATAAAATGACCTATTTGTATTTTGAATGATGTGTTGGTGAAGGTAGATAGCTTCATATTCCCTATAGATTTTGTGATTCTAGATTGTGAGGTGGACTTTGAGGTGCCCATAATCTTAGGTTGACCTTTCCTCGCAACCAAAAATGTGTTGGTTGATTTGAGAGCTAATGAGCTCTTATTTAGGATGAATGATGATGTGGTATGATTTGATGTGTGAAATTCAATGAAGCAGCATGAAGAAATGAGTGTGTTCTCAGTGGTTGATATGTATTATGAGGGTGAACATGAGATGTGAATAGAGGAGCAACTTGTTCTCGAATCTTTAGCCATAGTTTTGATGGATTTTGATTGTGAATGCATTGAGGAATATGAAGAGATTGTTTGTGCTTTGTTAGGAATGGGCTCATACCTTTATGCTCTTAAGAAGCTAGACCTTGATCTTGTGAATCGACCGACACCGCTAGCTAAGCCATCCATTAAAGAGCCACCGGTGTTGGAATTGAAAGAACAACCTAGGTATTTAAGGCACATGTTTTTCGGCCATGGAAACACGCTACCTGTGATTATTGTGGCTGATTTGGGTAAGAAACAGGTAGAAGCACTTATTTTCATACTTCAGAGGTACAAGAGAGCAATCGGATGGACTATCGCAGTTATTATTGGCATTTCCTCTGGCATCTGCACGCATAAAATACAACTTAAGGAAGATTGTATTCTGACAATCGAGCACCAATGCCGTCTTAACCCACCAAGAGGTAGTTAAGAAGGAAATTATTAAGTGGTTGGATGCAGGAGTGGTTTACCCTATTTTAGACAGCAAATGGGTGAGCCCAGTTCAATGCGTGCCCAAGAAAGAGGGCATGACTGTAGTTATAAATGATAGGAATGAGCTGATTCCACTTAGGCCTATGATTGGGTGGAGAGTTTTCATGGACTACCGCAAACTAAATTCATGGACTTTGAAAGACCACATCCCGATGTCCTTTATGGACCAAATACTTGATTGATTGGCCAGAAGGGGATGGTACTGCTTCTTAGATGGCTATTCTGGATATAATTAAATCTGTATTACTCCTGAATATTAGGAGAATATGACATTCACATGCCCATACGACACCTTTGCATTTAAGAGGATGTCGTTTGGGTTGTACAATACACCCGCTGCTTTTTAACGGTGCATGATGTCTATCTTCTCGGATATGGTGGAGGACACCATAGAGGTATTCATGGATGATTTATCTATGGCGGGACACTCATTTGAGTTATGTTTGGCAAACCTGCGTATGGCCTTGCAACGATGTGTCAAATTTAATTTGGTGCTTAATTGGGAGAAATGCAACTTTATGGTAAAGGAGGGCATCGTTCTCGGGCATAAAATTTCAGCAAAAGGAATAGAAGTTGATCAAGCCAAGGTTGAAGTTATTGAGAAGCTACCACCTCCCATTTCAGTGAAGGGAGTGCGTAGTTTTCTTGGGTATGCTGGTTTTTACCAGCGATTTATAAGAGATTTCTCGAAAGTTGCAAATCCACTTTGCAAACTTTTGGAGAAAGAAATGAAGTTTTCCTTCGATGATGAGTGCTTGAAGGCATTTGCATTCCTTCAAAAGAAGCTAGTTGAGGCCCCTATCATTTTGCACCAGACTGGTTAAAACTGTTTGAGATCATGTATGATGCAAGCAGTGTTGCCCTTGGAGCTGTATTGGGACAAAAGAGAGTCAAACTATTTCGCCTAATATATTATGCCATCAAAGCACTGAATGGAGTGCAAAAGAACTACACTGTCACTGAGCAAGAACTTCTAGTTGTAATATATTCTTTTGAGAAATTCAGGACTTATCTTCTTGGGACCAAGGTGGTGGTTCACACTGGCCATACAACTTTAAGGTATTTGATGGCTAAGAAGGATTCAAAACCAAGGCTGATTAGATGGGTTTTGCTGCTACAAGAATTTGACTTTGAAGTCAAAGATAGGAAAGGGTGTGAAAACCAGGGTGTGGATCATCTGTCTAGAATGGAAGGTGAGCAGGCAATTAGTGATAAGATGGAGATAAATGATACATTTACTAATAAGGAGATCTTGGCTGCTGCTATGGAGAAATTGCCTTGGTACGCTAATTTTGCAAATTATGTTGTGAGGTTATTCCAGAAAATCTTTCTTTCTATCAAAGAAAGAAATTCCTGCATGATGTGACCCATTACTTTTAGGATGAGACGTATCTTTTTCGGTGAGGTGCTGCATGCCAGAAGTGGATGTATTATGCATATTGGAAGCATGTCATACTTTCTCAGTTGGAGGTCACCATACAGGTGTCCAAACGGCTAAAGAGGTGTTGTAGAGTGGTTACTTTTGGCCAACATTGTTCAAGGATGCCCACGATTTTGTGATGAAATATGACCAATGTCAGAGGCAGGGGTCAATCTCCAAAATACATGAGATGCCTTTGACTAAGATGCTTAAAGTGACATTATTTGATGTTTGGGGCATCGATTTCATGGGTCTTTTTGGAAGCTCATATGAGATAAAGTATATTTTAGTTGTTGTTGACTATGTATTGAAATGGGTTAAAGTTGTTGCCTTGTTTGATAATGAAGGAAATAGAGTTGTTTCTTTTTTCAAGAAGAACATCTTCCCTTACTTTAGAGTACCACACACTATTATAAGCAATAGAGGATCTCATTTTTGCAACAAAGTGTTTCGAGTGGATTTCGCAAAATATGGGGTGGAACAACATAGAGTAGCCACTCCATATCACCCACAGACTAGTGGGCTAGTGGAGGTATCAAATCGAGAGATTAAAGCCATCTTAGCTAAAACGGTGAATGCTAGTCGGAAAGACTGGTCTAGAAACCTCGATGATGCCTTATGGGCATACCGGACTGCTTTCAAGCCACTCATTAGAATGTCACCATTTCAGTTGGTCTGTGGAAAAGCATGCCACCTACCAATAGAGCTGGAGCACAAGGCCTTATGGGCACTCAAAAGGTTGAATTTAAGTTGGAAAGAGGCAATAGAGCTAAGATTGGGCCAACTGAATGAGATGGATGAATTACGTCATAGGGCATATAAATGAGCAGAACTGTATAAAGAAAATATGAAAAAGTATCATGATTGAAGGATAGAGAAACGTGACTTCTGAAAGGGTAACTTGGTGCTTCTGTTCAATTCCAGACTTAACTATTCGCAGGTAAACTTAAATCCAAGTGGTTGGGCCCATTTAGAGTTAGTCAAGTCTACTCATCTAGAGTAGTAGAACTTGAAAATGGAGACGGCAGTACCTTCAAGGTGAATGGGCAATGAGTCAAACTTTATATTGCTCCAAAAGAATCAATGAAAAGTAGTTCTACTCTCTGTCTAAATGAAGTCTAAAATAATCGAGATACCTGAGTCGTACCGCGACGTTAAATTAGGTGCTACATGGGAGACAACCCGTGATCCTCATAATTGATCTACTCCAGGTATACCTTAATCCTTAGTTCAATATTTCTTTGATTTTAAGCTGAGGGTGTAGGGTAAATTATTGTTGTAAAATTTTTTAGTCGACTAGGAAAAATACTAGTACTTAAGGCAGTTAACTTGTTTTTGTAATTTTTGAGCACCTCTCCATTGGACTGAGTAGTTACTTGTGTGAATTGCATCTAAGTATGACCACTATGCATCTTTGTATGGCATTAGTTCTAGTGATAAAATAATCAGTGCTAAACAGCTGCATGAACTAAACAAATAGTAGCTTGTGATATACTTATGTGCCATGTGTGTGTGAGATCTTACTTAGTTCCCATTAAATGTTGAATCCAGAACTTACCCGGTTAGTCTTACCTAGATTGAAGGATAGGAGGTAGGAAATGATCATAGGCCGTTTTGATATTATCCCACTATTAGCCTAAATGACCTTCCCTGTATGTAGAATATCCCTTGATCCCTACTTTGAGCCTAATTAGCCTATTTTTTTATGACACCTATCACCTTCCAGTTTATATCATAATGAACCTGTTTTGGCCCTGGACCTCCTTGGACACTGTGTACCTTGACTTAGACAAATGTCCTAAGTTGAGAGTGGCTATCATAGAGGTGCGTGATGTAAAATGAGTAGGAAGAAAGGTAGAGTAAAAAAACAGAATAAAAATTTGGGTACGGTAGAAAAGAGTAAGAAAAAAAAAGTTGTGAAAAAGAAAAAGTGATTGTAGAAAAGACCGCACCCATCCTGAATAAGTGTGATCAAGAAAACAGAAGAATAAAAAAAGTCTAATGGGTGAAACCCCAAAAAGCTAGTGTACTGTCAAGGAGGCTTAGTCACTTTAAATATCATCGAGTATCATACCAGCCCCTAGCCTACATTACAAGCCAAAGAAAAGACCTATAGTGATCCTAGCTGACCTGTCTGACGATCTGGGTAATAAAAATAAGGGCAAGCCTATGGTATTCGGCATACATTGATTGGAACTTCATTCTGAGAGTGAGTGTCTTGTGATTGTCCCCATGGTTATATATGTGATGTCTGATATGATAAAAAGGGGATTTCTTTTTAGTGAGGGCACACTAATTACATCGCTAGTACTGACTTGTTTCGATAGTGTAAACTTGATGCATACATGGTTGTATTGCTGAGTTGGTGCCATATCTTGATTCCTATGTATTGCATTGGTGTTCTTCAATAATATACACAGTTGTTCTTGAAGTGACTGACCTTGGAGATGGTGAAGATGTTTGAGATGATATAGATGATTGACTGTCAAATGTACTTTGAATTCTCTTAGTTGTGTTTGAGTTGCTTGAGGACAAGCAATTGTTTTAAGTTGAGGGTTTTGATGTGTGTGCTGATGCTAACATATTTGAGGATTTTAACTTAGAATAATTACAAAGTCTTAAGCAATTTTTGTCATTTTTGAGTGTTTTATCTTTGATTTTGAAGTAGAAGCTAAGATGATACAGAACCAACAAGGATAGAAGAAAAAGAGTTGAGATTTGAAGCAAAAAGAAGAGAAGTGTGGCTGACGACATTCCTGATAAGTCATTAGCCCTATGATAAGTTATTAGCTTCATCGTCAGCCTTAGACAGAGAATGGACCTCAGTTGAAAGTTGTGATGACATTTCGTGATAAACCATTAAGGAGTTGATAGGTCGTCAAAATTGTCATCATTCTAAAGTAGAACATGGGAGCTAAGGTAGTTAAGTGACGACATTCATGATAAGTCGTCAAAGATCTGATAGGCCGTCACAGGTTTTTGTCAGCATAAGGCAGTGAATGTCAAAATCAAAGAGGAGCAGACGACATTTGTGATAAGTCATCAACGTATTGATAAAGTATCACGAATGGCGTCACCTGTCCGAGAAATTGCTGTACTCTATGATTTTGTTTCCATAATTAGGGTGAACTATTTAAAGAATTGCTTAGGGTTTTCTATGGAGTTTCGAACATCTTTTGGAGACACGTATTTTGTTACTTTTCTCTCTAGTTTCATGGCTTGAAAAAGAATTAACTTTGAAGAGATTTCCATTAATACTTTGGGGATTCCTATTGTGATCTAATATAAGAATCACTAGTTATTATTCATCTTGTGGTAAGTTTATCTTTAAAATTATGAATTCATCTAGTTGTTTCGATCATTACATCATGAGTGGCTAAACTCCTCTAACCCGAATTATGAGATCTATGGGTTAAGTTTTGGTCAGA
>JAPEIP010000003.1:44200488-44227753 GCA_026120095.1 Capsicum chinense
CAAGCCTATGGTATTCGGCATACATTGATTGGAACTTCATTCTGAGAGTGAGTGTCTTGTGATTGTCCCCATGGTTATATATGTGATGTCTGATATGATAAAAAGGGGATTTCTTTTTAGTGAGGGCACACTAATTACATCGCTAGTACTGACTTGTTTCGATAGTGTAAACTTGATGCATACATGGTTGTATTGCTGAGTTGGTGCCATATCTTGATTCCTATGTATTGCATTGGTGTTCTTCAATAATATACACAGTTGTTCTTGAAGTGACTGACCTTGGAGATGGTGAAGATGTTTGAGATGATATAGATGATTGACTGTCAAATGTACTTTGAATTCTCTTAGTTGTGTTTGAGTTGCTTGAGGACAAGCAATTGTTTTAAGTTGAGGGTTTTGATGTGTGTGCTGATGCTAACATATTTGAGGATTTTAACTTAGAATAATTACAAAGTCTTAAGCAATTTTTGTCATTTTTGAGTGTTTTATCTTTGATTTTGAAGTAGAAGCTAAGATGATACAGAACCAACAAGGATAGAAGAAAAAGAGTTGAGATTTGAAGCAAAAAGAAGAGAAGTGTGGCTGACGACATTCCTGATAAGTCATTAGCCCTATGATAAGTTATTAGCTTCATCGTCAGCCTTAGACAGAGAATGGACCTCAGTTGAAAGTTGTGATGACATTTCGTGATAAACCATTAAGGAGTTGATAGGTCGTCAAAATTGTCATCATTCTAAAGTAGAACATGGGAGCTAAGGTAGTTAAGTGACGACATTCATGATAAGTCGTCAAAGATCTGATAGGCCGTCACAGGTTTTTGTCAGCATAAGGCAGTGAATGTCAAAATCAAAGAGGAGCAGACGACATTTGTGATAAGTCATCAACGTATTGATAAAGTATCACGAATGGCGTCACCTGTCCGAGAAATTGCTGTACTCTATGATTTTGTTTCCATAATTAGGGTGAACTATTTAAAGAATTGCTTAGGGTTTTCTATGGAGTTTCGAACATCTTTTGGAGACACGTATTTTGTTACTTTTCTCTCTAGTTTCATGGCTTGAAAAAGAATTAACTTTGAAGAGATTTCCATTAATACTTTGGGGATTCCTATTGTGATCTAATCTGAGAATCACTAGTTATTATTCATCTTGTGGTAAGTTTATCTTTCAAATTATGAATTCATCTAGTTGTTTCGATCATTACATCATGAGTGGCTAAACTCCTCTAACCCGAATTATGAGATCTATGGGTTAAGTTTTGGTCAGATGCTAAGTGTTTAAGATTCAGAAGGTAATAGGACACCTTGATAATTCCAAGATTTTAATCATTGTCTATTGGTTGCAAACAATAGATAGCACCTGCTTTGATTTGCTTGAGATAAGAAATCAAATACAGTAGGAAGTGAATTATTGACAGGGACTTGGAAGCACTAAAAACTTTTATTTAATAATTGACACTGTAACAAGGTTGATTAACCTGAGGTAAAGTCTGGTCAGTGAATATAAATTCCCTAAGTCTGGGAGGATTAGGTAATTAAATGCTTAAGTAGGTCAAGAGACATTTAGACATAACTTTGATAAAGATAATCTGTTGTCCTATTTACTGTGAGAATCTTGAATGACTATTAGCATCTGTCAAGTACCAAAACCCATAGTGAACATAATTCTAATTTTCCATAAACTCTTGATTACAAACACTAAAGCTAAAGTGACTAACAATTATTTGTTAAACTCAAAACTCCCCCATTTCAGGAAACATCCAACTATCAGTTGATTAACTCACAAACGACTTAAGTTCACACCATATTACCTGTGGGATTCGACCCCAACCTATTTGGGTTATATATTGACAATGATTGTTTACATTCTCATTAGAGAGGTGTAGTTTGAGCATTATCAAAATCCTTCAATATAATTCTTAATAACTTTTTGAAGTTAGTCTTAAATTTTATCATGCTGAAAATTTCAAATCTGCGCGTCTTTGCCAAAACTTTCATATCTTGAACTAGGAAGGACAAAATTATAAGTTTCTTAATTCTTGTGAAACTAGACATAAAGATCTATAACATATCCAAAATTTAATTTAATACCTTCAAGACCTTTTCTAGTGTTATCTCGAAATCAACATTGGATTTTGATGTACTAGCAGTTTTACATTTGCGCGATGATACCAAAAAAATTATATCTCAATGTGAAAGTACCGAAATCATGATCCGCTTGATTCCATAGATGATGGAAACATGAATATTTAACGTACCCAAGATTTGAAATTTATGACCTTCAAAATCGTTTTGGACAATATTTTGAAGTTGATCTTAGATTTTGTTCGACAGAGAATTTCAGATTTGTGTCGCCTCACCAAATGATTTATATCTTGATCCAGAAATTTCAACTTCAAAGGGTATTTTGATTGTTGAAAATTATATTTTTAGGATTTCATTCTCACTAAAATATTTTGTCTCAAATGACATTCAAATTTGAAACATTCTGTCAGGTACTAATCTCTCTCCTACTTGTGTTTCTTTATGTTTTTCTTTCTTTTATAGAATCGAAGAAGATAGCAATGTGAAATAATATACTTAAGGTGTGAGAATTTAACTTACCTCCTTACACCTTAAGATCAATCAATTTGTATTGAATATTGGTGACTATGCAACAATCGACTTAAGGTGCAATACTTTAAATTCACCTCCGTACACCTTAAGACCAACCAATTTGGCTTCAATTTTTATGTCTTTTCTTCAAGTATGGTCCCTTTCATTGATGCACTTATGGTCCCTTTCATCGTGCAATTATGCAATGGTCTAGCCCTTTCACCGATGTACTTATGCAATGGTCTAGGCACTTTCATCGATGCAATTATGCAAAGGTCTTCTTTAAGTGTGAGCCCTTTCACCGATGCGCTTATGCAATGGTATTCTTTAAGTATGGACCCTTTTATCGACACACTTATGCAATGATCTTCTATAAGTATGGGCCCTTTCTCTAATGCACTTATGCAATAGTCTTATTTAAAAATGGGCCCTTTCACTGGTGAACTTGTGCAATAATCATCTTAAGGTGTAAGAGCTTAACTTTGCCTCCATACACCTTAAGACCGACCAATTTGGCTTCAATATGGTGACTGTGCAATAATCGGCTTAAGGTGTGAGATTTTAAGTTTGCCTTTGTACACCTTAAGATTTACCAATTTGACTTCAAGATAGTGACCACTCAACAATCTTCTTAAGGTGAGAGAGTTTAACTTCACCTTTGTACACCTTAAGATAGACCAATTTGTCTTCAAGATGGTGATCGTGCAATAATCATCTTAGGGTTCGAGAGTTTAAATTTTCCTTCATACACCTTAATACCGACCAATTTGTCTTTAAGTTGGTGGCTATGCAACAATTGGTTTAGAGTGCGAGAGTTTAACTTTGCCTCCATACACCTTAATATCCACTAATTTATCTTTAAGATGGTGGCTATGAAACAATTGGCTTAGGGTATGAGAGTTTAAATTATCTTCTATACACTTTAAGACCAACTAATTTAGCTTCAAGATGATGGATATTCAACAATCAGCTTAGGGTGCAAGAGTTTAACTTCGCATTCGTACACCTTAAGAATGACCAATTTGGCTTAAAGATGGTCTGTTTACATAAAAAATTCATTCAAATAGCAGCTTAAGGTGCAAAGGGACAAATCTTGTCCACCTTAAGGCATGAAATTTTGAGATCCTTTTAAGGATAAACTTGTGAGAGGCTAGCTTAAGATGCAAAAAGACAAATTTTGTCCACCGTAAGGCATGGAAATTTTGGGATCCATTTAAGGATAAATCCATGAGATGCCATCTTAAAGTGAAAAGGGACAAATTTTGTCCATTTTAAGGCATGGAAATTTAGGAGGCCTCGATTTGAAGACTTCAAGATTTTTTCAACTTCCACTTGCAAATCTGGCGATTTGGGCAGCTCAACTTTCAAATTTGGTGAATTTGGAAACTTCAGCTTGCAAACTTGATAATTTTTTTTATTTTTAACTACATGCTTGGTAGATTTGTACCCTTTGTACGTTTGGAGAACTTAAGCATTTCAAATCTCATTGAAGGAACTCATTTTGTTTTCGACGGGTTGCCCCCATTGAGTCACAAATATTTAGAGTAAGTATATAGTTTAATTATAATATTTTCATACTTGAAATTCATGTGGTGGATACTGAAGGAACGTATATTTTTTGACACTCATGCAACTGAACTCAGAATAAAATTTCAAGTGCCTACGTACCTCTGTGAAGAAGATCAAGTCAAAACGTAGTTCTGGGTGAGTGTTGTCTTTTTGTAATATATCTCTTTTTGTGTCCAAAATTTTGCCTAGGTTGCCTCTTTCAAGGTTTTCAATGTAGCAGACTCTTTTTTTTGAGTCCTCATTTTTGCCTAGGACACTTCTTTCGAGGTTTTCAACCTAGAAAACTTTTTTAGCCGTACATTAGTTTATACTTTTGCGGGCCAGGAGTGTGCATGCAATTTATACTCATGACTTAAGGAGTGTACAAGCAGTTTATACTCGAGCCTTAAGAAGTGTCATCTTTCTTCAAGGATAGTACTTCTTCAAGAACATAGCATTGATAGGGCCAATTTTCACACCATCTGCATCGATAATCTTGTAAGCACTATTTGAGTATACTTCATTTACAACATATGTTCTATCCCACTTTGGGGTAAATTTTCCCCTGGGCTTATGAGAAGTTATAATGGGCATCCTTACTGCAAGGACTTGATCTCCAACTTGATAGCATCTTAAGCAAACTCTTTTGTTGAAAGAATGAGATAGGCAGGCTTGGTTACATTCAAGATTTTCTTGAGACTCTAGCATCTTCTCATCAAAAGCCTCTAACTCCGCAAGATGCAACTTAATATTTTATTCTTCAGTGAGCCCTTTTGAATAACCAATCTTAAAGAAGGTATTTGACGCTGAAGTGGAGGACTGCTTCAACTCCAAAAGCAAGTGAGTATGGCATTACTTGTATTAGTGTGAGGTAAGTCATTCTATATGCCCCTAAAGTTTATTCCATTGATGTATGCCAGTCTCGTTTCGACTTGGATATGACTTTATTCAATAGGTTGCATAAAGTATTATTGAATGCTTCGGCTAAACCATTTGCGGCAATATGGTACATAGTGATTTACGTTGCTTGAAATCAAAGAGATCACAAATCTTATTTATTAGATTATTATCAAATGGATTGCTGTTGTTAGTTATTATGTACAAAGGAATTCCAAAATGGTAGATAATATTCACTAGGATGAAGTTTGCAACATTCTCCTTCTTCACTTCTTTCAGAGAAATAGCTTCAACCCATTTTGAGAAATAATTTGTCGCAGCTAAGATGTACAAGTGTCCGCCAGAAGATTTTGATAGTGGTCCAACAACATCCAATCCCCAAGTATTGAATGGCAAGGATGCTATAGTTGGATGTATAATACTTCTGGAGGTTGATGTATGAAATTCGCATTGAATTGACAAGCTTTGCATCTTCTAGCATAGTCCAAACAATCTTACACCATTATTGGCCAACAATATCCCATCCTTTTAATGTGAAAATAAAGCTTCGATCCAGACTAATGAGATTCACAAACTCCCGAGTGTGGATGAATGTCAGTCCTTCTCCTTGGATCTTGTGGAAGTATTCTATAACACAAGTAGTTAATGATAGGTTGTCGCCAAACTTCTTGTATGACTTCAAATATAGGGATAAGGTGATCAAGCTTATTTTTTATGTTCTTATCTTCACTTGCGGTAGTACTACCCATTCTTGGTGAATAGTAAATCATGACTAATTCAGAAGATTTAGATCTGAGGCTAAAGCAACTAGGGCATCAACTTGCTTATTTTATTTTCTTGGAACGTGCTGGAGGGTTACTTCTCCAATCCATCCCATCAATTTTTGATCATAATCATAATATGGTTGTAGCTAATACTTTTTAACTTTATAACTTCCCAAGAGTTGCTTGATCACCAATTGGAAATCACCTAAGGCTTGTAGCTGTAGTTGCTTTATGTCGATAGCCATCTCAAGTCTGAGTATTAACATTTAATATTCAGTAACATTGTTGGAGCAACAGTTTATCTAGGCAAAGGAGTAGGGATAATCTCTCCTTATGGAGTAACAAACACCACACCAGCACCAGTTCTATCTCAATGTGCAAAACTACTAAAGACATCTTTCATAGGGATTTAACTTCAACAACCATTGCATCTTCATTAGAGAATTAATCAATCAGTTCCCAATCATTAGGTATAGGGTGGTTTTCCAAGAAGTACACCAATGCTTGTCCTCTTATGGCCTTTTGGGGATGTACACAATCTCAAACTGTTGAAATTGAAGGTACTATCTTACAAGTCATCACTAAGGATCGGTTTTGACATTACAAACTTGATGGGATTTTCCCTAAACATAAAACAAATGATATGATCTTGAAAGTAGTGTTTTATCTTTTTGATTGAGAAATCCAATGCCAAACACAACTTTTCGATCGAAGAATACGTTAGCTCATTTGGTGTCATCATTCTACTTAAATAGTAAAGAAAGTTTTCTTTCCCTTTACTATTTTCTTGAGCCAGTAGTGCTCTAATTGACCTTTCTTGTGCCACGATATGAAGTATCAATGGTTTCCCAAGTATGTGTGCCACAAGAACTGGAGGCTTCATTAAGTATTGATACTCTCAAAGGTCTTACTTTAAGCTTGGTCCTATTTGAAAAGAGAATTCATTTTTATGAGATGGCTAAATGGTTGACATTTTCTAGCCAGGTTTTAAATAAACCTCCTTAAATATGCTAGCCTTCCTTGAAAATTTTTTAAATCATGAATGTTTCAAGGGTCAGGCATATTTAAAATCATATCGACCTTGGCATGATCAATTTTAATTTCTCGATGTCATAAAATGAAGCCAAGGAAATTTCCAGAAGTAACTCCAAAGGTACATTTTAATGGATTTATCCTAAGTTGATATCTTTGGAGAAACTCAACTGCCATTCTTAGGTCCTTTAAGTAGTCTCCCCTCTTTCTTGACTTCACCCCTATGTCATATACATAGAACTCAACATTTGTATGGAGTAACCCATCAAAGATGTTTTACATAGCCCTTTGATAATTGGCACTAGTGTTTTTCAAAATGAAAGGTATCACCTTATAGCAATAAATACCTCTGGGCATACGAAATACAGTTAGCTCTTTATCCTTTGGTGCCATACAAATTTGGTTATAGTAAGATAAAATATCTATAAAGGACATCACCTCATAACCAGTGGTAACATCAATCAACAACTCTGGAATAGGAATTAGAAAATAATCCTTAGGAAAGACATTGTTGAGATCCTTGAAGTCAATGCAAACTCAAATTTATCCATTCTTCTTCCTCACAGGAACAATATTTGAAATCTATGTGGAGTATTTAAATTCATGAATAATGATAGATTTGATGAGTTTGTTAACCTTCTTTTAAATTAGTGGGATCAATTCTGGCCTAAAACATCTTTGGGCTTGCTTAATAAGGCGAGCACCATTCATGACCGCCAGCTGATGGAATGCTATTTTTGGATCTAAGACGGGCATCTCCTTGTAACTCCAAGCAAAGAAATCCCTATATTCTTTGAGTATATCCATATAAGCAATTTCTTTATCCTTTTCTAGGAAAGGACTCAAGGAAGTTGGTCTTGGGTCTTTATCAGTTCCAAGATTGACTTTCTTCAAAAAAATACTATGGTCTTCACTCCTTATTTAAGTTTTGATGGAGCATCTCCAACATCTTCCTCCTCTTATGGATCACTTTCATTGATAGATATATGGTAATACTAAAGAGTATATTCCATATCTTTGTCAAACATTATTTAAGATGAGAGATTATTCTCATCTTGGGTTATAATTTGATAGGAAGAGCCACCACTTTCTTCATCCTCTTCACGTTTCTTGGTATAAGCCACAATATGAGCCTTTGATTTTAATACCTCCTTGCATGAAACTACAAGTTCTGCCTGTTGCCTTATTCTAGAAGGAATTAACTTTGAAAATCCTTCTGGATCTTAGGTGAAGAGTGTCTTGTTGTGTTTAGGCAACTTCTTCAATGATTATTGCTTTTCTTTATATATAGTGGATCCAACCTCTCAAAAGCAAAAGTTATTATAGTTGATTCTCCCAGTCGATCAAGGACAAAAGGCCTTTTTTGGGAGTAATAGACTCTTCTTCTACAGTGATGTAGTTACTAACTGCCTTTCTTATAGAGATTTAAACTGGAGATGGCACTGTGTATCTTAGGCCTTCACGGGCCTGCCTAGTCGTATATTCTATCGAAAGTTTGACCAATCTTTATGGATCATTAAGATTGTATCTAGACTTTACAAATATCTTGTATGAATTTGGATCAAAGCCTTCTTTTATACACTTCGTAGGTAGTGTTATCTCTTGTGGTGGACTTTGAGCCACAAATTCTCATAGTATTCTTTTAGATTGCTTTATTGCATCAATTTTCTTGATAGGTAGAGTTTTACATCCTAGCACATTGTCTTGGGTATTCAATGAATGATCTTTATCCTTCTTTACCTTTGGTACATAGTAGAGAACAAGAGTTGTCTTCCTTTTCATGGATGCGATGCTTTGTTTATTCGAAGTGGAGAAAGGGTTCTTGGTGGAGACTTTTTTGACAGTCACTGCAACCTTCTTAGATACAAGATTGGTGACATTATATATCTTTTTCTCACTCACAACATAGTTTTCTAGTATAATTTTGCATCTTCAAAGAGTGACTCGACTTCAATAATGACTTATCGTCAATAACTCTCTTTCTTTCCACTCCACCCTCGAGATAATTCAAGAATTGATAGTAAGAGGACAAGATAATTCAACAACTATCTTTCTTTTCTTCTCGTGTACCTAAGGCCTACTGTAACACCCCAAGATCTTGGGCTCTACACCCTCCAAGAGATGAATAATTTAATTAGTCAAGTTACTGAAGTGATGTCAAAACTGCAGTAATAACGACCCTGATCACTACTTTTATCAAATATAATGAGTTATTAGGAGGACTCATTACCAAGGTAGTAAGAAAGCCCAAGTGTTGGTCCCTTGACAATGAGTCCTGGGTATGACCCATTGTGAGGCACAATGAGTCATTAGGAGAGACTCGTTGTCACAACAAAAGAATGCCAAAGAGTTCAGCCCTTGCCCATGATTCTTCATGATGAATCATTAGCTCAGATAACGAGTCATTATGAGAGACCCATTGTCATAACAGTGAAAGACTAGGTTGTCGATCCACAGGTAACGATGCTGGGCCATGTCTTGTGGTCATACCTCATGAGTCATTACCCAAGCCGTGACGACTGTTCTTAGGATTTTCCTGCACGTTTTATACAGTCATTTTGGTATTTTTCTCCCTTTAAACTCTTTTCCATGACTAAAAACACCCCAAATGACCCCTCCACCATTAGTTATCAAAATCAAGCATTACTTTTTCCTCTTTAACTCGCAAGCAAGAGATATTAGGTCTTTACAAGGAATTCAACGTTCAGGCTTTAAACTTTGAATTCTATTCAATTTCTTCTATACTTCAGGCATGTTACTCATCCTTAACTTGTATTTTTACATTGTGGCATTAATTTAATCAATGTTCATATGTTTTGAGTGATGGGTTTGAAATTGAGTTGAGGGGTTTTTTATTGTCATTCCTTGAATTTCTTTTTCCATGTTTTTAAATAGATGATTCATGCTTTGATTTATTATTTTTGGGACTGAATGGGTGCATTGTATGAGGATTGGAATGGGGGACATGGGTTTTCATAAATTGATGAATTTTTGGCTTGGTGTTGGCATTAACCTCAACCCACTTTGTGAACTTGGTTTAAAATATGAATATTCACATTATTTTAATTACCTTTAAAATATTGCATTGCATTAAAGGATAAATGGACAATGGAAATCAATTTGGAATGCTCTTGGAGGCAATGGTTTGGATTTTAAATGGAACTTGGGAGTCAAATAGTATTATGGATTGGTTTGGCATAACTTAATTAACTTGCAAGCTTATTGTTATGAAGATACCAAGTTGATAAATGCCTTAATAAATGACTCCTGGGTTAATTTTCGGATTATGTGTAAATTAATCTAACTTGGGCTTAAAGGGAATTGTGTAGCTCACTGTGTAAATTGATCTAACATATCTAGATTTACTATCCCCGCTTAGTATATTAATAGAATATAAAATGTTATTATAAATAATATAAATATAGCATAACTTAAATTTTTTTATCAATATATAAAATATTTTATAAGAGTAATAAATTTTATTTCTACCAAATGTTAATTTAAATTAAATATTCCACAATATATTTGGTATTACTAATATTCTCAAACGAACCGCCCAAAAATTGAACTCTTAGTTCCAGCAAGTCATAATTAACTTGTGACAGTTATAGAAAAACTCTAGATATCGAAAATATATGAAAGCAAAGTAAATAAACGTGAGGGTCATTATAACATCCACAACTAAAAGGACTTCCGTCCATGAAAGTAAAAGGATAAGGGAATACCTGAAGGCTCAAATAGGTAGGGATACTGGGCTTGCATATTACGCTCGGTCTCCCAAGCAGCGTCCTCCACTAGTGAAGTGCCATGGTTTTATGACACTTATGATGCTTAAAATTGGATAATATTCATGTACTTAAGGCTATTTTGTTGGGTTTGATGTGTTTTTGAAGTGATTTTGCAGGAAACTAGGTGTTGGAAGATAACCGAAAGAAAATGAAACAAAAAGCTGAAAAGTGACCACCTACCTAGGCACCTATGCCCAGTAAGTACCACCTACTGGGCGTACGTTTCAGAAACTGGAATTCACAGAGCAAAATTTTGGGCACCACCTGCAGCCACCCACCTACTGGCCGTAAGTACCCCTACGCCTCGTAGGTGGTTGCCGACTCACTTTTCTCGGATCATTTTGGATTGATTTCCTAGAGTTTCCATGTAACCTATATTGACTCCTATGGTGTTTTTTAGTCTTTATTATGTATGTTTACTCACGTTTTCCTCTTTTATTTAGGATTTGATTTCTAGGGTTTCTATGTAATTTATAAATACACTTTTTGACATTTTTTAGTTGAGGGATGCTAGTTTCGTCCCTTTGAGGCTAATATATGCCCTTTGGGGCTAAGTTTACCTCAAATATACTATTCACAAACATCTTTTGATTCTAAGATTGACTTGTGATCATGGGATTCTTGTGTTCTTGGTTGTTTTGGTTGAATAATTGATCTGAGACTTTGGGTTTAATTCTTTCAGTACTGTGAGATTAATTCTATGATTTTGTCTATGAAATTCATGAATTGTCTCGTAACTATGAGTGGCTAATTTTCTTAGCTATGGTTGTGGGAACCCCAATGGATTAACGAAGTAGAGGAAGTGCCAAGTCATTCTAGATAAAACTTTTTGCATGTATTGTGATCTTCTTCAGTTTAATTAATTTCTTAGCGGTGACCAACGTTAAGAACCCTCCTGTATTCACTATTTACTTTAAAAAAGAGGTACAGATTAGGAAAAGGAGGTCACAACTATAATTTGAAGTTAATTGTCGATCTAGTCTAATCATCTTCATCTACTTAAGATAATTATCTTTCAACTAATAACTTGAGACTCACAAGGTAATAGTTAATCTGGGATCCAGGGAAAAGGTTAGTAACACGATACTCTGATACTCATAAGGTAAAGAGTAAGATTTACCAAGGAGTCCACAAGATAGTTGGTGATACATAACTTGTCAGATTTTGTATACAGATATTGGAATAGTGCAACAGTGCATGATAAATCTATGGAGTTAGATGCCAGGGGGAACACAAGTCTAGTGTTCGTCTTTAATTGTTTACAACCAAAAGCATCCTATTCTTGTTACTTTTTACTATTCCAGCAAATCCCCCTATTTGCTTTTCTATAATGCCTATTGATTTTAGCCATTTTGAGAGACAGTTCCACATATTCCCTGTGGGATCGACCCCAACCTAGTTGGGTTACTATATTTTGCATCGACCGCTTTATCCTTATAAAGAAATGTAGTTTGGGTGATATCTTAGGGAGGTTATAGAAAAGCTCTAGACATAAAAAATGTATGAAAACAAAGTAAATGACTGTAAGGGTCATTAGAATATCCACTACTAAAAGGACATTCATCCAAGAAAGTAAAAGGATAAGGAGTAACTGAAGGATCAAATAGGTAGGGATACTGGGCACGCATATCATGCTCGTTCTCCTAAGTATCCTCCTTCACTAGACGATGATGCCACTGAACCTTAACCACTGGGATATCCCTGGAGCACAATCATCTGACATCTTTAGCCAAAATGGACACCAGTTCCTCTACAAATGCCAACTCTTTGTCCAACTCAACCGACTCCCACTGAAGCACGTGCGGCTTATCTAGAATATATTGCTGCAATATAGATACATGGACCACCGGGTGAATGGATAAAAATATAGGAGGCAATACCAACATAAAAGCTACCTCCCCCACTATTTGCAGGATCTCAAAGGGTCCAATATATCTGGGCTAAGCTTGCCCCTCCTTCCGAACCTCATCATGCCCTTCATGGGCGGTACTCATAGAAAGAACCTATCACCAACTCTGAATCTCAATAGATTATGTCCACGGTCAACATAACTTCTTTGTATACTCTAAGATGCTCAAAGACTATCTTTGAATCACCCAAAATTGGTCTAATGACTCATGAAGCAAAGTCTGTTCTGCAATGCAAGCCTCTGAAGTCTCAAACCAACCACCAGGAGATCAACATCATCTACCATACAATGCTTCAAATGGCGCTATCTGCATACTCAAATAAAAGTTATTACTATATGTAAATTCTGCCAATTATAGAAACTAGCCCCGCTAACCCCAAAATGCAACACGCAAAGGTGGAGCATGTCCTCCAAAACCTTGATAGTCCGCTCTGACTGCCCATCAGTCTAGGGATGAAGGGCTATGCTAAGGTCAACCTGGGGACCCAACTCCTCTGAATCATCCTCTAGAAGCTAGAAGTGAACTGAGAGCCTCAATCTATAATAATGGACATAGGGACCCCATGCAGGAGAACCACCTCCTAAATGTAAACACGAGCTAACCTCTTGGCACTATAGGAAACTTGAACGGGGATAAAATATGCAGACTTCGACAATCAATCGCCGATGACCCAAAATCTATAAAACTACAAAAATCGTAAGGCAATCTACCTATAAAATCCATAGTAACTTATTCCCACTTCCACTCGGGAATGGGTATCCAATGAAACAATCCACCAAGTCTCTAATACTCATCCTTTACCTACTGACAACAAAGGTATAGAGCCACAAACCCTGCTATATCTCTCTGCATACAACTACACCAGTAATGCTACCACAAATCCCTATACATCTTAGTGGTCCCAAAATGAATAGAGTATCTGGAGCTATAAGCCTTACGAAGAATCAACTGAATGAAATCTCCAACCCACGAGACACAAATATGACCATCAAACCTTAGGACACCCTAGAATATAAGGTATCCCTCCTAGAATCACCTCTCAAAACCTGCCCTCAAATACTATAAAATATTCTATCCTCAAACTGATGACCTCGAATCTTCTCCAATAAGGTAGATCTGGCCTCAACATTAACAATGGTCCTCTGACGGTCAAAAATATCCAGACAAACCATCAAGTTAGCTAAGGACGGGATGTCCAAAGCCAACAGTCACTGAGAAAATGAAATGAAGGCTAAGCTACCCATACTCACTAACTTCCGGCTCAAAGCGTCCACTATCACATTTGCCTTGCCTGAATGGTAGAGAATAAAGATATCATAGTCCTTAAGCAATTCAATCCATTAACGCTACCTCGAATTAAGCTCCTTCTGGATCATAATATACCAAAGACAATAATGGTCAATAAAGATCTCATAGTGAACCTCATACAAATAATACCTCTACATCCTAACCGTAAATGCTACCACTACCAACTCCAAGTCATGGATGGGGTAGTTGCATTCATACAACCTCAATGCATATGCAATAACACAACCATGCTACATCAGAACACACTCTAAACCAACACTAGATGCATCACAATAGATAGTAAAACTCTTATTCTCAATAATTAGATAAGGAGTTGATGTAAGAAAATCCTTAAGCTTAAAAAAACTCACCTTACAACTCGTATACCATTGAAACAAAATATTCTTCTTGGTCAATCTTCTCATAGGGGCTGTAATAGAAGAAAAAGCCTCAATGAACCGCCAATAGTAACCTGCTAA
Organism: Capsicum chinense; assembly: GCA_026120095.1. NCBI lineage: Eukaryota > Viridiplantae > Streptophyta > Magnoliopsida > Solanales > Solanaceae > Capsicum > Capsicum chinense. The sequence continues at coordinate 44,214,787 of JAPEIP010000003.1, forward strand.
CCCAATAAAACTATAAACCTCAGTAGGTGACGTAGGCCTAACCAAACTATGAATAGCCTCATTCTTAGATGGGTCTACCATAATACCGTCCTTGGATACCACGTGCCCTAATAAAGCTATAGACTCAAGCATGAACTCACACTTTGTGGACTTGGCATAAATCCTATGGTCTCTCACAGTGCAGAGCACAGTCTTCAAATGTTGCTCGTGATCCTTTCTACTCCTTAAATACACCAAAATATCATCAATAAATACAATAATAAAGGAGTTCAAATATGTCCTGAACAAGTGGTTCATTAGATCCATAAAAGTTGCTGTGTCATTGGTCAACCCAAAAGATATTACTAGAAATTCATAATGATATAGCGAGTCCTTGTAATGACCCAGGAATACCCACTAGTCGTCACGCGGTACTTATGACCTCGAAGGATCACAAGCTAACCTATGAATGATATCTTCCATGAGCACTAAATAATAATACTGTAATTAATGCAGAGAATGGGATGAAATGCCATAAGGTTCAAAACATCTAAATTACTGATAAAATATAATATCGGTAAAACTGAATATTGTCTAAAAATCTAGTCTAAAAAGCCTCTAGCTGAATCTATTTGAAAGTAGAGTTGATGGGAAAATCCCCCAACTAACTTCATCTACAGAACTACTATATCTACTAAAAATATGAAATAATAAAATATCCTTGAATGATGAGGACTCACTGCTAAATCTACTGCTGCTGGCTGAATCTGAATCTACTATGTGTGGTCGGGAATCTGAGCATCCGAACCTATGATATGAAATATCATAGCGCAGGAAAGTATATGTCAGTATGTGGGAATGTACTGGTATACTAGATGAGGTAAGGCTAAATACAAGGGTTTATATGTATGAATAATAATGGACTAAATGATATAGAATAACTGAACATGAGAGTACATGGATAATCTAAACTACGACAAATAATGAGTATGTAATACTGTACATTTATATACATGTTGTAACTAAGCTTTTCTGAAGCTAAGTACTAAATTCTAATAACTGAGTAATTGATAGCTGAGTTACTAATAACTGAATTATTGGTTCTAAATTAATTATGTCTGATAGCCCTGATTCTGTAGAACTGAACTGAGTTCCCTACTGAAGACCAAAACTGAGACTGAAACTATGGGAGGTATCATTTAACTAACATGCCCCAATCTGAGCTAATTGGGATCCAACTTGTAACCCTAGTTGTAAGGGTGCTAATACCATGCTACGGGTACTAACACTAAAAAACCCCATGATGCCAAGCTTAACTAATGGGTGACACCTGGGCAGAGCCAAGCTTAATCTGACGGGTGACCCATGGGAGGTAGTCAATCCTAGTCTGATGGCTGACTCCTCATCCTGTGCTGTCTATCACGCCGTGTCACTGAAAACTGACGATTATGAACTGGGTTTATGGCACGACGCGGCACCATCGCGGTGCCTCATTAGTTGCAAATTTTCCCTTTGGCGCGACGCGCCATGATCGCGGAGTCACACTGGAAAGTGACAATTGGGAAAAGACTAGTGGCGCGATGTGGTGGTATCACGTTGTCTCACTGAAAAATGACAAATGCCATTTGGACTGCATCCGCGACGTGCTAGAGTAGCAGGTGGTACATTGTCTTACTAAAATGACTCTAACTCTTCGCCCAGGTGTTGGATTTGGGTGAATTTGGTATTGATAGAAAGCTTATTCAATTTCCTACATAATGGAATGTCAAAATCTTGAAAATTGTGCATGTATAGAAGTGTATTCATCTTTAAATCAAGTCTTTGATACTTTTGGGATGAATTTAAGCTAGGCAAAATACGGGGTGTTATAGTCCTAAAGGTTGTCATAGGGATGTCCGCAACCTTAACTCTTAACTGATGCTAACCAGACCTTAAATCTATGTAACCAGATCTTAAATCTATCTTAGAAAATATAGCTACACCTTGAAGTTGGTCAAATAAATCATCAATACGAGGCATAAGATACTTATTCTTCACAATCACCTTATTCAACTGCCTGTAGTTGATACACATACGCATAGAGCCATCCTTCTTATTCACAAATAAAACTGGAGCACCCCATGATTACACACTCGGTCTAATAAAACCCTTACCTAAAAGATCCTGAAACTGACTATTTATCTCCTTTAGCTCAGCAAGAGCCATATAATAGGGAACCTAGATTGAGGTCAATAATAAATTATTTATCATGCTCAAAAGGAAGGCCTGGTAGGTCGATCGAAAACACGATCAAAAACTTGCAAACAACAAGGACGAAGTCAAGCGATGGACTCTCAGCACTAAAATCTGTAACATACACTAGTAATGACTTACAACCCCTCGATATTAGTCTCCTACACAGAATGTAAAAAATAATACCCGTCAGTGTAGGGCTAACAGAACCCTACCACACATTTGGGGATTTGTTGGACCAGGCTAAGGTAACAATTTTAGCAAAGTAATCTAAGACCGCATTGTAAGCCAATCCATGCCTAGAATCACATCAAAATCTACTATCTCTAGGACAATCATATCAATCTGAGTATCAAACTCCCAAACAGTCACCAAACTTGATCAATATACCCAATCCACTACTAAAGAATCACCCATGAGAGTAGCTATAACATAGCATAGATAAAAATTCCAAACATAAACCCAACCATAATGCAAAATAAGTAGTAATATATGAAAATATGGAAGCAATATCAAATAAAGAAGAAGCTGGCTGATAACTTATGAAAATCATATCTGTGATCACAGCATCCGAAGCCTCAGCCGCTAATCTACCTGGTATAACATACAAATAATCTTGTCCACTATTAGAGTAGGTACCTATCCGACCACCTACCTTGACTTCTTACGAACCACCTCTAGAACCCTGGGTACTACCTCCCCCACAAACCTGTGCACCACCCCTACCTAGCGACGATACTAATCGGATTGGTTGTACAGTCTGAATCGAAGGCTCAATCATCCTATGCTGAGGACACTCACGGGGGAAGTGACCAATAACCCCATAGTCATAACATACCCCGAGCATCCTTTTCTATCTAAAAGGTTCGATAGATTTAAAATGACTACCCTAACTTAACGATCCTAACCGAACACCCCTCTGCAGTTGACCTTTGCTCTGACCACTAGAAATACTATAACCGGATTGACCCTTGCCTGATATTTAAACCGATGCCTGAATTGGCTGACTAGGCTAACCTTGATATTGATAAAGCTAATACTGAGGGGTACCTATCGTGAAACTCTCAATCTGTGGACTGTGAATCACTGTAGATGCCTTGGTAATGCGGTCTCTTATTTCTGCCCCCTTAGGACTCACGATCCATCTCCTCTATAAAATAAACATACTCAGCAATCTGAGAAAAAGACTTTTCAGAAGTCACCAAACTTTATGTATCCTTATGAAGTGATAATCTTAATCCCCTAATAAAGTAACAAATCCTCTCATTCTCTGTAAGCAAAATCATAGTGGAATGTCTAGCTAACTTATGGAACCCTTCCTTATACTCAACCATATTCATAGAACCCTATCTCAAAGCAGAAAACTCATTTTGAAAATGCTTGCGCATGCTGCGAGGCATATACTTCCCTAAGAAAGCCTCGGAGAATCAAGTCCAGATCACTAGTAGAGATCTAACTAGCCGAGAATTCAATAACCTCTCTATCATCTCATCATTTCCATGTCTAGCTGATAAGCAACAAAGTCCACTCCTCGTGACTCAACCAACCCCAAATTCCATAACCACTCCTCAAAATTGATAGGAACTCATAAGCATCCTCCGTAAGGTCCCGACAACCTGGATGGAGTCAATTTCAAAAACTATCCCAGCATCTTCTACTTTTCTAAAGACATAACTAGTTCGGCTACTATCGGCTGTGCGAATACCAGTGTTGGTGGAACCTCTACCCTAGGCGTCGCTGCCATATGCTATGCCCTCAAATCAACACCATCTTGTGCTGCTAATTGAGCTCCCTCAGCCTATGGACCTCCAACTAACCCCAATAATTGTACCAATGCATCTCAAAGAATAAAAAAAGATATAAAACTAGGTAGAGCTCGTGCTTCCCTTGGTCCACCTACTACTATGGTGGAATACCTAAAGCTTTCTCAGTATCAGGAGCTATGACAAGATCAGGTGATAGATCCCTAGCCTGATCTCAGACTAGTGTTGCTTCTTTATCCTATCTCCAACCTCTAGGTCTACCTCGACCCCTAATCGAAACTCTAGCAGCAGACTTGGGGTACCGATCCTCGGATCTCGCACCTCACATCCTAGCCCCCTACATAAAGAATGAACCAATAAAGATTAAAACTAACTCATACCCAACACACGAAAATAGATTAAGAAAATGAGATTTTTCCCTAAAAATGCTTCGTAGCCTCATGAAGATAGGATACAGACTTCTCCGTATAGATTCGGGGGACACTAGTAAACATCGACTCCAGTACCAAAAACATAAGTGAAACCTAGGCTCTGATACCATGCTGTCATGACCTAATTTCTTAAGTCATGATGGCACCTACCTTATTCCACCAGTAGCCAAGCTAAGCCATAGCCTGGAACGATAGGTAACAAGCTAATGGGAAGAAACTAAAAAGAATTGTGTATAGAATTATAACAGTAGTAACGATAAGTAATAAACAAAAAAGAGTCATATATAAGATATCAAAACGAGAGAAAGAGAAAAGGGATGAAATATTCAAATGAATTCCTCCCAAGACCTGATAAGGTCGGTATTAGCGCCACTACTAAAAGATACCTAGAGTATTAGACATAATCCAAAATATACATAACATTTATAAATAATCTCGAGTATAAAAGACTAAACTAGAATAGATAGAGAATGATCAGCCTCAGGTGACAGTAAGCTCACCCTACTTCGAATCAGTACTGAAAGGTAAGAATCACGTCAACGCTGGCTTCTAGTAGTTGAATCTGCATCAAGCAAAAGATGCAGAAGTGTAGTATGAGTACCAAAACAACAAGTACTCAGTAGGCATTATTGATCGATTGAGCTCAACACTGGAAAAGTATAAATAAAATATGAGGGTGTAATTTTAGTCAACAGTAAACATGGATATAAAGATTAAAAACTACCAAGTTATGGAGATACCCTAAAGGAATAAATACGAGCGATACAAAAAATAAATAATGTATTAATAATAGAAAAATCAAACATAACCTAACCGGGACCCCATAAGCCCACTAAAAATACTGAAGAGCATAATTAACCCAATCGTACCCCCACAAGCCGGTGGAACACACAAAAAGTAATTAAAGAAAATAAATGTAAATAATCTTTAACTAAACTGATCCCAAGAAATCATAGTAGTCATCCAGATATGTACCAGGCCTGAACTGGTATCAATGAATAGTAATGAGAGGCTAGACACCGGGCTCGAATCGATAGTGATGGATAATAACAAGAGGTCATATGCCAGATTCGAATAAAAAATAGTAAGTAATAACAAAAGGCCACATATATGATATACAACAAAACTCATAATCAGATGTCGGAGTCAAACCAGAACTCAGAGGGTCCACAACTCTTAGAACAATCGTATTCCGTACCAGAACTCTAAAATTATCATAACCAGATGCCGGAATCAAATCAAAACTCATAGTAACCATACCCAATTGTAAAATTAAAATCCCTAACCATACCATAACCAATGGTAAAATGGTATCAAAATTCACAACAATGACATAAATAAAGTATAAGCTGACCCTAAACCGTAACTAAAAGTACATATAAATAACTATTTGCATAACATAACTAAAAAGAGATGAATCTAAGGTTCCACAACTTAATTTCACGTCCTAAAGTGATATATGCTATATTATCCTAAAAGATAAGATATCATAATTTACTAAAACAGGGTCCTAGCTGGATAAATTAGGCATGATATATATATCAAATGGTGCACAAACTATAAGTACTTGTCCAAAACTAGCATAATAGTACACAATTACCATAAGTAAGCTCAATATAAAGGTAGGCTAAGCCTAGCCGGCTTGGACTCCAACGTTAAAATGTCTTTTTGCGAAACCTCCAGATAGTGCCACTAGAACCCGAGATAGAATAACTTGATTTCTTTTGGAGGTCAAATATAATGTCAAAGTATATAATTTTTTTAAGAAGATACAGAATGAAGAGTGTTGAATATTTGCAAGAATTTCTTTAAGAAAAAAACGATCTACAAGTTACATATTTTCTAAAGCTAAAGGTTTGACCAAGTTTTAAGCACTAAAATCTCTTAATAAGAAATATTATGTTGCATGTAATCAAGGCATTAATTTTACGGTATCACATAGGTTCGTTGTGAAATAATTACAATATTTTGAGTATATTATAATTAATAGAAAATTAATTCTAATAAAATCTCTATTATATAATAGTAATATTTTAACATATCTAGATTTACTATTTCCGCTTAAAATATTAATAGACTATAAAAATTTATTATAAAGTAATACAAATGTAGCATAACCTAAAGAATTTTATCAATATCAAAAATATTTTAGAAGGGTAATAAATTGTATTCCTATCAAATTCTAATTTAAATTAAATATTTTACAATATATTTGGTATCACTAAAATTTTCAAATAAACTGCTCGAAAACAAAAATCTCAATCCCAACAAATCATAAATAACTTGGAAAGGTTATAGAAATGCTCTAGATATTGAAAATGTATGAAAATAAGGTAAATAACCATGAGAGTCATTCCTATATGATCACCTAATATTTAAATTTAAGATAATTAAATATCCTTAAAACCATAGAGAAAATCATATTTTATATGTACAAACCATAAGGCGATACAACAAATTTTCATGAGCCATTAAAATATTTATTTTATAAGTTTGATATATGTTTATAAACTTAAAATAATTAGTAGTACTAGAATTAATGTTTGTCTATGATTTATAATCTCCATCCAAGACTCCAATTTGTATCCTATCAAAAATATATAGAGTCTAACTAATCTTAATCTAATTAGATTTTAATTAATATTTGAGACCACCTATGCAGTTGGCCTTTTAATTTGTAGTAATATAAACTTGTAATTCCAATTTCAAATCCTTGCAAAATCAAACATAGAGTCAAAATTTAGAAAAATAAGAGACCATCAATTTACAAATCTTGATTCCATTTCTAATTAAAGGAGTCTTATAGCTTATTTGGTCAAACTAATTTTTCTCTCAAAAGTATTTTTTTTTTTAAAAGATATTCTTATTTTTAAAAATTGAAGTGTTTGATCTAGCGTTTGAAACAAAATAAGTGTTTTTAGGAGTTCATCTTGATTAGCCTCCAATTTTAATATTTATCTTATTATGATAGTTAATAAGCATTAGATATTCAACTACTTATGCATGTCGTGTGTTTTAGTCATTCCATTAAGGGTGTGTTTGGTATGATGGAAAATATTTTCTAGAAAATATTTTTTCATTTTCTTTTGTTTGGTTATAAAAAAGTATTTAGAAAATATTTTTCAAATCTACTTATTTTCCTTATTTTTAGGGAAAATAACTTCCCTAATAAGTCAAGAGAAGTCATTTTCAAGATAAAGAGCTTGTACACATATACACTTTTCTTCTTCACCTCTAACAAAATCGACAAGCATAAATCATCGTTATCTCCAAATTTAGGGCTTTCTCCCCCCTCCCCTCTCTCTTCTCCCCACTGCAAGAATTGCAAGAATTTAAAAGGTACCATTTTTGTTTCTTACATAATTTTTCTATCATATTGAATGAATTTTTTTATTTTTAATAGTATTAACCCAAATAGTACTAGAAGAAAAAGATGCATTACATAATTGTGGCATAGTGAGTTTTGGTGGTATTTAGGTTGGAGTTTAGTTAAAAAGTAGGAGAAAAATAGAGAAAAAGTAGACAACTCTTGACTTTTATGAAACTTTGAAGTAACTCTTAACTCTATCAGATCAACAGTTGGTACTTAGTAGCTCTGTAATTGGAACAAAATAGTTATAACTTACAACAGTATGATCTTCTTTCTGCAACTTTTTGGTCGAGCGAACAATGTGTGCATAGGTGTTTTTGGTATGTGCGGGTATGTTACAACTAGGTGGGTTTCATAGTTATTATTTCTTACTTCTTTCTTTCCCTTTTCGTGTTGCCCTTACTTATCGTATGTCATATTTTCTCTGTTTTCTATTCTTCATTATTTCTTATCCCTGATTTTTGGTTGTGTCATTCATCTCCTTATTACTATTTTTTATCCTGAGTCGGGGGTCTATCGGACCTGATTACTTTGGGCTGTTTCACCTTGACAAATACAAGAGACGGTGCGAGGATTGAGAATATAGGGACCTGCATTTGGTTGTATTAAGATAATGTGGATTTTTTTCTAAAAATAGACACTTTTTAAATCAGTTCTAACATGATTAGAAATCGATAAAGTAGAGTATCTAACAGTGACTAAAAATATCATCTCGGAGAAAGTGCATATTGTTTGCAAATTCATAAGAGCAGTCCTTGCTAATGTTAACCAGAAGCCTGAAACACTTGAACCTGAGAAATGTGCTAGTTAGGATTGGTATGATAAGTACAAACTAAGACATTTCCCATATTCATTTGATTTTCTGATGTAATATTCTATGTAAGTACAAAGTTTTTCTTGAAATTTCTAGTGTAGTGTTCTACAATCAACAACAATAACAAATCTAGTGAATTCCCACCAAATAAGGTATGTGGAGGGTAAAATGTACGCAGTCCATACCGCTACCTTCGAAGAAGTTCTGGTGTAGTGTTCTATGAATATTTTTTTTTTAGTTTTGTCAGTGAAAATCTTGATGCTGCTGTATAGTACTTCTTTTAGTTATTACTAATACCTCATGCCACATTGTGAATTTATGATGTAGTTGTTTAGTTTTTTTTTTTATGTCTTATTCAAGATGGGGTTACTCTCATTCTCCTCTGTGAGTTTGCCAATCTACTACTGTGGTGAAAAAGTGTTGTACATTTTGCTTGCTCTTCTTTCTTGGATTGATCTTCTTAACTTCCTACAAATCCTATTTTTATATTTATGGTGTTGTTTTCTATGTAAGTCAAAAAAAGTTTTCATTTTCTCAGTGAAAATCTTGATTTTACAGTATGCTTTTGTTAATTATTGCTACTACTTCATGTCACATTGTGAATTAGGGATGTAGCTGTTTAGTTTTTGAAGGGGAGCCTTGGAGTAACTGGAAAAGTTCTTGAAGGTCAGACTAAATTGGGAAATGTTACTAGGTTGCATTGAAATATACATGTTAGATGACATTTATTGTTGCTCCCAAAAATTGGTTGAGTTGTTAGAAGGACAGTATCTTGGTTCAACTTGAAGAGCTTTTATTATGTGCAGGATTGTCTTATCCATTTGAAGACCATTGCTTATCTGTATTTTTGAAATCATGATTTTAGGACTGAAGACTAAAACTAGGAATAACCTGTTGGTTCAAGTCGATTATCTAATCCATATTAAGGAGATTAAACCATGGCCACCCTCACAGTCATTGAGTATTCCCCGTGTTGTTCTAATGGAATGGAAACATGGTGATAAATACTCTGGATGTACAAAGTGTCTTCAGCCCTTTTCCAACTAGTACTAGTTAACTGTTTTGCTAAGCATTTATGATTTGATGCACTGTTTTGTGGTAATGGCAAGTGATTCTACAATATGGTATTTTAGAAGGATTTTTTGGTGCACTAAACTTTTGCTATAGCAACATCCTCATTGATAATCTAAAAAAACAAACCAGTTCTGTCTGTGCTTAATGAATTACAAGCAAAAAGTCCATTTTATGTAGTGATGTTCTATTGTTGTTTTTAGTTCTTGGATAAGGTCCTAGATTGGCCATTATCCGATAAGGAATATGTCTGTATATTACTTTATTTACACTGATTTGTTACTAACAATTATTTATTTTACTTGTAATGAAATGTTTATGTTACATTAATCTATTAGAAACAAATAAATTTGACACCAAATTTCTATAATCTTTGAATTGTAGGAACATCCCAATCATGACAAGTTCATCAACAAAAAAATTAAATTGTTTAACGAAATGTCTCTTGTGTGTGGAAATGATCGGGCTAGGGGAGATTGTGCTAAATCATTTGAAGATATAGATTTTGATAGTTTTTCTGAGAAAGATAATGATGTTGAAGGACCATCCAATGAAAAGAATGTGCAAGTAACCGAAGCTTCTCAAATCAAGGCAAGTCGCAAAATAAAACGTTCTTTTGAGGTGCAAGATGTCGTAGGTGATATATCAATAAAGTTTGAAGAAGTGGCAACGACAATCGGTAGAATGGTTGATAGTCGTCTAGATGTGATAAAGTTGTATGAAGAAGTTATGGCAATGGAAGGATATAATGAAGAGTTCCTCGGTGATGCTTTTGATTATTTGGTGCAAAGCGACACTTTAACTAAGGCATTCATGGTAAAAAATTAAAATCTTCGTAAGGTGTGGTTGGAACGATTCAAGCAACAACAATAGTGACACCTATTAGTTGGTTTAGTTTCATAGGATTTAGAAGCAACTATTATTCGCACGCTTTTGTTTTTGATAATGTATCATGCATTTGCTTCCAAACTTCTCTCCTTTCTTTTATTTTTGATAATGTATCGTGTATTTTCTTCCACACTTCTCTCTTTTATGGATTTGTGAGAATTGATTAGGAAGCTTGAATTATGTAAGTAATAGTTGCTTAAATTTTAGTGTCTTGTAATATTTTGATACTCGATATTGGTATTATTTTCTATGCTTAAATTAGTTCAAACAGAATGTTGATTTGTTTGATATACTAGTTAATTGTTCAGTAGTATTTTTCAAAAAATATTTTTTCCTCTCACCAATCAAACAACTAAAAATATTTTTTAGAAAAATATTTTCTATTCACCAACCAAATATCAAAAAATATTTTCCAAAAAATATTTTTCACCCATCAACCAAAGATGAAAAACAAGTACAAAATCAACTTATTTTTCATGAAAATATTTTTCAGGAAAAGATTTTTCATGAAAAACATTTTCCATCATACCAAACACACCCTAAGTTAGTTTAAATTTTTGGTGCATAGCAATTTCTCTACACTATTCACCTTATGCAACATCTCACTGGAAATACCTCTTTATTATACCTTGAGTTCACCAACATCCATGATAAATGGCTGCGAACACTAACATAGAGAATACTTGTAACAAACGGAAACGTCTTTGCAACAACACACCGGAGTTAAGGATGAACTAAAACAAAAACAACTAATTTGATTTGACCGACACAATAATTGAAACCCGTAAGTATTCTACCAAGAATAACAATCCTTTTATTTATAAGTAAAAATTAACTTGATCCTAAAATAAATAATTCTTATCTTTCTCCAGATAAATAAAGTAGACATCAAATATATTTATAATAGTGTTATTATGTTTTCGTGAATCATAATAAAAGAACCCAGTCAATATTGATCAATCAATTAAAATGACTAGACATGTAAGCATATTATCATATTGCATCACAGTCTTTATATTAAATCATCCAAGAAAAATATGCAAAAGAAACACAACACTTCAAAATTAAATCTTTATTTTTCTTCAAAATGAATATTTATCATCCGAAAAATGATCTAGTCATGAGAATTATTATCTTACTATACACATAAGCAGAAAATTGAAATAATATTAACAAAACACTCAGATTACTCCACTGTCTTACACAGCTTTTGAAAGTAAAATTATACTTCATTCCTCATAACACATAGGAAACGATCCATATCACTGGAACAATAAAATACGGCAAAGAGAAACTATATCCTTAGAAATAATATAAACATAATATTCTTACCAAATCACTAAAATAAGACCTCCATTTATGTTTAGCCCAATCAAAGTTATAATGATCACACAGTGTCGGCATATAATCATATTTATTTCGTCATTGACCTTCTATTATGTAATGATCCTCACGGTCATTTTTCTCATTTTCATGCACTTTCAGTGTCTAGAGCTTTTCTATAACAACCCCAAATTATTTATGACTTGTTGGGACTGACAATTTGATTTTCGGGCAGTTCGTTTTAGAATTTTAGTAATACCAAATATATTGTGGAATATATCATCTAAATTAACATTTGTTAGAAATATAAGTTATTACCCTTCAAAAATATTTTTGACATTGATAAAATTCTTTACTTATGAGATATTTATATTACTTTATAATAGCTTTTATAGTGTATTAATATTTTAAGCAGAGATAGTGAATCTAGCTATGTAAAAAGATTATTATTATTATTATTATTATTATTATTATTATTATTATTATATAATAGATATTTTATTAGAAATAATTTTTTATTAATTATGATATATTCAAAATATGATATTTATTTTTTCCACGGACTTATGCAATATCCAAATATATAAGTAATTGAATAAATAAGTTTCGCTATATTGCCACCACGTCAATGTACACTAAGTATATGTTATTAGTGGGTAATCTTAATGCTTGACACATGTTTTAGCAAGTAAATGAATCATTTACACATAGTAGCCACCTATTGCAATTTGGTTAAAATATTTTAGGATAAATATAAATGTTGGCTAAACTATTTTCATTCATTTTCATGTGATACCATGAAGTTTTTAGTTTTGCAAATGTGCATGTATTTACATAACGTGGAAGGAATATTTTGTGGGAACTGTATATCTTATTACTATAGTTTATCATCAAAGGAATAATTAATTATCCACAACAAATTATTCAAGTTCGGATTCTAGTGGGGCACTATTCGGAGGCTTCTAGGTGAGGTTTTAGCTTTGGTGTTCAGGTAGGCTAGGCTTATCCTATCTTTAGATTGAACTTATTTACCATAATTGTGTACTATTATGCTAGTTTTGGATAAATACTTGTAGTTTGCGTAGATATATATATA
>JAPEIP010000003.1:44227895-44251584 GCA_026120095.1 Capsicum chinense
ATATATATCACACCTTATTTATCTAGTTAGGACACCATTCTAGTAAATTTTGATCCTTTTCTTTTGATATGACATATCATTTATCAATTTAGGACGTGGAATTGAGTTGTAGAATATTGGATTCGTTCTTTTTTAATTAAGATATGCGAATGGTTATTTAAATATATTTTAATTACGATTTAGGGCCAGTATATACTTTATTTCTGTCATTGATTGTGAATTTTGGTATCACTTTGGCATTGGTTGTAGTATGGTTTGGATTTTAATTTTACAGTTGGGTATGACTAATGAGTTCTGGTTCGAGTTCGACATCTGGTAATGATGATTTGAGTGTTCTGGTACTGATTACTATTATTCTTGGAGTTTGATGTGCTATAGAAATATAACACTTTCAATGCTTAAAATGAGGAAAATATGCAAGTTTTTAAGGCATTTTTTTAGATATGATCCGTTTTGGGTATATTTTGCAGGAAACCATGATTAGAATGATAAATTCATGAACATGGTGAAAAAAAGTATTTTTGGCCACTTTTGGAGCGATTATGGATGATTGAGATATTTTTCGGCTTGATCATGATCAATGCATATTCAAGATATGAAGTAGAGCTGAAAAACTGACTCCTAGCACCTAATAAGTCAACCTACGGACCACATGTTGACCTATGGACCGCAGGTAGATAAAGCGAGTACCAGAAATTCCAAACTACCAAGAGCTGACTTGCAGAAATTTTCCCATTCCGTACCTGTGCCCAGGGCAAACCGCAGGTACAACCTATAGCCAAGACCAAATTGCAGGTATAGGGAGCAGGTGGCCACCGACCCTAATTTCTCCTGTTCTATTCAGGCTTAGCTTTTAGGATTTTGTTTTGTACTATTAATACCCTTTATCTACTTTTTAGTAGAGGAGAGCCACTTTTAACACTTAAAAAAATATTTTGATATCAAGATCCATCTTTGATCTTGGGATTTCATTATATTGAGTTTTCTTGATTATTCAGTCTATAATTGTGGGTTTCTTTCATCTTATCATTGTGATTTCATTTTTTCTTTCCAATATGAATGTTATTGATCTCTTCACAATTATGAGCGGCTAAAACCCATAGCTAGGGTTGTGGAAACCCTAGCAGATTGACAAAGTAGGGAAAGTGCGATTGTTGATGGGAAACCTACACCCATGGCATGTATTACTTTATCTTTGATATGATTGATTTCTTAATGGGCGTACACATTAGGATTCCGCCTAGATATTATAAATTACTCTAATAAAGGGGTAGCAACTAGGAAAAGATATAGACAACAGTAATTTAGTCAGCTAATAGTCGATATATTGCAGCACAATGGTATATCTGAATGATTATTAGCCTTCATCTAACAACTTGAGACTCAAAAGGTGATAGTTAACTAGGACCAGGGTAAGTGTTAGTAATAAGACATCCCGAGACTCAATAGGTAAAGGGTGAAATCCTCGTACTCGTCTAAAAGACTATAGGAGGTACATAACTTATCAGTTTTGCATGTAAAGTATTGGGTTGGTTCAACAACGCATGAGAAAACTATGGATTTGAGATTCCAGGGGAACACACAATCCTAGTTTTCACTTACAATTGATTTTCAACCAAGTTAATACTGTTCTGTGGTCGAGACTACTACAAACAAGTGCCCTTTTTTACTTTCCTATTTTGCTCATAGACTGTAATCACTGGGATTTGTCAAACCACGTATTCCATTGGGATTCAAACCTAACCTTAGTTGGGTTACTATATCTTGACAACAACTGTATCATCACCTAAAAGATGGTGTTGCTTGGACTTCATCAAGAAATTGGCACTGTTGCCGGGGAACAAGATGTCGATTTATGGATTAAGGTTATTATAGTTTTTGGGTTTTTAGTTTTTCATTTTGTTCTTAGTTGGGAATAGGTAGGTCTATGCCTAGGACATAGAGTAGAGAAAATCCCTTAATCCTGGTGAATCCGAATCAAGAGAGGATCCACCAAAAACCTGGTGAGATGTTTGAGTTAAAAAAGAGGTAATAATCCAGAAGGGGTTCATGATATTGTACCTCCTATCAATAAGGTATAAGATGTTATTGATCATACGGGCAAGATTTTAGCTCAAATAGAAGTCGAAAGGATAGCAGAGAAAAAATCTTAGAGGATAGCTAGGGATATTGATCTAGCGGAACAGAGATAAGCAGCAGACCACAGAGTAGCACTCTGTAGGAATTACAATAGAGCTAGAGGTGATCGTGTTCAAGTTATCCTATAATATCAGTATGTGTAACCATATATAGATGATGTGGAAGATGTAGGATATGTAGAGACAACAGAGATTGGAGCCACCGTACCTCCTATTTTGCCCCCAGGCATAAAATTTGACATCACAAGTGCCATGATCCAACTTCTAAATTTGAAGGGTGTTTTTTCAGGATTGCCTACCAATGATGCAAATTTGCACATTGAAAATTTCATTGGGATCTATAACTCATACACCCATCCAGGGGTAAATTAGGAATAACTTAGACAGAGGCTTTTCCCCTTCTTACTTACAAGAGAAGAATCTTTATGGTTAGAGGAATTGCCAAGAGGCTCTACATGACTTGGAATGAGTTACAGTCAGAGTCCATGTACGAGGATTGGTTCAATTTTAAGAAGAAGATGAACTTGGTTCTCAATCAACAGTATTTAATGAAAAGCTTATCGAAGATATTCTACAGAGCCATGGCAGATACCATCTCTGGAAGAGCTTTTATGAGACTTCGCTGGGAGATAGCTTCAGAGATGTTAGATTGGATCTCACTCACTAACTGAGGATAGAAAACTCAAGAGTCTTAGAACGAATATGGTTCGTATGCTATTGGTGCTTCCTACAACTAGAGAGCAACTGATGATATAGTAATACAAAAAATTGCATTGCTAAGGACTGATTTAGGGGTGCTAGTGAACCAGTTTGTAGCAGCCAGTTTTGAGAAAGTGAATACAATAGTAGCACAGGTCAGCTTCCAAAGCAAATGAGTCTGAATTGGAAGAAGAAGCTTACTACCTGGATCGTTAGATAGCAGATTTCTGAGCCCAAGGGCAAGGTAACCAAGGTCAGAACTATTATGATAGGTATAGAAATTGTAGCAGAGAGTGAGATTATGACTTGAGGAAGAAGGATGACTATAGAGAGAAGGGAGATAGATACATTCCACCTGGTAGATGTGATGTCGAATTTAGAATGGAAGAGATGCTTGCTAAATTAGTGAAGGGTCAGGAAAATCAAGAGACTGGCCTTAAATATATTAAGGCTAATATTTTAAGATTGACCCAAAAGGCCGAGTCACATACCACTGCCATCAAGAAGTTGGAGCACTAGTTTGGGCAGATGTCAGTGACTCTGAACCAGAGGCAATCAGGTACCCTTCTGAGCAACACTTTTCAAGATCTAAAAAACTACGATCATGTACTTGTAATTACCACTAGGAGTGGTGTTACTACTATGGATCCCCTAATGCATGCTACAGAAGTTATTTATGATGATATATATGTTACTGAGTCTGAGAAGGTAATAGAAGATATAGTTGCTAAAGATAAGGGTAAGGGTCCGATCATTGAACCAGATAAATTTTGAGACCAGCCCCGCATTTTCTTCAGCGACTGATGTAGAAAAAAAAGGAAGGTAAGTTCAAATGATTCATTATGATGCTGCGAGAATTGAGTTTGAACATACCTCTTCTTGAGGAATTAGAACAGATGCCTGGATATGCCATGTTCATAAAAAAGTTATTCATAAGAAAGAAAGGAGCAACTTTTGAGGATATTGAGGGTGTGCATCACTGTAGTGCAGTCATGACTAGGTCCTTAGCGTAGAAAAAGTGTGATCCTGGAGCATTCATTATACCATGTACTATTGGGTCATCCAGATTTGCCTAAGCCTTGTGGTATTTAGGGGCCAACATTAATTTGATGCCACTAGCCATCTTCAAGCAACTAGGTTTGAACTCTCCAAAACCGACTTTGATGTGGCTATTGATGGCCGACCGTACAGTGAAGAAGCCTATGGGAATCTCTTGTGATGTGATCATTAGGGTGGATAAATTCATTTTCCTGGATGTGTAAGACCCCATAAAATACTTAAGCTTAATTCAGTGCTTTAAGCTTGTCAAGGGGGTCACAAACTTCAAAAATTCTAGCTAGGTGCCCAGACTTAACTTAATTTTGGCCTTCAAAAGTTGGAAAATTCATTTCGCCACCTAAACAACCATTAATAGTCTATATTCTTGTTAATTCATGATCAGAAAGGTCAATAGATATTCCTGGACAAGTTTTAGATTTTTTAAAACTCATTTCAAGCAAGTTTGGAAGTCCAAAATAGTGGACCAACTCGATCTTAGCACGCCGCATCGCCAATCGTGTTGGTCACCAGTTGTGCAGACTGCCAGAGCCAAAAAAACTGAGGCTCGATGTGTTTATGGCGCGCCACATCGGGTATAGCATCGAAAACCTTGATGCGCCACATCTGGTATAGCATCGAAACCCTCGATGCACCGCATCGGGTATAGAATCGAAACCTTTGACGCGCTGCGTCGCCCATAGCGTCGGTGCCCAGTTATTTAGTCATTAAATGTCTAAATTTTTAAGGGCAAAGGGGAATTCTCCCACCCCTATATAAGTCAAAAACATGGGATTAAGCCCCATTTACACCAAAATATAGCAACTTTCCCCAAGATCCTCTCAATAGCACATTAGGGTTTTCAAATAGGGATCCAAGTCCAGGTAAATTTATCCGTGAATCATCAAGAATTTTCCATCTGAGGTATGCATAGTGTTCATTCATGGACTCCTTTCATCCATAAAGCCCAAGAATCAAGTTTTAAATTACGAATTGTGATAGTCATTCTATAAACTGAAATATGTTCATGTGTTGTTGTATGAATTCCAAGATGGAACCTTTATTATGTCTTTATGAAATTACGCTAATATGTGGAATGAAATCATGAAATTGGGTGGAATCGCAAAGTAAAGTTGTATTAAATTTCATGCTCATGCCTAAGCCTTAAATCGTGCAATCTAAGTGTTTGATAAAATTCCTAGGAGAATAGAAATTATGCTTGATAGTTAAACTGGGACTCAAGTTATGAATGTACGTGTTCCCCTATGTTTAAAATGATTTCCATGAGGATTGTTGTGTAATACAATTGCGTGATGATATAATTATGATATTAAAATGATGAAGTTAAGACATGATCATGTGAATTCTAAGCTATATACAAGATTATGATAACCATGTGCTTCATGAAATATCCCCTACTATCGTAGTATGAATTGTTGATGTTGGCCATGTATTCAAGAAAGTCATGCTTTGTCAGTTTTCCTTCTATTGAGTCCTGGGGGAACTTGTACCCGAAAAATATAGTTGTGTGCCTAGAGCCAGTGTCATGTTTCACGATATCCTCAGTTAAGCCATGATCCATAGAACTCAGTCAGTCATGTGACTCAAGAAATCTCAGTAAATTCAAAAATCTCAGTAGTATTTCGTCAGTAAATGGAACTCCATAAAATCAGTCTAGTCCAGTTCAGTTAATTATGTTCAGTGTCTATTCAGATGGGAGAAGGAATTAGCACTGAGCGAACCCAAGGATGGGAACTCACCTGTTATATGAGGGTGTGATTCTTAGAAACAATCCTTGTGTTCTTAAACTATCTAGCCAGCATAGGTTGAGATATCATAGCCTGTTATATAAGGGTGGAGAGGTGGCTTAACCTGTTATATGAGGGTTCATACCATTCTCGCTAGAGTTATCTATTATATAAGGGTTACTCATAGATTATCCTTACTAGTGGCGCGGTATTGACACCCTTCTAATTGGGGTTACAGATTGGACCCCAACTCATCTACATTGCAATTATTTAGGGTATGTCGGTTAGATAACTACTTCCCACAGTTTCAATTACACGATCAGGACTATCAGATACATTCATATAGTTTCATTAAAAGAACTCAGATAATTCTTCAAAATTTAGGACTGTCAAATACAGTCAACTCAGAACAGTACGGAACTCAGCCAGTTCCATTAGAAACTAGATTGTCAGATACAGTCATATAGTTTCATTAAAAGAACTCAGATAGTTTTTCAGAATTCAGGTATGTCAGATATAGTCAACTAAGAGTAATACAGAACTCATCTAATTCTATCAAAAACTAGACTGTCAGATACAGTCACTCACTATCAGTTATTTTAGTTATACAGCTATCAGTATCTCATGTTATCAGCACTCAGGTTCAGTAGTCATGCCGTCATGATCTTAGTTATAGTTATTACTTATTCATGTATGCATTCTCATGTTCATGTTATCCAGCCAGTTAATATAGTTCATGTATGTGAACCCTTTATATTTAGCCTCCCTCACATGCATACCAGTATATTTAATTGTAATAACGCATTTATGTTATGGTGTATCTATACCATAGGTTCAGAAGCATGAGCTCTAGAGCATCAGTAGCAGCCAGGTTTAGCATTGAGTCCTCATCATTGAGGGCAATATTATGAGTTATTTTATTAATTTAATTTTAGCTTTCAGTAGATGGAGTTAGTTGGGGACATATCCTATCAACTCCTTATTAAGACAGTTAGAGGTTTTTTAGACTATAGTATATTCAGACAGTTTATTTCAGTTCATGTTTTGGTATTGATATATCGTACTCTCAGATATTATGTTTTATCTAGTTTGAACCTTATGGTATGTTTTAATCTATTACTTCTACATTTTACATGATGTAATATAGTATTTAGGTATAAATATCAGTCATGGGTTAGCTTATAGTGTTTTGGGATCATGAGCACCGTGTAGCATTCCAAGTACCAGATTTAGGACATTACAAACTTGGTATCAGAGCCTAAGGTTCAATAGTGTCCTAGGAATTTTGAAAGCCACATTTAGTAGAGTCTTATACATAGGTGTGTTGATTTATGTATAGGAGGCTAGGAGATGTTTTAGGAATAGTTTTCCTTCTTTCAGTATTCATATCATGCTAGTGAGCGTAATCTCAAGTTAATCTCTTAGTCTGATCTATTTCTTCCTTTCTTCTATAGAACATACCTCCTAAAAGAAGAAATGGGAATCAGTCTGCCCTCAGCATAAAAATCCTTTGGGCGAACATATTTCTCATATAGAGTTCAGAGTTGCATTCACTACTCTTGCTCAGTCAGTTTCTACTTAGAATAAATGACCACCTATCATTCCAGCCAACCCAGTGGTTAGTTCAACTGCAGCCAGGATTTGGGACTTCACCGAAGGAATCCTCCATTATTTCTTGCATCTAAGTTATATGAGGACCCTCAGGAATTCATCGATCAAGTTCAGAACATTGCAGACATCATGGGGGTTACTTCTAGAGAGAGAGCTGAGCTAGCTGCATATTAGTTGTAGGACGTTGCTTATACTTGGTTTAAACAGTAGAAGTCAGAAAGGCCAAATGATACAGGGCCTATTGAGTGGGAGGAGTTTGTCACTTTATTCTTAGATAAATTCTTTCCCTAAGAGCTGAGAAAGGCTAATGTGTTAAAGTTTATCAACCTCAGGTAGGGTAACATAACGATGAAGGATTATTCTTTTAAGGCTACTCAATTATCCAGATATGCCCCTCCTGTAGTTGCAGACAGCAGGGCTAAGATGAGTAAGTTTGTTTCGGGAGTGAATGATAGTGTTGTCAATGAGTGTAGGTTTGTAATGTTGAATAGTGACATGAAGTTAGCCAGGCTTATGACTTATGCCCAACAGATAGAAGATAAAAAGATTAAGATAAGAGAGAAGCAAAATAAGAGAGCAAAGATAGGTAGTTTTTACTTTGCTCAGCCCAAATCAGAAGGAGAAAACGGTTCTCAATTTCGTCCTAATTCATCAATTCCAGTTCCTTCTTCAGCTAGTGCTTCAGCTCCTAGATTCAAAAATGATAGCACAGATAGAGTGCCTGGATCTAAGTCTCACGGCAGTGTTCGCAGTGCCCGTACCTATCCTCTTTGCCAGACTTATGGCAAGCACCATTAGGGTATTTTCAGAGCTGGCAGTGGTATTTGTTTTAGATATGGCAAGCCAGGCCACCAAGTCAAAGACTGTCCTCAGCCAGGTCCTCAGTGTTAGCAAAACTATTCCTCCACTTAGTTTGGTTGCCCAAACCAGTAGGGTGCCACCTCTAGTGCTACTAGTGTACAACGCCCAAATCGATTTTATACTTTCCAGTCCTAAAAAGATCAGGAAAATTCTCCTGATATGGTTACTGGTACGTTACAGATCTTTCATGTGCATGTTTACACTTTGCTAGACCGAGGTGCTTCCTTGTCTTTTGTAACTCCCTATATAGCAGTTGATTTTGGAATCAGTCCTAAAATTCTAGTAGAACCCTTTTCAGTCTTTACCCCAGTAGGTAAAACCATCATAGCCCGACAGGTATACAGAAACTGCCCGGTTATGATATTTCAGAAAGACACTTCAGCAAGCTTACTCGAATTAGAGATGACTGATTTTGATATCATTCTCAGCATGGATTGGCTTTATTCCTACTATGCTATAGTCAACTGTAGAAATAGAATAGAGTAGTTCTAATTTTCAAATAAACTTGTTCAAGAATGGAGGGGTGGTACTTTAGCTTTCAGAGGTCATCTTATTTCCTACCTTTGGGCAAGGAAAATAATATCTAGAGGATGTGCCTATCATCTTGTTCATGTTAAGGAATCTAGCTCCAAAACTCCCAGTCTTGCATCAGTCCCAGTCATGAATGAATATTCAGATGTCTTTCCTAAAGATCTTTCAGGAATTCCTCCCAAAAGGGAAATAGACTTCGGTATTGATCTTCTTTCAAATACTCAGCCTATATCTATTCTTCCATACAGAATAGCACCAACCAAACTCAAGGAATTGAAAGAGCAGTTGAAGGTCTCTTGGATAAAGGATTCATCAGACCCAGTGTATCCCTATGGGGAGCACCAGTCTTATTCGTGTGCAAGAAAAATAGTTCTCTTAGAATGGTCATTGATTACCGCCAGCTAAATAAAGTCTTGGTCAAGAATAAGTATCCTCTTCCCAGAATTGATGACTTATTCGACCAACTTCAGGGTACCAGCTATTTCTCTAAGATAGACCTCAGATCCGGCTATTATCAGCTCAGAGTCAGAGAATGTGACATTCCAAAGGCATCCTTTCGTACTTGGTATGGTCACTTCAAATTTCTAGTCATGTCCATCGGTTTTACTAATGCCCCAGCCGCTTTCATGGACTTGATGAACCGAGTGTTCAAGCAGTACTTGGACATGTTCGTCATAGTCTTCATAGATGATATTCTTGTTTATTCCTGTAGTGAGCGTGATTATGCAGACTATCTCAAAATCATGCTTCAGACTCTCAGAGATCATCAGTTGTTAGACAAATTTAGTAAGTGCAAATTTTGGCTAAGGTAAGTAGAATTCGTTGGTCATATCATTTTTGATGATGGAATTAGAGTTGATCCTCAAAAGGCCGAAGCAGTAAGAAACTGGCCTCGACCTTTATCTCCATCAGACATGAGGAGTTTCTTGGGTTTGGCTATATATTACAAATGGTTTGTTGAGGGAATTTGTTATATTGCATCCCCTATGTCCAGACTAACTCAGAAGAAAGTTAAGTTTCAGTGGTCAGATCCTTGCAAGAAGAGTTTTTAGGAGTTAAAGACTTGACTCACCTTAGCTCTAGTCTTAGCTCTTCCAAATAGTTTAGATGGGTTTGTAGTGTATTGTGATACGTCCAGAGTAGGTTTGGGTTGTGTCCTCATGTAGTATGGTAAGGTCATAGCCTACGACTCCAGATAGCTTAAACCTCATAAAAAAATTATCCTACTCATGATCTTAAGTTAGCAGCCATAGTGTTTCCCTTGAAGTTTGGAGGCATTATCTATACGGAGTTTATGTAGACGTATTGATAGATCATTAGAGCCTTCAGTATGTATTTTTTTTAGAAATATCTCAATTTTCATCAAAGAAGGTGGTTAGAGCTCTTGAAACATTATGACATAAGCGTTCTTTATTATCTGGGCAAGGCCAATGTAGTGGCTGATGCTCTCAGTAGACTATCTATGAGTAGTGTTGCTCATATTGAGGATAGTAGGAAGAAGTTATCTCAGGAGGTCCATCAGCTTGCCAGACTAGGTATTCGCTTAGTCGATACAGAGAAGGGTTACATATGGGTTCAGAGTAGTTCAAAATCATCTCTAGTTTCTGAAGTGAAAGAAAAAAAAGATAGATATCCCAATCTAGTCAAGTTAAAAGAATTAGTCAAGGAACAGAAGGTAGAGGTTTTCTTCTGAGGGGGAGACGGTGTTTTATTTTGTCAGGTTTGTATATGTGTTGCAGGTGTAGATGACTTAAGGCATCAAATTCTTGCAAAAGCACATGGTGCACGCTACTATATTCATCTAGGGGCCACAAAGATGTACCGCGACTTGTGAGAAATCTATTGGTGGAGTGGGATGAAGAAAGATGTTGCAAAGTTTGTAGCTAAGTACTCTACATGTCAGTAGGTAAAGATAGAGCTTCAAAAGCCTAGTGGGTCTATGCAAGAGTTCAGTATTCCTACTTAGAAGTGGGAAGAAGTGAATATGGACTTCATGATGGGTTTGCCTTGTACTCGTCATCAACATGATTCAATTTGGGTCATTGTAGATAGAATGACCAAGTCAGCTCATTTCCTTCTAGTCCATACCTCTTATTTAGTCGAGGATTACGCCAAAATCTATATCAGAGAGTTGGTCAGATTGCACGATGTTCCATTATCTATTAACTCAGATAGAGGTACCCAATTCACCTTTTATTTCTGGAAAACATTCCAAAAGGGTCTTGGTACCCAAGTTCATCTCAGTACAACCTTTCATCCTCAGATAGATGGTCAAACAGAAAGGACCATTCAGACTCTAGAAGATATGCTAAGGGCGTGTGCAATTGAGTTCAAGGGTAGTTGGGATGGGCACTTGCCTTTGATTGAGTTTGCATACAATAATAACTATCATTCCAGTAATAAAATTAATCCGTTCGAAACTCTCTATGGTAGAAGATGCAGATCTCCTGTTGGTTGGTTCGAAGTTAGTGTGGCTTCAGTTATAGGGCCTGACTTAGTATTCAATGTCTTAGAGAAAGTCCAGTTGGTCAGAGTAAGACTCTGGGCTGCTCAAATCTAACAACATTCTTATGCAGATGTGTGCAGAAAGAATCTCGAGTTTGAGATCGATGATTACGTCTATCTAAAGATCTCTCTCATGAAGGGAGTGAAGAGATTTAGTAAGAAGGAAAATCTCAGTCCCCGATATATCGGTCTCTTCAAGATACTTAGCTGTTTCGGCAAGGTAGCTTATGAGCTTGATTTGCCTTCAGATCTAGCCTCAGTTCATCCAGTTTTCCATGTCTCTTTGCTCAAGAAGTGTATAGGTGACTCGGCAGTTGTAGTCCCTATTCAGAGCGTAGACATTCAGAACAGCCTCTCTTATGAAGAGATTCCAGTCCAAATCCTAGACTATCAGACTCATAGACTGAGGAACTAAGAAGTTCCTCTAATCAAAGTTCTTTGGCAAAATCAGTCCGTTGAGGGAGCTACTTAGGAAGCAAAAGAAAATATGCGAGCCAAGTATCATCACCTCTTCCCCGCCAACTAAAGTCTAGATCAAGGTAATAGTTCTCTTTAATCTTTTCAATTTCATGTTCAGATTTCAGTTACAATCTTGGTACTCAGTTCATACTCAGAATTCCATTATAAACTCGGTATTCAATACCACTGCACATTTAGTCATGCATTCATGTATGAGTTCAGTTATATAGTCATGTATCAGACATGTATTCTCATTGTGATAAACCTAGTTTATCAGAACACTTAGTAATGTATTCACGAATTAGTTACACATGCATCAGATATGCATGCTCAGTATGATATATTCAGTTATCAATCATGTCACTCATGAAATCATGTTCCAGTCATTCATGCTCAGTATGTGTTTTGGTCTATCATTTCTTCGCTCTTAGTCGGTCTCATTCAAGGGTGAATGTTCTCAAGGGGGAGATATTATAAGACCCCGTAAAATACTTAAGCTTAATTTAGTCCTTTAATCTTGTCAAGGGGGTCACAGACTTAGAAAATTCTAGCTAGGTTCCCAGACTTAGCTTAATTTTTGCCTTTAAAAGTTGGAAAATTTATTTCGCCACCTTAACATCCATTAATGGTCTATATTCTTGTTAATTCATGATCAGGAAGGTTAATAGATGTTCCTGAACAAGTTTTAGATTTTTTGGAACTTATTTCAAGCAAGTTTAGAAGTCCAAAATAGTGGACCAATGTGATCTTGGTGTGCCGCATCGCCAATCATGTCGTTCACCAGTTGTGCAGACTTCCAGAGCCAAAATAACTGAGGCTCAATGCGTTTACGGCATGCCACGTCAGGTATAGCATAGAAACCCTTGATGTGCCGCGTTACCCATAGCGTCGGTGCCCAGTTATTTAGTCATTAAATGTCCACATTTTTAAGGGCAAAAGGGTAATTCTCCCATCCCTATATAAGTAAAAAAATACAGGATTAAGCCCCATTTACACCAAAATATAGCCACTTCTCTCAAGATCCTCTCAAGAACACATTAGGGTTTTCAATTGGGGATCCAAGTCCAAGTAAATATCTCCGTAAATCATCAAGAATCTTCCATCAAAGGTATGCATAGTGTTCATTCATGGACTCCTTTCCTCCATGAAGCCCAAGAATCAAGTTTCAAATTATGAATTGTGATATTCATTCTATAAACTGAATTATGTTCATATGTTGTTGTTGTATGAATTCCAAGATGGAACGTTTATTACGTATTTAAGAAACTAAGCTAATATATGGACTGAAATCATGAAATTGGGTGGAATTACAAAGTAAAGTTGTATTAAATTCATGCTCATGCCTAAGACTTAAATCGTGCAATCTAAGTGTTTGATAAAATTCCTAGGAGAATAGAAATTATGCTTGATAGTTAAACTGGGACCCAAGTTATGAATGTACGTATTCCCCTATGTTTAAAATGATTTCCATGAGGATTGTTACGTAATACAATTGCATGATGATATAATTATGATATTAAAATGATGAAGTTAAGATATGATGATATGCATTCTAAGCTATATACAAGATTATGATAACCATGTTCTTCATGAAATATCCTCTACTATCGTAATATGAATTGTTGATGTTGGCCATGTATTCAAGAAAGTCATGCTTTGTCAGTTTTCCTTCTATCGAGTCCTGAGGGTACTTGTACTCAAAAAATATAGTTGTGTACCTAGAGCCAGTGTCATGTTTCACGATATCCTCAGTCAAGCCATGATCCATGGAACTTTGTCAGTCATGTGACTCAAGAAATCTCAGTAAATTCAAAAATCTTAGTAGTATTCCATCAGTCAATGAAACTCCATGAAATCAGTCCAGTCTAGTTTAGTTAATTATGTTCAATGTCTATTCAGATAGGAGTAGGAATTAACACTGAGCGAAACCAAGGATGGGAACACACCTGTTATATGAGGTGTGATTCTTAGAAGCAATCCTTGTGTTCCTGAACTACGTAGCTAGCATAGGTTGAGACATCATAGCCTATTATATGAGGGTAGATAAGGTAGATTAACCTGTTATATGAGGGTTCCCACCATTCTCGCTAGAGTTACCTATTATATGAGGGTTACTCACAGATTGTCCTTACTAGTGGCGTGGTATTAACACCCTTCCAATTGGGGTTATAGATTGGACCCCAACTCAGCTGTATTGTAATTATTTGGGGCATGTTGGTTAGATAATTACTTCCCATAGCTTTAGTTACACGATCAGGACTGTCAGATACAGTCATATAGTTTTAGGAAAAGAACTCAGATAGTTTTTCAAAATTCAAGACTGTCAGATACAGTCAACTCAGAACAGTACAGAACTCAGCTAGTTCCATCAGAAACTAGACTGTCAGATATAGTCACTCAGTATTAGTTATTTCAGTTATACAACTATCAGTATCTCATGTTATCAACACTCAGGCTCAGTAATCATGTCGTCACAATCTTAGTTACAGTTATTACGTATTTATGCATGTATTCTCAGGTTCATGTTAACAAGCCAGTTTGTATAGTTCATACATGTGAACCCTTTACATTTAGCCTACCTCACATACATACCAGTACATTCAATCATACTGATGTATTTATGCTATGATGTTTTTATACCATAGGTTTAAAAGCACGAGCTCTAGAGCATCAGTAGCAACTAGGTTTAGCAGTGAGTCCTCATCGCTCGAGGATGATATTATAAGTTATTTTATTAATTCAGTTTTATCTTTCAGTAGATGGATTTAGTTGGGGACATGTCCTATCAACTCTTTATTCAGACAGTTAAAGGCTTTTCAAACTACAGTATGATCAGACAGTTTATTTTAGTTCATGTTTTGGTATTGATATAAAATATTCTCAGATATTATCTTTTATCTAGTTTGAACCTTATGGCAAGTTTCAGTCTATTACTTTTGTATTTTATATGATGTATTACAACATTCAGGTACAGATATCAGTCATGGGTTAGCTTGTGGTCCTTTGGGGTCATGAGCACCATGTAGCATTCCCGGTACCTGATTCTAGGTGTTATAGGTTAACTTTGTCATCTTTTACTATGAGGTTGACACCGAGACGCCTATTATTTTGGAAAGACCATTCATGGCCACAGGTAGAGCTATCGTTGACATGGAAAAGGGTAATCTAAAATTCCAAGTCAACGGTGAGGAGACGATATTCAACATATGAAAGTCTATAAAGTATCCAACCTATATGAGGGTGGTGTCGGTGATTGATTGTATTGATGACCCTGGAGGATATTCCTATGGGTACCTTGATGAATTCTGAGTAGTCAAGATATCCGCGTCGTACCGCAATGTTAAATCAAGTGCTACATGGAAGGCAACCCATGGGCTTATAGGTGAATTCTGAGTAACCAACATAGCCACGTCGTGTTGCGACGTTAAATTAAGTACTGAATGGGAGACAACCTACTATATATTATATGATGACATTGTTGTTGTTTTGTAGATTTTTAACTTTTGTAAATTAGGTGGAATACGGTAAACATTGTAACATCATCGATTTTTAGGTAAGGGGACTGTGTGATCATCCCATCATGATCACAAGTTCCATACGGTAAGTTGAGTAGAAAATTGAAAAGTTGAAATTCTAAGGATGAAAAATGGTAAGTTGTGGACTTTGGCACCTAATTTTACTTTTGGGACCTAAATCTTAGGTTACGGGACCATTAGTATCTAGAAAAATTATGCCACACCAAGTCCGGGTTGGCAAAAAATGGGCAAAAAATTTTGGCCAGCACTTGTGCCCAAGATCCGACCGCGGGTACAGGGCGCGGGTAGGTGTTGCAGCTAGGTCAAAAATTGGGCCCACTTTTTAGTTTAAATTTTGGGCCCACCAATATTTAATTATGACCTATTATAACCCCCAACTGTATAAAAGCATCATAACCCTCAAAACTTTAATTTTCTATTTAAATTTAGACTTTCCACTTAAATATAAACCAACCTCACACTTAAGAAAAGGAGAGATTGACACTTGTTTGAGATACCAACTTGTCCCAACACACTAAAAGCAAGTTTTAACCTTGGTTTTGCTTGAGTTCTTCATTATTCTCTTTTGGATTTTCATGTAAGACATAATTTTCTTGGCTCCTAAAGGTGATTTAGTGCTTTATCTATTGTTGAAACAAGTTGATATGTGTAGTACATGGTTTAATTTATAGAAACTAACATGCTTGTATGGGGGAGCCTTAAAATAGCTTAAAATCATAATGTAGCACCTCATTTTGAGGTAATATTCTAAGTTAGGCCCTAATCAGAAGTTCAACTTGAATGAACAAAAGTAGTACCATGAGTTGAACTTGTTTTTATGCTTTGCAAGTCATGATCTTTGATTAGTGTGTATACATTGAACTTGTTGGATCTCGAAGAGGTCATAGGGGTGTGAAAAGTGAGGAGAAAGTCAAATTTTTTGTTTTTCTTCAACTTTTACTATCCCTCACTTTTGTTGGAAAATAATATTTGTTTTTTTAGGTATACAAGGCACCTAAAGTAGCAAAAAAGAAAATGGCTAGTACTTTGAAGAGATAGGAAGAGTCCTGATCTTAGCGGTTCGGCGGAGGAGTATTCGAGACCACATCATGTTGATGCTGCAGTTGCAGTGACTTATAGAGTCACACGAGGACAGACTCTCCATATTGCTCAGATAGTTGTAACCTGATCAAGGATAAAGTTCACAAGGATACCACTGGCACATACTCCTCTACCCAATGATGATGATAATGATAAGGAAGGGTCCCTGATTCTTATGAGGAGGTTGAACGGGAGAAGTCATCAGAGGCTTCCCAGTCTAAGAAGGGTACCACCACTTATACACAATAGATAGAGGTACATAGTCTGAGAAGGGTACAACACATAAATCCTATGTTGCACAGTAGGCACCCGTACCCGCTCATGCCCCAGATGCACCTCTCGAGAAGGGAAAATTGAGGTGGTGTGTGGAAGGGATGGAACATATTTATGATCTTGATCAGACTGTCTGGGAGCTAGGGAGGCCTATATGATGTATCTATAAGTAGCACAAAATTGACTTATCAGGGATGTAAAGTTTACCATAGCTGAGGTAACATTTAACATGCATCAGCTCGAGTAGATAACTAAGACACTTGATTCTTATAGACAAGCTATGGTGTATGAGTTTTTTACATCTTACAGATCCACCGTAGTCCTTCCCATGTGCCATCATCATGCTTTACAATATTTACACGATAGCCACAACTTGATCACACATTAGTCAGAGGGGTCAGCGTTAATGTTAAAGAGGTGACTATCCGTAGAGTTATATTTGGCCTAAATTATATTACACCCACGAGATCATCATATTATGAGAGATACTGAGCACAGGACTGAGAGGCTCGATATTGCTAGGTAGATAGCCAATTATATTTCACCACAGGGTGATGAGGTGATAACGCTCAACTTACACATTAATTTAGTGCAAGGCGGTTGTCATCAATATATTTACCCAATTTTGGAGTCAGGGTCGAATCCATAGGGAATAATGTGAGTGGCAATTAAACTAATATAGAACTATAGCTACAA
Organism: Capsicum chinense; assembly: GCA_026120095.1. Classification (NCBI taxonomy): domain Eukaryota; kingdom Viridiplantae; phylum Streptophyta; class Magnoliopsida; order Solanales; family Solanaceae; genus Capsicum; species Capsicum chinense. The sequence continues at coordinate 44,245,068 of JAPEIP010000003.1, forward strand.
GTTAAATTTAAACAAATGATACGGAAAGATAAAATGGGGGTTTTTGAGATTAACAAGTAATTTCAGGTTACTTTAAGTTCAGTGTTTGGTAATCAATAGTTTATGGAAAACCAGAGTTATGTTCACTATGGGTGTTGGGATTTGACAGACACTAACAATGATTCAGGATTCTTGTGGTAAGTAGGAACAACAGATTATCCTTGTCAAATTTATGCCTAAATGTTTCTCGACCTACTTAAGCAATTTGGTACCTAATTATCTCGAACTTAGGGAGTTGATATTTCAGAATAGGATGTTATCTTAGGTTAATTAATCTTGTTACAACATTAATTATTAATCGGAAGGTTGGTAGCTTCCAAGTCCCTGTTGTTAATCCGCTTCTTACTAGATTTGATTTCTCTGTTCAAGAAAATCACTAGCAAGCAGGACCTATTGTTTACAACCAATATATAAAGTATAAACAAAGGGATTACCAAGAAGTTACAACCACCGTTTGAATCCTGAACATGTACTTGTGTTACAAACCCAAACCCATAGATTCCATAACTCGGGTTATTAGGGTTTAGCTACTCATAATATAAAGAACAAGATAACAATTTGAATTCATAATTCAGAAAGCGATACTTATAAAAAGATGAATAGCAAAACTTGATTCTTTAATTAACACACAGTAGAAATCCCAAAGGTAATAATGATAATCTCCCCAAAAGTTAATTGAAAGTTGTATCAAAAAATTAGGGAGAAAAAACATAAAAATCAATGCTGAATATCGAGTACAAGATCCTTAAAAAACCCTAAAACAATTCTTTAAATACCAAGAGCTAATTATGGAAACAAAATCAAGATCACAGCTATTTCTCAGAATAGACTACGATGAGTTGTGACGCTTTATCAGGATCCTGACGACTTATCAGGAATGTCATTAGGTCCTCTTAACATTTGTACAAGTTCTGTCTTAGTTTGACGGCGACTGCTGATGGCTTATCAGGTTTGTGATGACTTATCAGCAATGTCGTCACACTTCTAGTCTAATTCTCATATTCTGCCTAAGCCTGACGATGAACTTGATAACTTATCACACTCCTGACGTTTTATCATAAAATGTCGTCACATATCTCAGCTGAATCTCAGTTTTTATCTAGCCTGACGGCAACTCTGATAGCTTATCACATGGATGATGACTTATCAGAAATGTCATCAGCCACATTATTTTTTAAGTTCAACTCTTTTGTTCTAGATTCAACTCTTTTTATTCCCATTTGCCTTAGGTTCCCTTGCATCATTATTTTCTCTATAATATCAAAGTAAAACAATCAAAAAGGACAAAAGTTGCTCAATACTTCACAATTATTTCTCATTAAAAGCCTCAAATGTGTTAGCATCAGCTCACACATCAACAACCTCAACTTAAAACAATTGCTTGTCCTCAACCAACCAAAATATAACTAATAGAATACAAAGTACATTCGGCAGTCAATTTTTTATATCCTCCCAACATAACTTCACCTTCTCCCAGGTCAATCAATTCAAACTCAATTGTGTATACTATTGAAAAACAACAATGCAACACACATGAATCAAGATATAACATAAATTCAGAAATACCAACCATGCATGTACTAAGATCACACTATCCGAACAAGTTACAAACTAGCAACATAACCTGTGTGCCCTCACAACAAAGAAATTCCTTTTTCACTCATATCAAAAATCACATATATACACATAGGGACAATTACGAGACTCACTCTCAGAATAAAGTTCCACTCAATGTACGACAAATTCCATAGTCTTGCCCTTATAGTCAGTACCAAGGTTTTCAGACATGTCAGCTAGGATCACTATAGGTCTTTTTCTTGGCATGTAATGTAGGCTAGGGGATAGTATGATATTCAAGGGTATTTAAAGTAAATAAGCCTCCTTGATACTACACTATTTTAGGGGTCTTACTTATAAACCTTTATCTTATTTCTCCCTTTATTGATTAAAGCACATTCAAGATGGGTGCAGTTTTTATTCCTTCATTTTATTTTTTCAAATCTTTTCTTTTCTCATTCTATTTCTACCATAACCAACCTTGCACACACACACACATATATATATATATATATAGAGAGAGAGAGAGAGAGAGATTTTTTATTACCTTTCTTCATACTCACTTTACATCATGCACCCCTATGATTGCCACTCTCAACTTAGGTTATTTGTCTAAGTCAAAGTTCACAATGTCCAAGGAGGACCAGAGCCAAAATAGGTTCATTATGATACAAATGGGAAGGTGATAGGTATAATAAAAAGAATAGGCATTCAGGCTCAAAATCAGGATCAAGGGATTTTATTCATACATGGTTGGTCATTGGGGCTAAAAGTGGACTAATATCAACAACGGCCTATGATCCTTTCCTAACCGCTATCCTACAACCAAGGTAAGACCAACTGAGCAAGTTCTGGATTTAACACATAATGGGAACTAGGTAGTATCTCTCACACACATGGCACAAAGGTACATCATAAGCTACTACCCATTTGGTTTATGCAATTGTTTAGCAATGATTACTGCATCACTAAAACTAATTCCATAAAAAGATTCACGATAGTCACATATAGATGCACATCACAAAGTTACCGGATAGACAATTGGAGAGGTATTTATCATTCCAAGAAAAATCAACAAAAATATGTCAACTGTCCTAGATACTTATTTTTCCCCCAGTTAACCATAACACATCACAAAACAAACACAATACACCTAAACATACCAAATCTACTAGGAACAAGACTCCGGGGAAAAGAGGCACGACAACAAAAACCCCAATAGGACATCAACACCCACAAGTAGCCCCACTCTCAACTTAAAATCATGCAATGTCCCCAATGCATCAAACCAAAACAAGAGAGTCAAAAACATACCTGTGGCACCATGGGTGCAAAGATCTGATGTCAATCATATAATACAAATACAAACAACAAAATACCTTGGGTTGCCTCCCAAGAAGCGCCTAATTTAGTATTGCGGCATGACATTATTCAGTTATCCTTTATCCCTCCACTTAGACGATTTGAATTATCAGCCCATCTCTCAATCCTTACTTCTTTTAGGTTCATTGGGCAAAGGTGAGGGCATGATAAGGAATGTTCTATCATGCCACTTCAAAGACTTGAACCTCTTGCCCAATTTTGCATCAAACTTTCGTGTGGGCTTATTGGGAAGCAGTGAGGATCTTAAAAAGCCACTAAATGGACATTGATCTTTAGGCTTCTTGGCTTTTATGATTTGGGTTGTCGTATACCTTTTTGGAAATATAAACTCTAAAATGTAAGAATTTTTCTCCTCATTTTCAAAATTTATCATTTTCTTGTGTGATTTGACTTTCATCACATCTACCAGGCATAATGTTGAAAAGTGGTTTAAAGGAGGACTAAATCTTACTTTCAGAGTAGTATCCCTATTATTATCTATACCCCAAAATGGACTAGAGTCTTCAGAAGGATTGTTCTTGATTTCTTCTTTTGCCTCTAACACCATTTCCCCAATCTTGGCATCATCCCTCATGGTTGGTTTGGTTGGTTGGGAAATCTCAAAGGGTTGATCAATATTAAGCTCATCATCAGTATAGGATTCTTGCTCCTCAAATTCACGCTCTTCAATTAGTTTAAATGATTCAGCAGATAAGATATCATCTAAAAATAATGTAGAAGAGTGCTTTGGATGATTGATCTTGATATCCATCTTCTCTATCCTTTCTCTTTCCTTGTTAAATGCCCTAATGTCTTAATGCATATCACATATGATATCATTTATTGTATCCATATGATCCAACATTAGTTGAAGCATAGCTTCAGTTCCACTCTTTCCGATGATCCAAAAGACCTATCAAAATCATAAGAAGAACTAGAATTTGGGTTAACACAATAGGGGGAGGGGGCATTTGGGCAATCACTCCAATGTCCATCTTGACCACCATATAAATAACAATCAGACTACCAGTAGGATAGAGATGGTGCATAAATCTCTCTCCGAGGAGAGATCTATAATCTTGCCAAAAGTAAGGTCCATCACAATATGGACATGTATCATCAAGATATGATTTCCAACCACCAAGCTCATGTTCATTCCAAGATGCCATAGTAATAAGTAAACTAAAATAAAAATCTATCTAACACCAGAAATAAAAGAAAACTAAAAACAAATATTTACAAGTTTAAATTTAAGCAAGTAGGCTAAAATTCCAAACCAACTCAATACACCAAATTGTTCCCTGGCAACGGTGCCATTTTTGATAATGCTCAACTTACATGTCAATTTAGTGCAAGGCGATTATTGTCAATATATTTACCCAATTTTGGAGTCAGAGTCAAATCCACAGGGAACAATGTGAGTGGCGATTAAACTAGTTTGAAACTAGTTAAATTCAAACAACTGGCAAAAAAAGACAAAATGGATGTTTTCAAAGATCAAACAAGTAATTCTTAGTCACTTTAGTTTCCGTGTTTGTAATCAAGAGTTTATGAAAAAACCAGAATTATGTTCGCTAGGGATTTTGGTACTTGAAAGACGTTAATTAAAACCTCAGAATTATCAAGAATTCCTACCACCTTTAGAATCTGGATCACTCAGCACCTTATCAAGACCTAACTTTAGATCCCATAATTCAGGCTAAATAAAAATCTAAGCAACTAGATGGATTCATGCTTTGAAAGATAAATTTACCACAAGATGAATAGAAACTAGAGATTGTCAAATTAAATTACAAAGGAAATCCCAAAATACTTGTTGAAATCTTCTCAAAGTAATTGCTTTGTCAAGCCAAGAAAATTAGAGAGAGAAAATATCAAAGTATCGTGTCTCAAAACTCAAGGTTCAGAACCACTAAGAAAACCCTAAACAAGGCTTTAAATAGTTCACCCTAATTATAGAAACAAAATAATAAAATTCAGAAATTCTTTGGATTAGGTGACGACATTTGTGATAGCTTATCAAGAGATTGACAAATTATCACAAATATCGTCAGCTCCTTCTTCAGTTTTGGCTCTTCCTGCTTAAGGCTGATGACAATCTTGATGACTTATCATCTCCTTGACGACTTATCACAAAATATCTCAAGGTGCTGCTTCAGTTCTCCTGTGCTGCCTCAGGCTGATGACATTTATGAAAGCTTATCAGATCCTTGACGACCTATCACAAAATGTCTTCACAACTTTCAATCTTAGGCCAATTCTCTGTCTATGGCTAATGATAAATCTGATAGCTTATCACAAGGCTAACGAATTATCAGAAATGTCTTAAGTTACACTTTTGCCTCTATCTACTTTTAATTTTAACTCCTTTGCTTCTATTCTTGTTGGTTCTCTATCATATTAGCTTCTACTGCAAAATCAAATATAAACCAATAAAAAACGACAAAAGTTGCTTAAGACTTTGCAATTATTCTTAGTTAAAAACCTTAAATATATTAGAATTAGCTCACACATCATGAGGCCCCATGATTAAGAAGGGCCTGTTGATACTAGAGGCCAGATTTTGATGGTTGTTAATTCTATATCACCTGATTCCCACGACTTCAGATAATGCATTGACATGGGAAAAAATTGAATTGGTTTCCTACTTGATGGCTGGTTATGATATTGATTTTGCTTCCATCCTCTGGCATGAGATACACCAGAGAGATTTTGGAAAGATTACTAACCTGCCATTTCCTCGTATGATCCAGAGGCTATACGATAAAGTAGGTGTACTTGATTTACCAGATATTGATGAGAGGGTAAATTTTACTGCTACTACACATACGAGGAATATAAAGGGTCTGACAAGGTCACACACTTCTAAGAGATTTGGACAGCAAGCAGCAGCGCCACAAACCCAGACTAAGGGCCCGACAGTTTCTACAGTACCTGATCAGGCACATAGAGATGATACAATAATTGGTATAGATATTGAGATAGGAGAGCAGAGAGGTGCTCTAAATTCTTGTACTCAGGGCGAAGGGACACAAGCTACTTCTTCTTCAACCCCGACTTCGACCTCAGAGATGATTGGTGCATTTACATAGCCTGATTGCCCATCCACTATAACTCATGCGACAGGTATGATTATTGTATCCAGTGAGTTTTTATAAAGCCTAGTGGATATCTAGAGAGCTACAGTCACTTGGTTGAAGGTTGTTGAGACCGAGATTACTACCCTCTTTACGTAGATAAGATCAGGGATCAGGACTAGATTTGAGTAGGTTGAGGCTAGATGGGAACCTACTCAGAGAGCTACACTATCAGAGCTACGTGTCAACTTACAGACATAGATTGATGAGCTAGAGAGATAGATTACATCCTGATATATAGAGACAGGTGTGCCAGATTTGATTCAGATGAAGGAGGATTTTGATATCCTATGTGCAGAGGTATACTCTCTTACAGAGAGTTGTGTAGCAGATACTCCCTCTATGATACCATCTATAGTCCATATTTCACCTCCATGTGTGCTGAGATATTTTGACTTTCTCGGGGAAGATGATGATGAGGT
>JAPEIP010000003.1:44251684-44308371 GCA_026120095.1 Capsicum chinense
CAACTTACAGACATAGATTGATGAGCTAGAGAGATAGATTACATCCTGATATATAGAGACAGGTGTGCCAGATTTGATTCAGATGAAGGAGGATTTTGATATCCTATGTGCAGAGGTATACTCTCTTACAGAGAGTTGTGTAGCAGATACTCCCTCTATGATACCATCTATAGTCCATATTTCACCTCCATGTGTGCTGAGATATTTTGACTTTCTCGGGGAAGATGATGATGAGGTACCAGAAATTGGGACCAAAAGAGGTCACTTGCACGATTAGTAGGATCCTATTATGATAGAGAAGGAGGCCCTTAAAAGGACAGGCATGGTTCATTAGATACTGCATCCGTAGATAGGTAGAGGCATGATGCTATAGTAGCGGGTGCATCATCCAGTAGTGCACCGCCACCACCACCGCCTCCGCCAATTTTATACCCATATCTGAAGAGGCTCCTAACTCGGTCGCTTAGTGCATCCCAAGTATGTTCTCACTTCCTTATGGTTTGTTTTAGTACATTGAGAGTTGTGCACAAGTTTTAGTTGGGGGTGGTCATGCTAAGCCACCACGAGTTTTTGTTACCGTGCTACTTTACCTGTCGGCCATGTCATGATTGTAAAACCAACATGTCTAGGATAATTATGTGTTATAGTGTTTTTTTTGTATTGTGATATTTTGTTTAATTAGGAGATTTTGAGTATTTAGGGCAGTAGTTAGATTTTGACTAATTTTTGATAACCCTCCAAAATTTTATGTGTTAGAACTGTGTGTTGATGTATATATGTGTGAGTTTGTAGATCTTGGTATGGAATTAATATTAGGGACATGATAACCATTTTCTAACAATTACATGAACTGAATAGGTCGTAGCTAGTGATATTGACTCTGTGCTATGTAAGTGTGAGATACTACCTAGTTTCCTTTGTATGTTAAATTCAGAACTTGCTTAGTTAGTCTTTCCTAGATTGAAGGATAGTCAGTTAGTAAAGGGTTATAGGCCATTTTTTATTGTAGTCAACTTTTAGCCTAAATGACCTTCCATGTGTGAATTTTATCCCTTGATCCCTGTTTTGAGCCTTATACGCTTATTTTTCTTATTACACCTTTCACTTTTCCATTTGCATTACAATGAACCTATTTTGGCCGTAGTCCTTCTTGGACATTGTGCACCTTAGCTAAGGCAAAAAGCCTAAGTTGAGGGTGGCTATCATAGGGGTGCATAGTGTAAAATGGGTACAAAAAAGGGTAAAATAAGTGAAAAATAAAGTAGGGATGGGTGTGGTAGAAAAAAATAAAAATGAAATAAAATAAAGCAAAAAAGAAAGAAAAAATGACCATACCTAACCTGAATGTGCAATAAGAGAATAAAAAGAAGAATAAGGGTGGAATAAAAGAAAATTAGTTAATAAGTGAGACCCCGAAGTTATTGTAGTGCCAAGGAGGTTTACTCATTTTAAATGTCCATATCTATCAAACCAGCCCCCAAGCCTACATTACAAGCCGAGTAAAGTCCTAAAGTGATCCTGACTTGACTATCTGAATACTAAATTAAAGAAAATAAGGGCAAGCCTATGGTATTTTATATGCATTAACTGAAACTTCTTTGTTGAGTATGAGTGTCTCTTAACCATCCCTGCATTGACATGCATGATTTCTTATGAGTGAGTGGGACATTCTTATTATAAGGGCACTTTAGTCATGTTACTAGCTATCTGCTTGTGTCGGGTAGTGTAATTTGTACATATGAGTGGTTTTCTATTGCTAATGTAATTTCCATACCTTGATCCTATTGTGTCATATTATTGTGATTCATATTCATACACAGTTGGTTTTGAAAGAAGATATAAGAGGGGATGTTGTGATTTGAAATAAAGGTGATGACTGACTGCCTCAAATGTCTTAGATTCTCTTAGTTAAGTGTCATTTTACTTCTATTGTGTATTTGTCTCCTGAGGAAATGCAACGTTCTAAGTTGAGGGTGTTGATATGCTATAGAAATATAGCACTTTCGGTGCTTAAAACGAGAAAAATATGTAAGTTTCTGAGGCCTTTTTTTAGATATGATCTATTTTGGGTATGTTTTGCAGGAAACCATGATTTGAATGATAATTTCATGAACATGGTGAAAAAGGTGTTTTTGTCCACTTTTAGAGAGATTATGAATGATTGGGATATTTTTCATCTTGATCGTGATCAATGCATCTTCCAGATTCAAAGTAGAGCTGAAAAACTAACTCCCGGGTCCTACTAAGTCAACCTACAGACCACATGTTGACCTACGGACCGCAGGGAGACAAAGTGGGTACCAGAAAGTCCAAAATCTCGAGAGCTGAGTTGCAGGAATTTTCTCATCCAGTCCCTATGGTTGGTACCTACGTCTAGGTCAGATCGCAGGTTCAGGAAGCGGGTGACCATCGACCCTGATTTCTCCTATTCCATTCGGGCTTAGTTTTTAGGATTTTCTCTTGTACTATAAATACCTTTTATGTACTTTTTAGTAGAGGAGAGCCACTTTTAACACTTAAAAAACATATTTTGATTTCCAGATCCATCTTTGATCATGGGATTCATTATATTGACTTTGCTTGATTATTTAGTCTATGGTTGTGAGTTTTTTTTCATCTTATCATTGTGATTTCATATTTTCTTTCCAATATGAATTTTATTGATCTCTTCACAATCATGAGAGGCAAAACCCATAGCTAGGGTTGTGAAAACCCTAGCAGACTGACAAATTAAGGGAAATGCGATTGTTGATGAAAAACCCATACCATGGCATGTATTTCTTTATCTTCGATATGATTTATCTCTTAATGGGTGCACACATTAGGATCCCGCCTAGATATTATTACTTGCTCTAATAAAGGGGTAATAACTAGGAAAAGATAAAGACAACAGTAATTTGGCGAGCTAATAGTCGATCTGTTGAAACACAAGAACATATCTAAATAATTATTAGCCTTCATCTAATAACTTGAGACTCAAAAGGTGATAGTTAATTGGGCCCAGGGTAAGGGTTAGTAACGCGACATACTGAGACTCAATAGGTAAAGGTGAAATTCTCCTACTCATCAAAAAGTCTGTAGGAGGTACATAACTTATCGGTTCTACATGAAAGGCATTGTGTTGGTTCAACAACGCACAAAAAACCTACAGAGTTGAGGTCCCAGGGGAACATACAATCCTAGTGTTCACTTATGACTTATTTTCAACCAAGTTAATAGTGTTCTATGTTTGAGACTACAACAAATAAATCCCCCTTTTTACTTTTCTATTTTGCACATAGACTATAACCCCGTAGATCTATCAAACCACGTGTTTCTGTGGATTTGACCCCAACCTTAGTTGGGTTACTATATCTTGACAGTGACCATATCATCACCTGAAAGGAGGTGTTGCATAGAGTCATTAGAGTTGTGGTTCCTCTGATTTTTTGTTCGAGTCTACCATCTGATTATGAATTTTATTGTATGATGTGTATGTTGCCACTTATAATTACCCACCATCTTAGGTTCAAATGCAACATATGACCCCTTATTATTATCCACCACCACCAGTTATAGTTCTGGTCTCTCATTACTACCCATTGGTGCTGGTTCAATCCCAATGCACATTTGGACGACTACTATGGTTTCATAGGATTGGTGCAGCTATAGAATATTTACACTTTTATTTAAAAATATTTCTATGTGTCCTATCGGCTTATAAGAGTGCATTTTCATGGCACGATTGGGTTAATTATCTTTTTCAATGAGCCTGGCGAGCTTATGAGGGGCTAGTTAGGTTATGTTTGGTTTGCCTTTGATTACTAAAATATCTATATTTCTGCATCACTTTTACTTGTCCCTTTATCACAATTGAGTAGTTTGATAGTTATTTACCTTTCTATCTGTATTTACTACTGCTTAGATTACACCCTTGCATTTTAGTTATACTTTTTTTGTATTGAGCTCAATCGGTCGATGATACCTACTAAGTACCTTTTTCCTTAGTACTCATACTACACTTCTACATCTTTACCCTGATGCAGATCCGAGTACTAGCGGCCAATGTTGACGTGATTCTTACTTTCTAGTATTGATCCAGAGCAGGGCCAGTTTGCTGTCATTTGACTCTGATCCTTCTCTATCTATTCCAGTTTAGTCTTTTGTACTTGAGACGACTTTTATATATTGTGTAAATTTTTCATTCTTTCTAGAACTATGGGTATCTTTTAGTAGTGACTCTAGTACCGACCTTACCAGGTCTTGGGAGGGATTTATTTGTATATTTTGGCTCATTTCCTTCTCTTGTTGGAAATACTTTAAATATTTACTTTTTGTTTTCTTAATTACTATTGTTATTGTTATCATAATATATCGTATTTTTGGTTTCTGTTTGTTAGCCCATTACCTATTATTCTAGGCTATTACTTGTCTTGTATACTGGTGGATTAAGGTAGGTACCATTATGACTTGGTAAATTAGGTCGTGACAGCTTCGTATCAAATCCCAGTTTTCACTTGTACTATTGGTATTAGAATGGAAGTTTAGTAGAGTCCCGCAGATCGGTGGAAGATGTTTGTTTCCTATCTTCGAGAGGCTACAGAGCATTTTTAGGGAAGATATTATTTTCTTAATCTATTTTCATACGTTGGGTATGAGTTGGTAGTTAATTTTTATTGATTCACTCTTACACAGATGGCTTGGACACAAGGTATGAGAGGTGACGATCAGGACCCCAATCCTACTAACAGGGTTTTGACTAGGGTGGAGGTCGACCTAGAGGCCAGAGGAAGGATAGAGCAGCAACCCCAGTTTGAGATTAAGCTAGGGATCCATTACTTAATCTTGTCATAGCTCCTGATACTGAGAGAGCTCTATGTATTTATCCATCGCAACAATAGGTGGGCCATGGGGCAGCCTAGGCTCCACTTAATTTTCTATCCTCTTCTGTCCTTCAGGATGCTTTGGTATAGTTATTATGGTCACGACCCAAACTGGAGCCTAGTCGTGATGGGTATCACAAGCCTAGTTGTGACGGGTATCACAAACCTATCATGGGCCAGAGACCACCCCTTTAGCCTAACCTCAAGAGCACATAAATGTAAACAGTAAAAGCTAACCGAAAATGATAATAAGAAGGATAGATAAACCAAATGAAAGTTTCAAGAATCAAACAAACCACCAACCTAATACTTTTCCATAAAATCCTCTAAACCAAGAATACCAAAGTAAGTTGGGACATTCCCCTGACTATGAAAAAAAGAATCCCAAATGAAATATAAGACAATAATTAAAACAATGAAATAATCAGGCCTTCCGAAAGTTGAAGGCTCACCACTTCATGGTAGATCAACAGATGTACCAAACCACCTAATGCTACACGGGGGTAATAAAAAATCCCTCAAACCCTACATCATGAAATGATGCAGTGTCAAGGGACGGTTAGTGAGGCAAGCATTGGCATGTAACTTAGGGGAAAGGGATAAAATAATGCCATTACCAAAAAATAGTCAGACCACATGCACAATATTTATAATATACATATGTAGGATGTCGAGATAAGACATGGGTGATGAACTTGAGAGTTCAAACCATTTTCCTAAAATGTATAGCTCGCTCAGTTCTAAAGGTACCCACGGGCTATATAGGTCTATCTTTCTTTACGAGAAGGGTCCCAGTGCGTGGTAGTCGCACAAATTAAGGAAAGACTAAAGACACCAAGTTTATAGTCATCCAAATATAATGTATATCCAGACAAATGGTCATATATACCCCCACGCCAGCCAACATTATTTCTAGTGTTGGTACCCCAAGACTAAACCTTCACGGTGAGATATATATAATTCCCTTTAAGCCAAAATTAATACAGTTTGCACATAAACCCGGTCATTAACCAAGGAGTCTTTATTAAGGCATTTTGCAATATGATATCTTCATACCAATCTACTTACAAGATAATACAATTATTCCAAACCAATCCATAAAACTATTAGATTCCCAAGTTCCATTTAAAATCCAAAACAATGGCCATCAAGGGCAATCCAAACTATTTTTATTATCCATTATCCTTTAATACAATGCAATGTTACAAAGATGAGTTAAATAATGTAAATTGAATATTCAAACCAAGATTTTTAAAGTGGGTTAAGTTTAAATCCATTACCAATCCAAGAATTCCATCAATTTGTGAAAACCCATGTCACCCATTCCAACCATTACCACAATGCACCAATTCAGTCCCAAAACCATAAATTAAAGCATGAATAACCCTTTTAAAATATAGGGAAAGAAATTCAAGTAATAACAAACAAAACCCCTCAACCTAATTCAAACCCATCAGTTAAAACACATAAATATTGATTAAATAAGTATCACAATGTAATATTCAAATTAGGGAATGAGAAGCATGTGTGGCATACCAAAGAATTTGAATATAAATCAAAGTTTGAAACTTGAATGAAGAATTCTCTATAAAACCCTTGAGCTTTCTTGGGTTGAGAGTTAAAGAAGAAAATAGTGGTATTTGATCAACGAGGTTTTTTGTGCTAGTCAAACTTTCTCTCCTTCACCAGGAATGTTATTCGATAAGCAAGATCTTTGATTGATGTGTCTAAATAAGGTTGATCAATGGTAGCTACTTGGAGCTTTCTCTATACCTTAATTGAACTGCTCTACTCTTATCTCGGGTTCTTGCTTAATGAGACATCCTTTGTTTTCTATTGGACTGGAGTAAGCAGAAATCCTTACTGTGGAAGTAGACCTTATCATTCTTATTATTCAATTCCAGTGGATAAGTACACTAGGGATGGAATGCTCTATTATCATGTATGTGGATAACTTGGTCGATTACCTGATTGCACTAGGCTCATATCTATATTTTTAGCATCCCACCATTCCTTATTGTAGGAAATCTAACTCATTATAAGGTAGAGGTCTTAGAGTCCTACTTAAAGTTAAAGGTAGTTCTTTAGTTAAAGCAAGGAGAGCAAAAACTGAGGGAAAAAACCTATGTTCTTATGTGGGATAAGAATGAAGTCTACTAAGATTGGAACCCACGACCTAAGTACTAAGTAACTAATGAATAGGGACGCCAATATTATACAAAATATACTACTACCTAAAGTAACCTTGATGGAGGGCTACACGTAGCATTCTAAGATCTCAATAAGAGAAAAAATTTGGACTTATAACTTCACTGAAGTGGCTTGTAGACTTGCTTTGTTGCGAAAAGCTCAAGTGAAAACCTATTAGAATTGTGGGCCTTACCCTACTACTCGACCTTAAGTAACTATATTTTGGAGGATCCACCCAATAGCTTAATGACTTACTTGGGTCATCTAAGAAGTAAGGCCTTCTCTGATCGACCCTAACTTTCATTATTAATCTAAAGGGGTTCCCTAGCCCTTCAAGTTTACACGTTGATCCCTCTATGATGGAATTCTTTTTCCTCTCTGGCTTTACGATATTATCCTTGCTAGTTTGATCTCTCAATTTAAGGTTTCTGATTGGATTATTTATAAGTCTACCATACTCTACCATACTATAAAGAAAAGATTACATGTTCATTCGTACATTGAGAAGGAAGGTCAAACCTAATCCGATGTCAACACTTGACTAACTGGAGGACCTAACTAGCTTCAATCGAGTTTCTGGTAGGCTAGGAAGTATTTATTTTACTCTTCTATGTCTATTAAGTTCTTTATCCTTGCGCTGATTCTCATCTTTTGTCATTTTTTATGAGTCGAGTGATTTTGGAAAGAAGGTTCCCAGTTGGATTTGGAAGAAGAATTCTATTTTTCTAGCCCTAAGTGAGCCATAAATTATGAGTAATCTTTCGAGGAGTAGAGATCGAGCATCAAAATACCAGTGGATTAGTTTGTCTTTATTCAATATAATTATTGAAAGGATAAAGCAAAACAGATGCTTCTCATAATTAGCAACTATCCATAGTGAGAGAGATCCCTTATCTTTGTATCCTAACTCTGTATAGAAATAGAATAGAATGATATAAGTCCTAACCTATAGCAACTTTAAATATTGAATCGAGTATCCGCTCTTTAGATCAGTCCATCCATAGTGGAGGAATTCTAGTCAATTTTTCCTAAATATGACCTTCCCCTCCCATAAAGCGAGTTTATTGTTCATTTTTTAACAAGGATGATGAGTGACAATGATGTAAATTCAATACTAATAAAAAAGGTAAGTCCGCTGCTGAAAGAGATCGAAGAAGGTTTAACTAGCACCTCTTCGGGGCCTTTAGATAGTTACCGCTTTACACGAGCTTCAAAAGAAAGAGAGATCGCGCCACTAAGAAAAGAATTAGATCAGAGACAGAATGAGATTATGAAAGTTCTCCCACGGGGAAACCCTAAAACAAGTTCTCAAATCAATCTATTCGAACCCATCAAAGATATATAATTTCATGTATAAAGCATAATGAGAGTAACACTAATCTTCTTTTATCAAATAGGTGAAGCAAATCCTGATAATCAGGTAAAATAGGATCATTAGAATATGAAACTTCTTTAAAAAGTGAAACTATATTAGCAAGAGCAATCGAAGCTTATTCATCGAGAAGACACAAGCAACACACTAACTAAAAATCATTTGCGAGAAGGTCTTCTGGCACAAGAATACTACTAATCAATTCTTTGGTAATTCGTGATCGAATAAAATCTTGGAAAAATTGTACACCTACATAACTTACATCCCATACCAAGGAAGAAAAGTCTCAGATCTACGTAGTTATCAACCCCTTTTTATACAGTTCTTGACAGGTTCTTTTGTGGCTCTTCACTCCAGCCCTGAAGTACTCTGTGAGCCCAATATGTTTAACGTGGATCCTTCATTATAGAATATAAATAAAGTGGTGTAGATATCTACTAAGTACCCTTATACTAGAGGACATTGTAGGTTAAATCTAGAAAATTTGAGAGATCTTTTAAAACCAACTCGAAGACCCCCTTAAAAGAACATCGCAATAGGTAGCGTAAAGGTATCCTAGAATTTCAAGAACATTGTCGCCCATAACAGCCTGAATAAGATCTGCTATGTTCCACTCTATAAGTTATTCTCTACCTCTGAGTCAAAGGAACTCTGTGCTATTTTTGCAAATGTTATCAAATAACAGAGTTAACTCAGGTGGAGCTCTTTACGCGTACAACCTATTTGAACTAGTAGAAGAGGCGCTACTAATAGAAGAAGGGAACGAAGAAATAGAACTCTGCATAAAGCCCAGATCATTTTTGGTGGGTAGAAGAAAATCATTTTACATGGGTTTGGTTCATTCTTTGACTGCTCTGCTCCCAAAAAGAGAGATTGAATTTCTTCCACCTCCTCTGTACGAGTAATGAAGAAGTATAGAGCACTTTGGTTGGTTGTTGACCAATGAAAAGCATAGGTTAAATGAGAAAGTTTTTAAGCCAGCTGACTCCGTTGGCATCTAAATTCAATCTTCGAGACCCCATAACATAAGAAATGTAATGACTAAAAAATTTGATGAAATATGTCAAATTTGTAATTTTGTGTGATTTGACTATTTTACCCCTCTCCATAGTTTCATTATGGTATTTTTGGGGTTTGGAAGAGATTTTCATAATTTACGATGCATTTGGTTTCATTTATGCGATATTGGTGTTTTTAATGGCTTCGAGAGCCTTATTTTGGACTTATATGGATATCTTTTGATCCATCCGACGGATAGCTGATTGACTGTGCCAATAGCTACAAAATATCATATTTAGTCTAAGTAAACCTTTGGTTTGGGTTTCAGTGTACCCGAGCTTATTTCTACCTATTGGTCGAAAAGTTAAAAAATTAGAAATATGGGTGTAGGACCCACATTTGGTTGAAACGATCTCGGATGGAAAATATGAATTTTCCTGCAGATCCAAAATCTTAATTTTATGGTGTTAGTATATTTATTAGAATTTTATAACTTTTAAATCGCATTTCGATCCTCGGTTTGAAAAGTTGCAATTTTGGATTTTAGGAGTTAGCTTTTTGAAAATGATGTTTTTTGAAAAATCCGACTTTTCCAACGCATCGAATTTCGTATGGTTGCATAGTTTGTTTTCATATATCAAAATCTGAATGAATCTCAAACACCCCATCGAAGTTCACATTGAACCAAAAATAAAAAAATCAGCTTTTTCCTTCTGTTAGTGAGGAAAATTTGAACTATATATAGCAGTTTTTGAACTTATTTTTCTCATTTTTCATCTTATCTCTTGATATTTAAACCCTTAAATAGTATGGAAGCTTAAAAGTGTAGCTTGTGGGAGCTTGGAAAGCAAGATTAACACCTATTTCTTAGTTACGAATTTAAAGTAAAAATTCACTCTATTCTTAGTAATTTTTTGATTATTTTTTCAAAACTCCAAGAATCTTAGGGCTTGATTTTAAACTCCAATTTCACTTGAATAATATTTTTTGTCCTATAATTACTTATTTTTCATCAATTTAACCTTCAAAGTAACTACTATTCTTGATTTTAACCCGAATTTCAATGATTTTACCCGGGAAAGCTTAAAAATGGTTTTTCTTTAATTTGAATCTCATTTTTTACTCGATTTTACTTGGACTTTCAGTTGTAGATTTCTAAAAATATGAAAAATATATTTTTGAAGTAAAGTTTTGATTTTGCCCTTCTTTTTTGAAAACTCGTTCCGGGGATCCATTTTGACCCCGAACCAAAAGTAGTTAATATGGGTGTTGTTGATTTTTTTTTGATGCATAGATTTCATATTTGATATTTTTAAAAAAATTTGGGATCATTCATGGAAAGTAAGGTTGTGGGTTTGAAGTGTTGCGAATCGGTTTCGACTTTTGAGGTAGGCTATAGTTTAACTCTTTAAGACTGTGCTGGGTAGTAAATGATGATATAGAATGCATTATAAGGGTGGGAACTAATCATGAAAAATGTCTATCTATGTGTTGTGCTCGTGTGGGGGCCCATATGTGATGTAATCATCAAAATTGAGATATTATGTGATATGTTTGACTATGTGGGGTCCTATGTGATATTGACAACCTTGAATACATGTGAATAATTGTATTTTATTATTACAAAGTTTAATGTGGTACCATTGGTGCATTGTGATTATATTAATACTTTATTGGCATATGAGACATGTGGAAATTCATGGATAAATGAAAATAATATGTGGATATTGGCTCACATGGTTGAGAAAATGTATTATTATGGTTGGTTATGGATATATATCATGTGGTTGGTTGTGGAAATACTCGTTGTGATTGGTTTTGAGCATTACATCCTCATATCATACTTATTCATGAAACATTGGTACCGCCATGGCAACACCTAAGAAACATTGGCAAAACCTTTTTAAAAACCCTCCATGAGGGATGTACCAGGGAGGATATATTGTAACACTTTATAAAACCCTTTTTGAGGGATATGTTGAAAAAGAGATATGAGATATGTGGATTGTATACGAGTAGACGAACCCCTCATGAGTCCTATGTCGGAAAGCTTTAGCTCCGTTGGTATATACAGGGATTGTTTAACGATCTCGGAGGTTGTGTGACAACCTCATGCATCATCATCATCATTAAATACATAGAACTTACTTTATTGTGTTTATATTGTGTTGTATTGCCATATTGACTTGCCATCTATGTAATTGTCTTATTTTCTTTTACTTGTATTTAATGATCTTGTATATACATGTTCCCCCTTATTCTACTTATATGTGATATAATGTATACTCGTGTTCTATCTTGGTATCTATGTGATCTATTAAAACTGTTAGTGCAAGCGGTGTGGGCTACCGTTGTGGGATATTTTTTGATTTCAGGTGATGTTCCCTTAGTGTATATTTTGTATGCTTTATTTACTACTTTGCTTAGTTGGCCTATGATACCTAATGAGTACAAGTAGACCATACTCATGTACTATGCCCTTTTGGTGTAGGTCCTACCTCGAGTATGCCTTAGTTTTCTTAACTCAAGCGATTGTTGGAGCTTCCAAGGTAGTAGTTGGACATTCATGCATCTGAAGTTTACCTCTATCTTTGTATAGTAGTAATATCTTTATTCATATTTGAAGACAAATATTATTCCTCTATGGTTATTTTTTGATGTATTTAACTCTTGGATTGTATTAATAGTTCTTAAACTACTGACAACTAGTTTTGGACATGATTGGTATTTTGTATAAGTTCTTTCCACATTGTTATAATTACTTCTATGGTTTGAATTTATTCTAAAAGATTTACCTTGGGATATTTCTATTTTTTTCTCTTTTTATATCAGTTTGGGTGATAGGCTTAATTGTCATGGTACGCCGTGACAAGTGCCATCATGACCTTTATTTTTTGGGTCATGAAAAATTAATATCAGAGCAGCCAGGTTTTATTAGTCTCAACATTATAAGAATGAGATGTCTAATAGAGCCTCATAGATTGGTACGTAGACGTTCGTATCTATCTTCGAGAGGCTATAGAACATCTTTAGGAAACTTTCCTTATTTTATTCTTTATCGTGATAAGTTCTTTTATACCTTGTGTTCTGAGTAATGTTTCACTCTTTTTACATGAATGGTGTGGCTTATACTACTACAGTTGAGAGTTGCTGCGAGAGATTAGTGGAGATTATTTGTCGATTGTAGGCCCATTGATGCTCCCGAGTTGTCATAAGATCAGTTTGTTAATAACTTTCTAGAGAGATTCATGCCTTATAATTTGAGACATCGAATGCAGGATGAGTCTGATCATTTGAAGCAAGGATCTATGACAGTTGTCGAGTATGAGGCACACTTCCATACCCTATCCAAATATTTCTATGATAATATTTTCACCGAATTTAAGAAGATTCAGAATTTTGTGAATGGTTTGGATGTCTCTTTTCAGTTGACTACATCTCTGATGGTTGTGTTTGAGGTTTCTTTTCATAGTACAGTGGATAATGCTAAGATGACAAAGGGTATTCTTAGTGCATCTCAGGAAGGCTCCAGGAAGGCATAATATTTTGTTGAGCTCAGGAGTCTGACCTCTTAGGGAAAAGATTTTAGAGGTTCTCGTGGATACCAGATAGGCCAGTGACGGCTTTATAGAGTTCAGGTGGTGGATCTTCTAATTTAGTAGTTTAGGGTGGCTGTCTGGGCCCTATTATACCTTCTTCTATTGTGGTTGGTTATAGAGGTTGCTATATGTGTGATAAGTTTGGCTATATGGCTAGAGACTGCCCTCATTAGGTGATTCGGGCTACTCTTATTTCAATTATAAGAGGTAGGGTTTTTACCAAAGGCGCGAGAGATAAAAAAGGTAGAGCCTATGGTGATAGCCATGGGGCCACCCAGGAAGTTGGTGGTCGTAGTTAGTGCTATGCTATACTAGCCATACCTGAGATGGAGGCTTCTGATATTGTGAGCACAGGTACCATCTCCATTTGTTTCAAACCTACATCTGTATTATTTAATCTCAGATTGACTTTCTTCTATGTGTCTGTATATTTTGCTTTGGGTTTCGATTCTATTAGTGAAACTTTTGCCATGCCTATTCATGTATCTACCCCAGTAGTTGATTCTTTAATGGAGAATCGAACATACCAATCTTGTTTTGTGACTTTTATCAGGCATGAGTCCTTGGTAGACTTGCTTGTGTTAGATGTGATCAATTTTGATGTTATTTTGTGTATGAATTGGTTGGATCCTTACCATGTTATCTTAGATTGTTTTACCAAGATTGTGACTTCAGGTTCGTCGGGTATGCCAAGGATAGCTTGGAAGGGTTCACTTTATTCGGGTCCTAAGTAGATTACATCTTATGTTCAGGCTCATAACTTGATTAAGAGAGGATGTTTATCTTACCTGGCTCATATTAGTGACACCAGGGTTGTTTTGCCTTCTTTCTTTAATTTTGGCTGTATTGTTTAAGAGTTTATGGATATGTTCCCTATAGACTTTCCTAGTATGCCTCCAAATTGAGATATTGATTTTGCTATTGATATTGAGTCAGCACTAAGCCCATCTCTATTCTTCCTTATAGGATGGCCCAATAGAGTTAAAGAAATTAAAGGATCAGTTGGAGGAGTTATTGGATAAAGGATTTATCTAACCTAGTATTTTTCCTTGAGGTGCACATGTCTTATTTGTAAAGAAAAAGGATGGGTCTATGTAGATGTGTATTGATTATCGATAATTAAATAAGGTGACAGTTAAGAATAAGTATCCCCTTTATCGCATCGATGATTTGTTTGATTAGCTTTAGGGTGCTGCGGTGTTTTTAAAGATTAATTTTAGGTTTGATTATCACCAATTGAGGATTAGAGCTTCTAATATTCCAAAGATAGCTTTTCAGACTCGGTATAGTCAATATGAATTCTTAGTTATGTCCTTTGGGTTGACCAATGCCCCTTCCATATTCATGGAGTTGACGAACCGGGTGTTTCAACCGTATCTTGACTTCTTTGTTGTTATATTTATAGATGATATCTTGGTTTATTTCAAGAGTGAGGTTGAGTATGAGGATCAATTGTGGATTATGCTTTAGAGACGAAGGGATGAGAAGTTGGGTACTAAGTTCTCTAAGTACGTGTTTTGGTTGGATTCTATTTATTTTTTGGGTTATGTGGTGACTAAGAAAGGTATTATGGTTGATTCAGAAAAGGTTGCAGCGGTTTATGATTAGGCTAGACCTACTTCGCCCACTGAGATTCAGAGTTTTGTTGTCTTAGCTGGGTATTATCGGTATTTTATTGAGGTTTTTTCATCTATTATAGCTCCATTGGCCAAGTTAACCCAGAAAAAGATTTCTTTTCAGTAGTTCGATGCTTGTATGGAAAGTTTTCAAAATCTCAAGGATTTGTTGACTTCAACTCCTATATTAGCGTTCCCCAAGGTGGGGGTGGGCTTTACAATCTTTTGTGATGCTTTAGGTGTTGGGTTAGGTCCTGTGTTGATGCAGAAGGTCAAGGTAATTACGTATGCATTTCGTTAGTTGAAGCCTCATGAGAGGAATTATCCTATCCATGATTTAGAGTTGTGTGAGTTGTGGAGGCACTTCTTATATGGAGTTTATTGTGAGATCTTTTCATATCATTGTAACCTTTAGTACTTCTTTACCCAGTGAGATCTTAATATGAGGCAGTACCATTGACTTGTGTTCTTAAGGATTATGACTTGACTATTCTCTACTATCTGGGCAAGGGTAATATTATTGAAGATACCTTGAGCGAAAAGTCAACTAACATGGGTAGCTTGGTGCATCTTTTGACCCAGGAGAGGCCTTTGGCCTTAGAGGTTCAATCTTTAGCTATCCAGATGGTTAGACTTGATATTTCAACACTTGAGCATGTTTTGGTTTTTGTGGATGCTAGATATTTTTTGATGGAGTAGATTAAAGATCATCAGTTTAATGATGTTGAATTGAGGTTGATTCAAGATAAGATATTAACTGGGGAGGATAAGGAAACCTCACTTGATTTAGATGGAGTTTTCAGATTAGAGGCTGAGTGTATATGTCGAGAAAGGGTTATTGAATTAGGTTGATCTTGGAGGAGGTCCATTATTCCAGATATTCTATCCATCCAAGTGTGACTAAGATGTATTATAATTTGAGGCAACATTATTGGTGGGGTGGTATGAGGTGATATATGGAAGATTTTATGGCTCGTTGCCTATGTTATCAGCAGGTGAAGGTCGAGCATATATAAGACCTAGTGGATTGGTTTAGAGGTGACCCATTCTCAAACGGAAGTGGAAACAAATCATCATAGACTTTGTGACTAGTTTGCCTCATACATATCATGGTTCTAATAGTGTTTAGGTCATCATGGATTGATTGACCAAGTCAGCTTATTTTATTCTAGTTTAGGTCTTGATCAATGCTGAGAGGTAAGCCCCTATCTTCATTCATGAGATTGTGCATCTACATGGTGCGTTGGTGTCCATTATTTCAGATTGAGATTCTGTGTTCACATCTCACTTTTGAAAGACTTTATAGGATGAGTTGGGTACTTGGGTTGATCTTAACATAGTGTTTCAACCCAGACTGATGGCCAGTCAAAGCGGACTATACAGGTTTTGGAGGATGCTACACGTATGCGTTGTATATTTTAGTATCTAGTGGGAGCAGCTTTTTGCTTTAGTTGAGTTTGAATATAATAGTATCTACCATTCCAGTATTCATATGGATCCTTTTGAGGCATTGTATGGTAGGCGTTGTCGCTCCTCAGTGAGTTGGTTTGATATTTTATAAGTAAGACTTTGAGGTATGGACTTGTTTCGTGAGTCTTTGGATAGAGTTTGGGTCATCCAGGAAAGACTTAGAGCAACTCAGAGTAGGAAAAAATGCTATACTGATTATAGACTTCGTACCTTGATATTTGGTATTAGAGATCGTGTTTTCCTTCGAATTTTACCCATGAAGGGAGTGATGAGGTTTGGGGGGAGTGTAATGCTTAGACGCACGTTTATTGGTCTATTTGAGAGTCTTCGGACTATTGGTGATATGGCAGATGAGTTGGCTTTACCCTCTGATCTGTCAATTGTTCATTTAGTTTTTCATGTTTCTATGTTTCGTTGTTATATTCCAGATGAGTCTCATGTTATTCCTTGGGAATTAGTTCAGTTAGACGAGCGATTGTCGTTGGTTGAGGAGCCGGTTTTCATTTTGGCTAGGGATGTTAGGCGGTTACACTCCAGATTGATCCCTGTAGTTAAGATCCTATGGCGACATCGACTTGTAAATGAAGCTACTTGGGAGGTCGAGTCTGATATGCGTAGTTCTTTTCCTCAGCTTTTCATTGATTCAAGTATTTTTTATCCCTTAGTTCGAGGATGAACTAGATTTTTAGTGGTGGATGATGTAACACCTAAACATTTGATGATATATGTGAAATTTGTGATTTTGTGTGATTTGACTGTTTTAACCCTCATCGTAGTTGCATTATGGTATTTCTGGGGTGTGGGAAAGAGTGGTATGATTTACGATGCATTTTGATTTCATTTATGCGATGTTATGGTTTTTGATGGCTTCGAGAGCCTTATTTTGGACTTATGTGGATATCTTTTGGCCAAACGGACTACACTATTATAGTAGTTTTTGGGCTTATTTTTCTCATTTTTTATCTTGTCTCTTCAGAGTTAAACCCTAAAATAGTATGAGAGCTTAAAAGTATAGCTTGTGGGAGCATGGGAAGCTAGATTAACACCTATTTCTTGATTTTATTACTAATTTAAGGTAAGAGTTCACCCCATTCTTAGTAATTTTTTGATTAGTTTCTAAATACCCTCAAAATCTTAGGACTTGATTTTAAACTCTAATTTCACTTGTTTTCACTTGAATAATACACTTTAATCTTATAATTACGAGTTTATCATCAATTTAACTTTCAAAGAAACTCCTATTCTTGATTTTAATCCGTATTTTAAAGATTTTACCCGGTAAAGCTTAAAAATTATTTTTCTTCAATTTGAACCTCGGTTTGACTCAATTTGACTTGGATTTTCAGCTGTAGATTTCTAAAAATATGGGAAACATGTTTTTGAACTAAAGTTCTAATTTTACCCTTCTTTTTGGAAACCCATTCTGAGGGTCCGTTTTGATCCTAAACCAAAAGTAGTCAACATGGATATCGTTGGTTTTGTTTTGATGCGTAGATTCCATATTTGATGTTTTTAGAGAAGTTCGAGATTGTTCGTGGAAAGTAAGGTTGTGGGTTCTAAGTGTAGCGGACCGGTTTCAACTTTGAGATAGGTTATGACTTAACTCTTTCAGACTATGCTGGATAGTAAGTGATGATACAAAATGCATGTTAAGGGTGGAAACTAATCACAAAAAGTAGCTATCTATGTGTTGTGACCGTGTGGGGGCTTATATGTGATGTAATTATTGAAATTGAGATATTATGTGATATGTGTGACCATGTGGGTTCCTATGTGATATTGATAGCCTTGAATACATGTGACTAATGATATTGTGTTGTTAAAGTGATTAATGTGGTACCATTGGTTTATTGTGATTATATTAATACTTTATTGACATGTAAGACATGTGGAAATTCATGAATTAACAAAATAATAAGTGGATATTGGCTCACATGGTTGTGAAAATGTATCATTGTGGTTGGTTGTGGATATATATAATGTGGTTGGTTGTGAAAATAATCATTGTGATTTGTTGTGAGCATTACATCCTCATATCGTACTCATTCATGAAATATTGGTACCACCATGGAAACACCTGAGTAAAATTGACAACACCTTTTTAAAAATCCTTTACGAGGGATGACCGGGGAGGATATATTGTAACACCTTATAAAACCATTTTTGAGGGATGTGCCGGAAAGGAGATATGAGATATGTGGATTTTATATGGGTTGAAAATGGCCCCATGGTCCTACATTGGGAAGCTTTAGATCCGTAGGTGCACACGGGGATTGTATAACGATCCTAGAGGTTGTGCGACGACCTCATACATCATCATCATCATATACAATGCACTTCCTTTATCGTGTTTATATTATGTTGTATTTCCGTATTGACTTTCCATCTATGTAATTATCTTATCTTTTATTACTTGTATTTGATGATCTTGTATATGATGATCTATGTATTAGCACCTGGTTTTGGGCATGCTTGGTATTTTGGATAAGTTTTTTCTGCATTGTTATGATTACTTATATGGTTTGACTTCATTCTAGGAGCCTTACCTTGAGATATTTCAGTCTTTTTTTCTTTTTGAATTGGTTTGGGTGATTGGCTTACTTGTCAAGGTACGTTGCAAAAAGTGCCATTAAGACCTTCATTTTTGGGTCGTAACAAGAAAGACGTGGAGTGCATAAGCTCCTTTAGAGATCGGTGTGACTTTTTTGTGGTAGTAATTTCGAATGAGCAAGTAGGGGTCGTCAACTAAAGAGGTAGCGAGACTGACCGCAATTTCAGGAATAGCTTGACTTTCTTTTATTTTTGTTACAGAAAGTGAAAGTCATTTCATTTTGTACGAGATTAGCTAACACCTCGCGGTGCTTACACCTCTCACCTATCAAAGTTCTATTCAAAAACATCATCCGAGAACCTGTATAGAGAAGGATTTCCCACAGGCAATAGTTCTTCCATACCAACTTAGCTGCTCGATGCTTCTATTTTCATAACAACTGGTATGCCATAGGTTAGACCAACCTAATCCTCTCATAATAGGGTTGGCTTATTGCAATTCTCTGTTTAACATACATGGTAGATAGGAATCGAACTGTCACACAATGTTCTAAACCAAACTCATGTACCACTTGAATTGGCAAACGACCAAACCCTTGGGACCTTCTTCAACCCAAGGATATGATGAGTCGACATCGAGGGTCCAAACAACTCCATCTATAATAGCTCTTGGGAGTCATCGGCTTGTTATCCCTATCGCATCTTTGTTACGTTGAGCGAGAGCTGTTCCACACAGGACTCTCGGATCACTATGGCCAACTTTCATCTCTGTTCGACCAGTCGATCTCACAGTAAGAAAGGCTTATACCATTATGCTCACGAGCAGAATCTTAGCTTGATCCTAATTTTGCACACCTTTGTTACTCTTAGGAGGCATCCACCCTAGATAAATTACACACCTCGCAGTGTCTTGCCTTCCCCTGAATGATCGGTGCGGCGATTAGGCATCCTTAGTCGAAAGAGTGGTCTTTCAGGATAGATCTTTGTGTGTCACCACTTCCCACCTACCCTATATATTTGATTAAGGTTGTCACTTTAAATCTATAATACATGATATAATCCATTAAAAATCTAAACTAAAGAGATATAAACCCTAAAATAAATGTTTTACATACCCCCTCCAAATCTCCAAGACGTCCAAGGTTGAATAGAAACAAGTATAAGAGTCCTATTTATAGGACAAGTATTTTGGCTGTGTTAGGAATGAGGTCGCGACACGATGGTTGGTCTATGGGAGTGAGGGTAGTGACACGAGGCTCATTTAATGGGATTCAGGGCCGTGTAACACTACTAATTTCAGTGGAGTATGGGTTGCAACGCACCCCTATCCTGAGGCATCTCTGGAAAGTGCCATTTGATATCTAAACTAGTTTTTAGCCTTTGTCCTTCTATACCAAGCCTGGTGGAGTAGTTTTTCCTTGATTTACAGATTGTTAAACATATATTTATCATCAAAATCAACTCACAAAGCATCCTACATCATCATACACCTCCGATTAGATCTTAAAACAACAAACAATCCACAACGATGAACTATAAACCCAAGCTAAGACTAGTCTTGCCCAATTGATCTTCAACTTATTATTTTGACTCTTATATTCTTACAATTACACTTTAAAAATTATAAACAAGTTTTACACACATAATTCCTCAATGATAACCTTAGGAACTCATTACTCACATTAGATTCAATCACGATAGACTAAACAATACCTATCTCAAGCTCGAAACACTAGTTTTCTCGTTCAAATTCTAAATGATCAATTTGAGTGTAACTTGTTTGAAAGACATAATGAACTTTGTAATCAAGTACTTAAACACTTAAATTCTCAATTATATTGTCATTAACACATTAAGCACACAAGTTGTCCTCAAAACAAGGCTAAATAAGCTATGATAACAACACTAAAGTGCATAAATCCACCTCAGATCATCACCCCACACTTAAAGCCTGGTTATTCCTCGAACAACAATTTAATCTAAGAATAATAATCTGAGGTAACTCTACACTTATACTACCAGAAAGACACTTGATCTAGTACTACAATGACTACACAGAATGTAAGTTTCTACACTAAGCATGTTATGTACAGATGTAAGCTCAAGAATACTACTCCAAACCATCCTGGGCTAAAGAATTGACTCACCTAGTTGGAAAACTCATGTATATTATTCAATCAAATACATCATATGAATCACCCAAATGGGTATAAAAATCAAATTACACTCACTCTCACAAGGAATTCACAAGTACACAAAATGAGCCATAAGCTTTCCCTTAGTGTAGTACTCAACTAATATTAGAATGTAGAAGCTTAGGATTAAATGTCTTTAAGGGTTTTAATCTAGGCCAACGGATGGGTAGGAATTATTCTAGCTAGTAATAGTGACTATCTTCCCTAAAAGCTTTAATACATCACACTTTATACCACTTTTATCTACCCTTCTCTTTTGTTTTTCCCCATCTCATTAAGCTCATTCACATACACATAGTGAGAGTTTTCTATATATACAACTTATTCAGTTTGAACAAATTTTTGTTCTTTTCATTACTCAACCCCCAACCACAACACATATTAATACTTTGAACACCAATAGCTATTACTTAGGGGCTTTACTTTCACCTTTCTCCTACTTGAATTTCTAACTCCTTAAATTAATTAGATTCTAACTAAAGATTTTAGGAGCTTTGGATCAAATTAAAGTCAATCAAAGAAGGATATTAGGCAACAAATAAGGCTGCCAAAGAAAATAAGCAAAAGTCTCAATGGGTTTAACTAGGATTATACACAAGGGTAGGTCAAAAGCAGGTATAAACATATCTATCAAAGAAATGCCTAAATCATATCCTAGACCCACACTCTTTATTTTGCTTTGCACACACTCCAGGAAAGTTCTAGACATCATAGCAACAAGGAATATATGAAACCTCACACACATATGGAACATGCTCAACTCATGTAGGATCATCATAGACTCTTATCCAAACACAACATGAATTCAAATTTAAGCCAAGTACAAGAGTCATAATCATGAGACTAGGATTCTCAAAAGTTATAATTCACACAGTCAACATGCTTTTTACAACCAAAACACTTGTATCATATAATCAAATATGTCACCAACAAGAACATCCCACTTATCCCCAAAGTGTACTTAAAAGTAGAGATAGAGATACTCCCTAAGGCCTCTAGGCCTAGATAGTAGTATCTTTACACATCAAAAGGGCCTGGGGACCTTACACTCAGTCTTCTCCATGCTCTTTAGGTTAGGTTTTTTGGTACTCAGACTTTCCATCAACCTATGACTCAATAAAAATAAAAACTAGTGAACTAAGAGCTAAAAAAACTAAATACAAGACCTACATTAACTTTGGTTTCCTCCGAAGCAGCGCTTGATTTAGTATCATGGCACAACCAAATCTTTGACCTATTTATTTTCCTTCATCCTCTTCCTCCTACTTGGAGGCCATCTTCTTATTTATTTTTGACCTCTTGGGTGTGAACTCTCAAGGTCATTACCTTTCTTAATAATAGCCTTTTCAGGATCATCAATCTACATTATTTTGGTCTTAGGTATTAAAGGCTTGGGCAGCTCAATGAGGAAGTTTGAAAAGGTCTTTTATGGTATAGACTCCCCTACACCCATACTTATCCCTTCAATCACTGTAATCATGCATAAATATTTGTAGCGGGATAGTGTTTTGAGCGATTTGTACACTTTAAAAATTGCCTCTTCATCATTCAGCCTCATGTGAGCATGCCCTCTCTTACATCTATCAATGCTCCTCCCATTGCCAAGAATAGATGTCCCAAGCTGATTTTCACTCTTTCATCTACCTTAAAATAAAAAATAATAAAGTCAACAGGAATAATAAACTTACCAATCTTGATGAAGACATCCTCTATGATTCTCTTAAGATGAGCTAGGGTCTAGTTTTCTAATTGGAATATCATAGAGCTCGGTCTTGACATCCCAAATCCAAGGAGTTGAATAAGGATTGGGGCATCAAGTTGATACTTTCTCGTAAATCACTAAGTTCTTGGACCACCTTACTACTTCCAATTTTTGGGAATCTTCTGCATCACTGTAGAGTTACACTCTTCAGTGAGTGTGTTATACTCCTCAGTGAGTGCTACTGTCTCAACATCTTGTAGCTGACTTTGTTAGTAACCACATACTTTAAGTACTAAGCATACTTGGGCATTCCCTACAAAATATCTAAAAGAGTTAAGTTAATATGTAGCTCTCTAAACATGTCAAAGAACTTCTCGAAGCATACATCCCCTTTGTTTTTCTAATCCTTTATGGGAAAGGTGGTGGTGGTCTATCCATCACCTGTTTAGCAACTTTATTTTTCAAGTACTCAAACTTTTTCAAATTTTCAGCAACTTTTTCAGATACTTATAGGGGAATCAAATCTATACCTACCTCTTTATTTTTCTTTGGAGGTTCTTCATTGAGCTTTTTACCACTTCTCAAAGTGATTTCCATTACTTTTTTAGGATTTTTAGTATCACTTGACAAACCACCTTAAGGCCTTGTATTTTATGCCTGCTGTATCTGCCCTATCTATATCTCCAACTATTTTTTGACCATCTGTTGGATCTTAATATCTGTGGCCAATTGTGCCTGAGCAGCCATAATTTGCTTCAAATCTCTTTGATATTACTTCTTTGGGTTGTGGCCTAATTTGCTTTAACCTGTTGCTACTAAAATTATTATTGTTGGTTCTTATATAATGGATTTGGTGGCTGAGTTTTCCACTTCAGATTGTAGGTGTTCCCATAATTCGGCCTTTGAGAATTACCCACAAACATCACTAACTCGGGATTTGCATCACACATGGCTGTAGTATGACCATTATTGCCACAAACCTTGTACTAAGTGATTGTCTACTGAATTGCATTAACTATTGTTGCAGGCTGTGTAACCCCCAATTTCATATTACTGAATTGAGTAGTTAACTAATTTTGCAGTTCAGCAATCTGAGTAAAAATAACAGTAAATTGGTCCACCTCCAACATACCTCTAACCTTCTTTGTATCACCCCTTGAGTCAGAATGTTAATCAAGATTCCCTTTTGCAATCTGGTTCAATAAGGTATTTAACTCATCATACATCAATTCCAATTCTTGACAACCTACAGTCGAATCTAGCAAAATTTTCATGTTGTGATCAAGTGCCTGAACAAAAGTGTGAGCTAGTACCTTATTAGATTACAGATAATGTGGATAGTATCGAAGAAGAGCTTTGAACCTCTCCCATACATGATATAAGTTCTCATCTGGCTTTTGTTTGATGAACAAAATCTCACTATACATTCTTGCAGTCTTGCCAAATGGAAAAAATCGGATAAGGAATTTATGGGCTAAGTCATTCCAAGTTATGATTGAACTTTCAGACTCAACGATAAACCACTTTTTTGTTTTATCCAATAGTGAAAAAAGGAATAGTGTCAGCCTAATATAATTAGTTGACTTACCCATAAGGATGAATGTGTCACTGATCTCTATAAAGTTCCACAGGTGGACTTGTGGATCTTCATGTGAAAGCCCTATAAACTGTCCACTGCTAATCAAAAGCTACACCATGTTCTATTTTAGCTCAAATTTACTTCCAGTAGCCTGTTTCTGAAAAAAGGGAGGTTAAGTTTGTCGAAAGTAGGATTGCCATTTCGTGAACTGTCCTGCAGTTTGGTTGATCTTCATCCATAAGAGAAAAATCGTCTTGTTCCTCTTGAACTTGCAGAATATAGAGGAGAAGAATTGTTTCTCTCCTTTGCTGGTAAAAGCGTTGCTCGGGTTTGGGGCTTGGTTCAACCAATTACCTATCCCTTGCTAGCTTACTAGTCCATAAACCTGTTTCCTTCAAATTCAATACCAATACCAAGTCTAAAGAACCAAAGAAATCTAAAAAGTACAATTAAAACAAAAATAGTTTCTAATTTACAATTCCCCGATAATCGTACCAAAAACTTGTTGCATCCAAGCACATATTCAAGTATATATGGGCTCACCAAATAATATAGTGGCCTTAAATAAAGCCAACTATTGATCCCTTAGAGACTTGTGTTAAACATCTATCCAATTCTAGTTTGACTATAGAGATAAAATTGGTGCAAACGTAACCAAAAAAGTTTTGAAAGTTTATAAACTAGAAGTAAAGTAAAATAATATAGGAAAGTAAAGACTTTGGACCATCAATGGATGAAAACTCGGGGTTAAAGAACTATGAACAATCATACTGTGCTATTGAACCTCATTCATTACATTACTTATCTTGGTTGTTGATTAGTAGGGTTTATCGTATGATCATGGTCTCCCAACTTCTAAACTTCTACCTAACTGGACATTACAAATACATCATTAAGCAGGGATGTAATAATACATTTAGATGAATTAAGATGTCATCCTATAAGTGAACCAAGCAAGGCTTCTAGGTATATCCTATCCTAGTTGGTAATTTAAATTTCTTATTTCATAAACGAATAAGAAACTTGCACTACCTAGCCCCGCGTTCTATCTTCCTATTCCCCCTCCTGAGCTCATAAGGTTGAAAATATATGTATTCTAAGGGTCTTGAATCATTAAAATAGCTATAAAAGGATAAATAAGCAAACAAATAGGATAAGAAATACAAACAAACTCAATTCAAAGCAAAAGTAAACAGGTTTATGGCCTTAACCCCAGAAAGGGGGCGTTTAGCCACTAACGGACATAACCATAATCCAAATCAATAAATAAATGATATAATCCATCAAAAATTTAAATTAAGGATATATATATATATATAACCTAAAATAAGTATTTTCCATCCCCTTTGAAAAGCTCCAAGACGTCCAAGGTTGAATAGCAATAAGTACAAGAGTCCTATTTATAAGACAAGGCTTTTGGCCATGTGGGGAATGGGGTCACGACGCGATGGATGGTCTATGGGAGTGAGGGAAATTATGTGAGGCTCATTTAATGGGATTTAGGGTCATGGTTACATTTCAGTGGAGTATGGGTCGTGCGCACTCCTATCGTGAGGCCTCTCTGGAAAGTGCCATTTAATATCTAAACTAATTTTAAGCCTTTGTCCTTCCATACCAAGCCTTGTGGTATAATTTTTACTTGATTTGCATATTTTAAACATCAATATATAATAAAAATCAACTCACAAATAATCCTACATCATCATACACTACGTATTAGAGCTCAAAACAACAAACAATCCATAAAGATGAACTATAAACTCAAGCTAAGACTAGTCTTGCCCAAACTCAAGATAAGACTAGTTTTAATCAAGTACTTTAATACTTATATTCATAAATATATCATCATTAACACATTAAGCACATAGGTGTCCTAAAAAAAGTTTAAATAAGCTAGGATAACCACACTAAAGTGCATAAATCCACCTCAGATCATTGCCTTCTCATTATTGAATATGAAAAAGAATTTCTTTTCATTAGAAATAGTCTTATAAGGATGATGATTCCCTTGTTCCTTTTCAATAATTAGTAAGGAAAACCAGGCTAAAGGTAACTACTTTTTACTCACTCGGTGAAAGGCATAGTTGGTAAAAAGGCTATTGGTTGCTTTAGTCTCTTACCCCAGGTAGGTCGAAAAAGCTACTGGGAAGAATAGTTTTTTAATCTTTTGACCTTTCACGCTAAGGAAGGTTGAAGGGATTAATCCCAATAGCCTTTCATGATGTGCGTAGCATTCTTTATAGACAATAGAAAATATCCTAAAGAGAAATAGGTCTTTGATGCTTGACTGCGTGAACCAGGTCCAGGTCCTGCTTTTGGTATTCCCACTTTTGAAGTCCCATCGAGTTAGCTAGTGTTGGGAGAAAGGGATTTAGGATTGAACAGCTGGAAATTACTTGCTAGGAATTTTTGGTAACTTTCTATATTCCTTAAGGTTACTAGTGAAGCTTACTTTTTGCGGTAGCCCCTTGGACCTTAGCCTCTCAAGGGTTGGACTCTAGTGGTGGGCTCTTGGATCATCCAAACCTATATCTGGTAAAAGTGGTGGCCTAGTTGTCCCCACACCCCCTTAGCATGCATGTCTGTGGGACCATTTTGTGCGAGCATTTTCAGGCTTACTTTATGGTTCACAATCCTCTTTTGTTGTGATTCCTTTTAAAATGATTTTCCCATATTAGAACAAGACCTACTATACTAGATTTAGCCAATTTGGGTGCAGATGGGGATTCCCCAATTAATTCTACAGATTTGGATTTAGATGTCCCTATGCATAAAATATGGATAGGGATGCCAATTTAGATGCTGGTTTGAGTGATAAACAAACAAGGGTTTCATCCTCTACTTATGGGAATAATACTCCAAGAAATGCTATTTCAGGATAAACTAGATATTTTTTGAGATAAATTAGATGTTTTCCTATGGCTTGGACCCTTTCACTCGAGAACTCAAAAGGGGAAAGAATTCTTCAACATAGTCATAAGAAGGTGGTATACGACCATTAGATCCCTAGAAAGAGAAGCAACTAAGAAGAGAAGGGTATAAAAGAATGAAAAGAATGTCTTCAATCTATCTCTTGTTCCCTATAGATTTATTGCATGCTAGGATAGATAATAAAGGTGTTCTATCTTTCTTTTTTTATTATTCCGCTTGATAAAATGATTTAGAATCCTCTCCTAGATTTCTCTTTCCATTGATATAAAGAACATAAAATGTTGATCAGAGAGCAAGGTTGTTCTAAGATATAGAAGTATTTAAGGTCTTGACTACTTAGTAGATATGGGATTGAGGGGCACAAGAGTAGGGTTGTACTCTAGAGGTAATGCTATACTCTATTCTCCCACCCAGCTTTCTTTCTACTCTAACTCTTATCCAATTAAAGAATGCAATTGGAGTAGAATCACTTTCCCTTACTATGTTTAGGAATCCATAATTCTTTAAGAAGACGAGAGTAACTCGAATAAAAAGAAAGCTTTTTATAGAGAGACATATTTTAGCAAAAATGACTTATGAGGATAGTTGGAAGCAAGGAACATTCCTTTGAGGCTTACCCGTTCTATAAGAGAGCGGTTCAACTGGTTAGGCGGTCTGGCGCATTAGTCACTGTGCTTTATTTAAAGCAACATATGTCATCTAGGGTGATAAAAAAAGAATCATACCCTATTGACAGTGTCAGTATCCCTTAATCATCAGGCTACCCTTGTATTCTTTCCTCCTGATAT
This sequence comes from Capsicum chinense, assembly GCA_026120095.1. Classification (NCBI taxonomy): domain Eukaryota; kingdom Viridiplantae; phylum Streptophyta; class Magnoliopsida; order Solanales; family Solanaceae; genus Capsicum; species Capsicum chinense. The sequence goes on from JAPEIP010000003.1 coordinate 44,279,538, forward strand.
ATTTGATATGGGTGGGAAGGATAGATACCAACTTATTATATACAAATACGAATATCCCTTATCATTCTAATCTCAATATAGTTCCAATAGTCCTACTCTTTCACCCTCCTATTGTGTATAGTATATTCTTTCCATCTTTCTACTAGGATAGATATTTTAACAACAAACAACCTAGCTTAGCTGGTTGGCAGATCCATACCATGAACTGCATCGAAAAGGGCATCTGATCTCTCTTTTATGGGCTCTTTCATTCGTATTTGAACTATCTGAGTTATCCCTCCCAAGAAGATAAAGAGGTAGAACATCTGATCTTGAAATAGGTCATCTCGGCTATCCCAATCTTTTATCTGTTCATTTTGTCAGGTATCTGAATCATACTATTCTGAAGCTTCTTTTCACATTTATTCTATAGGACCAAAAAGAGTCCTTTCCTCACTATTTGGATAAAAACCTCAACAACAATATTCCCCCTTTTACCTATCCTTTCTACCTATGAAATAAGTCCCTCTTTCATTTACTAAAGAAGATGGAACTGATAGATGTATGAATATACATTTGATGGCCAATTCTATGAATCAAAATCATGTGTTGGAGTCATTTCTGAAACCAATTGATTCGATTTTCTCAAAATCAATGAGTAGACTTGAAATCATAGATCCATTTTATGATCTACGCGACTCAGAGAAGAATCCTATATATTACCCACCCAATGCTATTTTGATTGAATTTCAAAGATCTCGCTTGCTTTCAAAGCACATTTTGTAAAGTGTTCTCTTACCCCTATTGCCTATTATAAAGTCAATTAGAACCCGTGATCGGAGTCGTGGTTTGAAAATGATGATTTGAAGATTCATTCAACAGAGAAGGGTGTCTTGGTTATTGATACCAAGGTTGAATGAATCATTCCACCCATCAATAACAAAAATGGAGTTTGGCATAGGTAAAAGGGGAAAGCAAAGAGAAATTACACTATGGAAAGGAAAAGGGAAGTTCCAAACGAAGGACCCTGGGGCAAGCTTCTCAGTGTCCAAGTGTCAAGTCTCGAGGGCTTATATCTGCCGAAAGTTTTATTTTTTATTTTTAGTCTTTCCTTGTAATGAACCAAAAGGTAAGAGGTAGGGCTCAATATCAAGGTTGATTTTTTTGTCACTAGTCAGTCCAACTGCACGAGTGAAAGGAAAAAGGCAAGATTACACGCAACCAGGTGTAATGTGTTAAAGGTCACTGAGTCATCGTAAAGGGGAATAGGTTGTTTTGTACATCCAACTACTGAAAGAGTTTGTGGAGAAGGTTTGAGTTGCATAATAGCAGATTCATAGGTCAATAAATTATTGGATTTGAAATTGAACTCTCTACCTTAGGCGAATAGGAATTGAGAATTTCAGTGGTCCTCTCTTCTCTCCTCGTGATCAAAGTTGACCACAAAAGTTGGGTATTCTTTCTTAAGAGGACAGTAACCTTCCCGATCTTTCTAGAAGAGGGCTCAGTCTTTTAAGATTCAATATTTCCCCTTCCGGTACCAGGGAATCGCTCTTATAGTAAGAGTTTTACTATGTCCCCAACTTCTTTTTATTAAGAAATTAGGTTGTCTACTACAATTAGATTTTGATCATAAAAAAAGGTTGTAATATAGATAGACCAAATTCAATAAATGGAGTCCATTAACAACATTATGAAACTGAACCCATATGGAGGAAAGCAGAAGAAGCAAGTACGTCTATTCGGGTTCATTCATATCCAATAAACTTCAAACAAAAGGAGATTCAGTTATCAGAGTTGAGCGGATAGGCGATGAGAGGATTGGGGGAAGAGTAAAGACAAGATGAAATCAAGAGTTCCAGAATCTTACTTTACTATTTTAATTTCCATATGATAGTCACCCCTTTCTCATTGCTCCCTTTCTCAGTAAAGCCGAGTGAGCAACTTCTTTCTTTAATACTGCTGACATACCACAAAAAAGTCCAATAAATACGCTTACTTCTTCTTTCAACCCTAAAAAGAGCATATGCATCTCGGGATTCTGTCTATCTCAAAAATGGATTCCCCCGCAAGGGTACTTCGGTACGACTATGGCTATGAAAAGCTTATCAAAAAAAGAGGAAAGATCGTAAACTGAACTCTAAAAGTTTGTTTGTTGCCTTCCTCTCTCTTCCCTATATCTAAAAAATAGCATGATAAAAATCCAACCTTTTTGTTTGTTTATTTAATGAGGGAAGAACTTAAGTACTAAATTAATGAAATTACACCTATATTGCAAAAAAAGAGTTGCTCTAGCTTTAGCACACACCATTTCTCCTATGAGGAAAGTTATTCTTTCTGATTCATGTTTGTCCCTTCTTAGGTTTGGATCATAGTATACCAGTGCTTTTGTCCTTGAATTAATTATATTTCATATCCACCAATCTGTGGAAGAGACCAAGAAAAGGTAAGATAGATTTAAGGCTGACAGACGGGTCTAGAATAAAATCCCTAATGGTTCCTAAATTTTTAACAACAGAGGTGAAAACTTACTCTTTCAAGTCAAAGACAAAGTCAGGTAGACTAAGATTGAGTTTATTTTATAGTTGTTCCAAGGATATGGATATAGAGTGAATTTTATTCAGTCTTTATGAAGTGGAGTGCACTCCAACTATCATAAATAGCAAAGTCAGTATGGTGCCTCGGTGGATGCAAAAACCAAGTGAGTTTCCACTAATCCAAATGTGCCAAAAATTAAGGACTATGAGGGTATGGTTCTATATTTGTACTTTGTTTGTTGCACATGGCCTAATATACACTTTCCCCATTTTTCTCACTCTTTTGATGTCAATTTGAATTTATTTTCTTTATGGTATCAAAAGACGGAAAGGGGAACCGACTCGTTCCTTTCTTGTGGAGGATGAATCAAGGCCTGAAGTTGGTTTGTCGAGCAAGAGGAGAGAAGGATCAACAAGAATTTCATACCCTATGTTAGTTTTCTCTCTCTCCCCTAGATATGCATTTAATAAGTCCACCTATTCTCGTGTTATGACATCTATGATTGTAAAATATTGGAATGAACAGTTGCAACAATCATGTTTAATTTCTTTGGACAGTTTTAGATTATGGTGCTTGGTAATCAAGGGCGTGAAGGAAGTTCATGGAAAGGTAGCTCACATACCTTTCTAGGACTAATTATTTAATAATCACTTCAACTCTTTCATACTTCTAACTTGACTCATCTTTCTTGGAAGTCTTAAGAATGCAGCAAAAATAAAGGTTTCCTCTATAATCAATTGTGAAAAAAGCATATCATCTTGTGTCACGAAACCCACCTAGAACAACATTGATCAATTTCGTATAGAAGTTAATACAAAATCATGTACATTCAAAGAAACACTTTTTTATATTCTTAGTTTTAAGGCAATATAAAGAGAGAAGGAAAAAAGAATTATTAATGGATAGGTAATATACCTCATATTGATATATGTATTATCTGGGTTGCCATTGTATATGATAGTTACTCTGACATTTTTTTGCAGTCTTCCTCCCAATATCTTTAACAAGCTTTTTTTCCCATTGCCAGAAGTCGGCCCCATTAAGGCAAGAATTTCAGCCTTCCTTCTTTAAACCTTGAGTAAGCTTGTAATTTTCATGCTCAAATGGGGAAGCTACCTTTGATATAACTTCCTTGACAAGATTGTTGGAGAAAACTCAGTTAATATTCACGTTGTACTCAACATCCGCGAACTGTATTCAAAGACCATTTAAATGGAAGAAGCCCAAACACTAAAACATATATCAACAATTTGATTCTTTGAAATATTTTTGAGAAATGAAAGATTGGTTAGATAAAAAATTACCTTGAGAAATATGGGGAGGGGTTGATCTTTATCAGAAATTGATGTATCATCCTCTACCTCTATATCAATTTGAGAGCTTCTATTTTGAGGTAAGCTTATGACATGAACACTATGTTATGACCAAAGCCATTGCTTCCAACAATCTGCATGGAGCCAACAGCTGGAGGGGATAATGACAAATCCTCAATTTCTTCTTATCTAAGATGCTCCATTGTGTCATGAACTGTAAGTTAAGCATTTCTCCTGGGTGTTGGACAAAGTTCATTGTTATATATGGTGGATAAGATAGACATAACCAAAACGCTACCTAAATCTTGAAACTGTTGAGCCATATGCTTTGTATGGGAAACTCGAGACTCCTTAGAATTATGAATTTCTAGCTATCACACACAGTTGGTGCGCTTGACTTTCTTCAAAATTATTTTTAAACAACTGTTCAAATGACACTGTCTAGGGAATTCTAACTTAGCAACGATGTACTGGCTATTAATACATAATTAACTAAATCTAAGTGTTCCCTCTCTGATATTTAAGTTTTTTAGATAAGATGGTTTACACAATTCACCATAGTAGAGCAGGAAGAGGTCAAGGATCGAATCGTCTATTCATAGTTTCACTTTACTTCTACCATTCTATTTTCCTTGGACTATTAAGGGAAAGCAAGGACACTGGTGATCTGTACATTCACCTATGTAATTTTGAAATTTGCTTTCAAGAAGCTCTATTTTCTAAGGGAGAGTGGACTAAAAAAAGAGAAGCTTCATGCGTCATACTTTTGTAGACCAGCTAGTATACATTAAAGAAAGTGGCTTCCTTAATTAAACTATCTTCTTCATCTTCTCTTCCCCCAACAACTTCACTCTTGAGGAATCACATATTCTTAAGCTAGAAGATTAGACTCTTATTATTGAATTTCTATTGTTTGCACATAGTAGCTTATTTTCTATATTTTTTTATTCTCAATCTTTCCTCTTTACCTTTCCATTAGACCAGGTCAAGGCTGCTGTAAGCAGTGATCTCAAGAACCTATCACAATTTTTGAGTAGATCTGATCCACCAAAGCAGTTACAATTGCTTTAGCTAGAGCTGCGATAATTGCTTCAGCGGCCAATAAGCATAACTGATCTAAAGTTTTAGTTAGAAAGAGGGGTTGGTAATCTAATCCATTTTAGTTGTCTTACGGTAAAGTGAGTGATCCTCGGGTAGTCATCAATGAGTTGAAGCAGGAACAAAGAATTAATATAAGGTGAAAGAACCTTCTTTCATTTGAATTTCCTATTTAACTAGTTAGCCTCTAACTTCACTCTTGAATATGTGGGCTTCAAAACCTACTTTTTGAAGTAGGCCCTACCATGTATATAGTCTATGAAACGACGCCTAGCTGCGGTATTAAGGTCATATCCTCTGCCTCTTTCTTAAAAAGAAATTATGCCATATAAGGTGAATAAAGACTCATTTTCTTTCATATCATATGTGTCAGAAGCATCAAATGATGTTTTATGAAGTGGGGGAATCCTAATCCAATGCCCTAAGATTATAGTGACAGAATGTTATTATGTCCCTAGAGAGTGATCACCCAAGAGTAATGTGCCCAGAGTTTTGTCCCTGGCCTTTTCACCTTCCATGGAACCAGAAGCATGAAAGATGGGATCTAGCATTTTTAAAGAATGCCTTTCTCTTTATTGATGTTGAACTTTATTTGCCTTATCACGAGGAAAAGATATTCCTTTAGTCTTTGCCCAACTCTTCTTCTAGGGAAAGTGATAGATCCCAAGCGCACACATAAGTGTACGTGGTCTACCAAGCAATATAGTGGCCTTAAAGAAAGCCAAGTATCGATCCCATAGAGACTTATTCCAACAACTATCAAATTATAGTTCACTTATTAAGATTAACTTGATGTAGAGTAACCAAAAATATTTTGGAGATTTGTAAACTAAAGTAAAAGTAAATAGTGCGTAAAGTATGAAACTTGAGACAATCAATAGAGTAAATCCTAGGGTTAAAACACTTTGATCAATCATAATACTCTAGTGAACTTCATTGTTAACTTGCTTATCTTGGTTGTTGATTCGTAGGGTTTATAACATGATCATGGTCTCCCGACCTCTAATTTCTACCTAACTTGGACATTACAACTACATCGTTGAGTTGGGATGTAATAATCCAATTAAGTTCTTAAGGCTATCATCCTACATGTGAATCAAGCAAGGCTTCTAGGTACATCTCTGTCCTAGATGCTAATTCAAATTTCTTATTTCATACAAGAATAAGAACCTTACTTTGTTTATCACTACGTTCTATCTTCTTATTCCCCTTCCCGAGATCACAAGGTTGATAACATATATATTCTATGGTCCATCAATCCTAAAAATAGTTTTTAAAAAAGGATAAACAATCAACCAAAGATGATAATCCAATCAAACAAAATCAATTAAAAATGATAGTAGTCATGTTCTTGGCTTTAACCCCAGAAAGGGGGCGTTTAGCCACTAATTGACATAATCATGATCGAACTAACTGAAAACATAGTCAAATATATTAAAAAGATAAAGTTTAAGAATAAAAACCTTAAATAAAGTGATTATCAGCCTCTTCAATTCTCCAAGAAGTCCAAAGATTTTTTACAAAGTATAAAAAAGGTGTATTTATAGTTTGGCAATGCCTAAACCGTGTAGGATTTAGAAGGGGTGCCATGGGCTATTATGAACCACACAAGAGGAGGTGTCGTGGGATATAGTGTACTTCTACAATAGAAGCTATGTGGGATCTGGTGCAGTGCAATGGCTGGGGCCACGCGGGCTAATCGCCTGCACACATTGGAAGTTACTTCCGCCATTTTGTCTATGTTTTATCGTCCATCCTTACCTTATGGTGTTATTTTGCCTCCAATTCCAGCTTGATAAAACTCAAAATATAACATAAATCAATTCCTAAAGCATCCTAAATGATCAAACACCACACATTAGAGTTCAACACAGCACAACCTCAGCAATAGTGAACTAGAAACTCAAACAAAGGACTAGTCTCGACAACTTTACACTTTAACTTATTGTTGACTCGTGGCTCATTTCAATTGAACTTTCAACACTATAAACAAGTTATTCACCAAATAATTACACATTCACACCATAGATAACTCATATAACACCTTAGAATAGGTCGAGACTAACTAGAATGACACCTAGCTTAAGCTAGTAATACTAGTTTTCTCGTTTGAACTCTAAGTGACTCAATTAAGCACAAACTTGTTTGAAAACACTTTTACAAATTCAAATCACATACTTGAACACTTACATGATTATTTATATTATCATTCACTCATTAAGAACAAGAATTGTCCTCAAAACAAGGCTAAATAGGCTAGGACAACAACACTAGAATGCATAAATACACCCAGCATCACCACCCCACACTTAAAGCCTTGTTCGTCCACAAATAACACTTTAATATAAGAATCATAAGCTAAGGAGACTCTACTCTTTATACTACAAACAAGACACTCAAGCTAGTACTACAATGACTACATAGAATACAAGTTTCTACACTATGTACACAAGTGATAGTTCAGGAACACTATTTGCAAACATCCTAGCCTCAAGAAATGACTCACCAAGTTGGTAAACTCGTGCATATTGCTCAAGAAAATACATCATATAAATCACCCACATTCCTCAAACATGTACCCCCATAATAAGAGAGTTACCCATAATCACTCACATAAATACAATTTATAACACAATAGGTACAAGAATCAAGTTGCACTCACTCTCATAAGGAATTCACAAGTTACACATAATGAACTATAAGCTTGCCCATAGTGTAGTACTCCACTAATATTAGAATGATGAAGCTTAGAATCAAATACGTCTTTAATGATTGTAATGTCGGCTAAGGGATAGATAGGAGTTATTTTGGCTTAATAGTGACTATCTTCCCTAAGTGCTTTAATACATCACTTTTGAAAATTAAGACCAATTTCTAACAACCTATGTACACCACTTTCATCTACCACATCTTTTGTTTTGCCCCATATCATTAAGATCATTCACATACATTATGGTGGTAGTATAATATGTACATATCATTCAATTTTTTTGTTCTTCACATCCATTGTACACTATGCACCCCTATGATAGCCACCCACAACTTAGGAAACTGCATTAGTTAAGGTGCACAATATTCAAGGAGAACCGAGGCCAAAATAGGTTCATTATAACATAACTGGGCTAAATATAGGAATTTTTCAAGAACAAATTTCTCTAACTCCCAACCACAACACATAATGATTTTTTATACACCAATAACTATCGCTTATGGGCTTTAATTTTACCTTTCTCCCTCCTTAATTTTAAACTCCTTACTTAATTAATTTTACACTAAAGTTCTTAGGAGCTTTGGATCAAATTAAGGTCTATCAAAGAAGAGGATTAGGCTACATATGAGGCTGCCAAAGAAAAAGCTAAAGGCTCAATGGGGTAAACTAGGATCATGTACAAGGGTAGGTCAAAAGAAGGTATAGAAAAAAACTATCAAAAAAATGCTTATATCACCTCCTAAATCCACACTCTTGATTTCGCTTTGCATACACACCAGAAAAGTTCTAGACATCACATGAAACACAAAAAATACAAATAATTCACACGCAAATGACATATGCTCAACTTAAGTAGGATCATCATAGACTCTTAATTAAACAATAACATAAATTCAATCATTAAGCCAACAAGTACACAAGTCATAATCATGAGCCTAGGAGTATCAAGAGTAGAAATTCACACAATTAGCATGCTTTTAGAATCAAAACAATTTCATTATGTAATCAAATACAACATCAACAAGAACATCCTACTTATTCTAAACAAAAAATTTTAAACTTACCCTAAAAATGGGAATTTCCCCATCCCACACTTAAAAGTCTACTTTATCCCAAAGTATACTTAAAAGCAGAGATAGAAATACTCCCTGAGGCCTATAGGCCTAGCTGGTAGTATCTTTATGCATCAAGAGGGTTCGAGGACATTCACCATACTTCTTAGCTCAGATTTTCGGTACTCTAACTTCCTATCAACCTATGACTAAAAAAAAACAACTATGTGAAGTAAAAACTAAAAAAAAACTAAAAATAAAACATGCCTACTAAACTTGAGTTGCCTCCCAAGCAGCGCCTGATTTAGTATCATCGCATGACCCAACTATGACTAATCCATATTCCTTCATCCTTTTCATCACTCTTGAAGGCCATCTTCTCATACATTTTTAACCTCTTGAGTGTGAACTCTCAAGGTCAACAACTTTTTCAATAGTAACCTTTTTAGTCTCATCAATCTGCATCATGTCGGGCTTACGTGGTTGTGGCTTAGGATGCTCAATGAGAAAGTCCAAAGAGGTCTTTTGTGGAATAGAATCCACCACCCCACACTTATCCCCTTAAATCACAGTAATCATGCACACATCTTTGTAATGGGATAGTATGTTAAGCAGTTTGTACACTTAAAACATTGCCTCTTCATCCTCTAACCTTATTGTGAGAATGCCCTCTCTCACATTAATCAAAACTTCTCTTATCTATAAGAACAGATTTCCTAAGATGACTAGTACTCTTTCTTCTGGCTGAAAATCTAAAACAATAAAGTCAACAAGAATAATAAATTTACCAAACTTTATGAAAATATCCTCTACGACTCCTTCATGACAGGTGATGGTCCCATTTGCAAGTTACAGTAGCAAAAAGCTTGGTCTAGGCTTTCCCAAGCCCAATGTGTTGAATAAAGTTAAGGGCATCAAGTTGATAATTTTCCTTAAATCTCTAAGTGCCTGTACCACCTCACGATTACCAATTTGACTAGGGAGAGTGAACTTCCCAAGATCCTTAAGCTTTTTGGGCATCTTTTGAGCCACCTCAAACCTGCACTCCCCAATGAGTGCTACTATCTCAACATCCTGCAGCTTAACTTTATTAGAAACCACATCCCTCAAGTACTTAGAATACTTGGGCATTCCTTGCAAAATATCTAGAAGAGGAAGGTTAATATGTAGCTCTCTAAACGTGTCAAATAACTTCTTAAAGAATGCATCCTCCTTTGCATTTATATTTTTCAATGGGAAAGATGATAGTGGTGGGATCTTCTTCACTTCTTTAGTAACTTTCCTTTCGAGTGCTCAGACTTTCTTGCATTTTTAGCATCTTGGTCATTTACCTGTTTAGGACTCAAATCAGCATCTACCTCTTTAGTTTTCTTTGGAGGTTCTCCATGAAGCTCTTTACCACTCCTTAAATTAATTGCCATAACTTGCTTTGAATTTCCAGTATCACTTGGAAATCTACCTTGAGGTCAGGTATTTTGTGCCTACTGTATATGACCTAACTGCAACTCCAAGCTCTTTCTAATAGTTTGTTGATTCTTTCTATCTTTTGCCAATTTTGATTGTGCAACTAGAATCAGGTTCATCATCTCCATCAAATTAATATTTATGGTCTGATTTACTTGAGCTTGGGGTTGTTGAAACTGATGTTGTTGGGTGTTCTATTGCTTATTTAGTGGTTGAGTTTCCCACTTCATGTTTTGTCTTTTCCATAGTTAGGCCTTTGAATATTTCCCATAAATATCACACACTAAGGATTTGCAGCTCACATATTTGCAGAATGACCGCTATTTCCATACACCACAAACCAAGTACGTGTCTGCTGAATTGCATTTACTGTGGCTGCATGCAGTTTAGCACCTAATTTCATATTGCTAAGCTGTGTAGTAATTGATTTTATAATGTAGCAATCTAGGCAGATACTGCAATAAACTGATCTATCTCTAAAACAACTGCAATATTTTTAGTTGGACTCCTTGAGTTTGAATGCCACTTTGGATTTCCTTATGCAATCTGGTTCAATAAGGTATATAGCTCATCATATGTCATCTCCATAGCTTGACCACCCACAGCTGAATCTAGCAAAATATTTATGTTATGGTCAAGTGCCTCGACAATAGTATGAGCTAATACCTTATTGGACTGATGATGGTGTAAAAAGTCCTGTAGAAGAGCTTTGAACCACTCCCAAGCATGATTTAATTTTTTTTGGATTCTGTTTGAAGCATACAATCTCACTGTGAAGTCTCGCAGTCTTGCAAGATGGAAAAAATTAGATGAAGAATCTCTGAGCTAAGTTATCCCATGATGTGATTGAATTTGTTGGCTTAACATTCAACCACTTCTTTGCTTTCCTTAACAGTGAAAAGGGGAATATTGTCAGCTTACATAGTCATTTGACACACCTATAGGGATGAATGTTTCACTAATATCCAAAAAGTTTTGCAGGTGGACTTGTGGATCTTTATGCGAAAGCCCGATAACTATCTACTACTGATCAGAAGTTGCACCATATTCTGTTTGAGCTCAAAATTACCTCCAACAATCGATTTTTGAAAAGGGAGGTCAAATTTGTTGAAAGTAGGATTGCCACTTCTCTAACTGTCCTTCGACCTGCTTGATCTTTAGCCATGAGAGCGAGATTTTCTTGATCTTCTTCTATTTATGGAATTCTTGGGTAAAGGATTGCTTCTCTCCTTCATTGATGGAAGCGTTGCTTAGGTTGGGGATTTGGTTAAACTAATTCCCTATTCCTTGTCAGCTTACTGGCCTAAAAACCTATTTCCTGCAAATACCAAATCAAGACCAAGTGTACAGCACCATAAAAATCTAAAAGAAAAACTAAAAATAAAACAGTTGCTAAATTATAAGTCCCTGGCAATAGTGCCAAAAACTTGACAGCTCCCTAGCGCACATGCAAGTGTACGTGGTCTACCAAGTAATATAGTAGCCTTAAATAAAGCCAAGTATTGATCCCACAGAGACTTGTTCCAACAACTATCAAATTCTAGTTCACTTATTAAGATTAACTTGATGCGAAGTATCCAAAAAGAATTTGGAGATTTGTAAACTAAAGTAAAAGTAAATAGTACCTAAAGTAAAATATTTTGGACAATCAATAGAGTAAAGCCCAGGGTTAAGGGACTTTGATCAATCATACTATGCTATTGAACTTCATTTGTTAACTTGCTTATCTTGGTCGTTGATTCATAGGGTTTATAGCATGATCATGGTCTCCCAACCTCTGATCATCTAACTAACTTGGACATTACAACTAGACTTGTTGAGAGGGGATGTAATAATCCAATTAAGTGCTTAAGTCTATCATCCTACATGTGAATCAAAAAAGTCTTCTAGTTACATCGTTTTCTAGATTCTAATTGAAATTTCTTATTTAATAAAAGAATAAGAACCTTACTTTGTTTATCCCCATGTTCTATCTTCCTACTCCCCCTCCCAAGATCAAAAGGTTGACAATATGTATATTATAAGGGTCGAAAATCCTCAAAATAGTTAAAATAAGGATAAACAAACAACAAAAGATGATAAGAAAATCAAACAAAATCAATTCAAAATGATAGTAGTCATGTTCTTGTCCTTATCCCCAAAAAGAGAGTGTTTATCCACTAATTGACATAATCATGATCCAACTAATTAAATACATAATCAAATCTATTTAAAAGATAAAGTTAAAGAATAAAAACCTTAAATAAAGTGTTTATAAGCCTCCTCAATGCTCCAAGATGTCCAATGATTATTTACAAAGTGTACAAGAGGTGTATTTATAGTTGGCCAATGACTAAACCGTGTAAGATTTGGAGGGAGCGTCGTGGGCTATTGTACACCACACTAGTGGAGGAATCACAGGCTATATTTCACCACACCAATGGAGGATGCATAGGATCTAGTGGACTGAAATGGTTGGGGTGATGCAGGCTAATCGCCTACACACATTGGAAGTTGCTTCCAGAATTTTGTCTAAGTTTTATCATACATCCTTGCCTTGTGGTGTTATTTTGCCTTCAATTCCAGCTTGTTCAAACTCAAAATATAATATAAATCAATTACTAATGAATCCTACATAATCAAAAACCACACATTAGGGTTCAACACAACACAACCTCAATAATAGCAAACTAGAAACTCTAACAAAGCACTAGTCTCGACCACTTTACGGTTTAACTTATTGTTGACTTGTGGCTCATTTCAATTGAACTTTTAACTCTATAACTAATATTTGCCAACATAATTACACATTCACACCGTAAGGAACTCATTTAACACCTTATAATCCACTAATACTAATAAGAGCGACACCTAGTTCAAGCTAGTAACACTAGTTTTCTCGTTTGAACTCTAACTGACTCAATTAAGCACAAACTTGTTTGAAAAATAGTTTGATACATTGAAATAACATACTTGAACACTTACATGCTTATTTATATCATCATTCACTCATTAAGCGCATGAATTGCCGTTAAAACGAGGCTAAATAGTCTAGGATAACAACACTAGAATGCATAAATACACCCAACATCAGAAATAGTCTTTGATAGAGCTCTTGCCCCACTTTTTGTGATTTGTGGCCTTAATAAAATCAATAGATATTTAATAGCTTGGTTCGAGCATCTAATCTTATTTAGAGTTGTCCTTTTAAACCTTATTCTCCAAATGGACAAAGAGTAGGAAGTAAAGCATCCGCCTCTACGAGGGAAGTTCAGGGGTTAGAGTGTGCCTAATTCATATGTAATTTCCATTATGAAAGATGCCCAATCAAGAAATGTGTTTAATCATTCCCGATGGATAAAAAGCTAGGGAAGTTAAGGAGGGTTATATTGGGTGATCGTATCCAAACTTGAAAGACTTTTTGTGGAATTAGAGTCAGATTAGATTGAAGGTAAGGATAATGAAGATGGAATATCTTCTATGGTTTTGATTCTTCATAAGTGGTTAGGTCACTCCTCTTCTCTGTGATTGGTAAAGTCTTTAATTCCCTTAATTCTATTTCTCCGCTAGACTAGGACAATACTTCCAGCTGAGAAACTTGTTCTTGCTCTATTCAATGAATCTAGAGATTGATACTTATTATAAACTGTATTCTTACTCTTCTTTGTATTTCTGAGGTTCTTTTGAAAACTAAGGCAATTAAATAGTCTTAATCTCCATTTTAGTCAGTCGAAAGTAATAAGATTGCTGCTCTAGCCCTAGCTACTCTATGTGGATATGATCTTTCCTTACTGAATAACTTCCCAAGATCATATTACAATTAGAGTTGCAGAGATAGAGAAAGCTCATTCTCCTTTAATAAAATAGGCCTTTTCACAAGATGTATTCGAACCTGCGTTTCCCTATCTTGGAGTGCATTCCTAATATCTAGTTGGAGATTATTCTGTCAACAATGCTTGAACTAAGATTGATAGGGAAAAAAATGTTACGAGCTTAAATTAATAGAGTTTAAGCTAAAAGTGTTAAATAGAAAGAGAAAGGTTGGAATGAATTACCTCACCTAAAAGGAGAGGAATGAAGCACTCAGCTGAGATTGTTAGAAAAGAGAGGCAGGTACTGAGGCACTTGGTAACGAGCAGGCAAGACAAGACTAACTTGAAAAGATGCTCTACTATAAAGGAAATGGCTTTGCAACTTCTAATTGTGATATATGGGTAAGGAAAAGAAAATAGTAGCTCAGGCTGTCGAGGCATACTAGCAGGGCTTGACTAGAATAGTAGAAAGAAGCTGGGGAGAAAAATCCAAGTACAAGCATTGAGTCAAACTAATTCAAGTATAGCAAGATAGTTTTTGTCTCCTTCTTCTACCTAGTTTCCTTTATAGCACTCCTAGCCTTGAAAAGATAATCGTTCTTAGTTTTCCACTACCCCACTTTTTATTTTTCCAATCTCAAGAAAGTTTTGTTCCTCTCAGACTAATAAGGAAAAGAAAGGACACCTGCAAACTCGGATAACTTTGTGGCATACCATCGAATCTACTTTACCCTATGCTACCCTCTTTCTTTCTTGTGATTCAACCATGATAGATATTTAGCCAACTGCGGTTATGCTTACATCAAGAAATCTTATTATTGCATAAAGAGCTAATTCAAGTGCAACACTTACTATAACAAGAAGAGTGTGAACTCATTCTCAAGCACACATACAAAAGCTGGTTTTTTTCTTATGATATTTAGTAAGGCTAGGTTTAATAGATGCAATCCATTTATTCATAGTAGTTTCCCAATGAGAAAACTCTTTCAATTAGGCAAGTAATACAAGCAAGGCAAATCATCAATTGATTTTCCAATCCAAATATGGAAAAAACACCAAACCCACAGGCTTGGCCGAACTGAGCCGCCCAGGGCGCAAGCGAAAAAAAGGCAAATTCTTAGACTGAAAAAGCAGTGGCTGCCATTGCTGAAGTCCAGCATTAGGGACAACCTCAAGCTATTGGCCCATTCCAAGAAGCTGTTGTTGAGTACATAGAGACTGGAGTTAAGCCTGGAGGGGTGAACTAAGGAACTTAGGCTTTGGACCAGTAACTTAAGATCCATTCAGTTAACCACATATTCTTTTTACTCGGGAAAATGTTGCCTTTAAAGAAAACTAAGAGTAGGGAAGGAACTATGGCCGACATAAGATCAACAATTAGGATGCGTGACTGACGCATTTTTTTTTTCAAATAATTTAGGCATTTTTCTCTGGGATGGGATAACTTTTACTAAGGAAAGGCACCTTCTCTATAATTTCTATTCTTTGTTATCTATATCAAACTTATCTGTTCCTGATGTGATATTCATTATTTCAATTCAGTAGAGCATGAATAGCCTTTTTAGGAGTACATCGGGGTTATTCTTCTAAGAAATAATAAAAGTAGGGAAATAGTTGACTCTTCACACTTACCTCATCTTTGCTTTTATTGAAAATTTCATCAATAAAATGATCAAAAACCATTTTATCCTCCCTTCCTCTCTTTTTTTTAACTTGAGAAAGAAAAAGAAGAACTGAGTCTTACAGATTTACTGCTTCAGAATTATTTAGTTGGGTGTTGCTTCCTTCTCCTAGTTTTGTGTGTATTTTTAGAGATCTCAATCTATTTTAGATTTTGCTTTCATCTGAAGATAAAGGAAATATTATTAGCTCACTTGTCTTGGTTTAGTCTTTCAACCCTAAAAGCATAAAACAAACTCATTTGATGTAGGAATCAGGTAACGAGCTTCACAACAAAGAGTAGAGGAGAATTATTCAAAAGTAGATGCTAGTGGTTCAAATCATATACTAAGCCAATCCATTCTTCCTATGTATTCTTTATATTAGTAAAAAGATACCTCGGGCTCTTTTCTAAGGGGTAGAGGGTATTGACAAGTAGGTAGAGAAGGAGGTAATGGTCCCTTTAAAAGCTGCAAGTAAGATGCATATCTTTCTTTATTTTTAAAAAATAGGGCTGATGGGCCCCTGCTGAGATTCATTCTTCATATCATCTAGGAGTGAATAGGTCTTACAAAAAAACAACTAAATATTTACTTTTTTAAGCGTGTTGACCTGAGGACCTCTTTTTTACTATGTATAAAAAATAGAAAATCATAATATAGTGGGTTTGGCTGCTAATAACTAAGGAGGTCATCTGCTCACCAATTAGGTTGTGTTGAGCATGAATTCTTTGTTCCACTTGGGATGCAAGACTCTATCTCCTGTGTTTTTATCTTCCTTCCTATTGTATCTTCATAGTAGATTGTTCAGTCTGATTCTACTTAAAGAGAAGAAGGGCATAAATTTTACAAAATATGTATGTTAAGTATGATGATTGGTTCCTTAAATCTAGACTAGATTGAAGGAATTCTGCCAATAACATTTGAATAAGACAAAGGTAATAGACAACACTGAACTAGGTACTTTCAGACCAACTGCTAAACTCTAACTAACTTTTTTGAAGATGTCTATTGTGAATATTTCCTATGGTTTATGGGCAAGAATAGAGTACACATCAAGTCAATATCAATAGAAAGAGTTCACTCTAACTAATTCTATCTAAGCCTTGAATGAACTACATTATCTTTGATCCTTTTCCATAACTAGCCCTAGAACTCTTCTTTTAAATATTTTTCGGGGCTACTTTTTCAGTCATAGGTGCTGCTAGAATTAATTGGTTTTTTAGTTGATTGGTGAACAAAGTAATTTAGTATGGAAAAATAAAGTTTAATGGATTAGTAGGCAATCATGATGCTAAACTCATTGGATAAAGAGATAGACAAAATGATGGATTTTTTTGGTAAGCCTTCTAGTGGGGGAACAATGATTCTTTCCCCTAAAGGGTAACAAAATGGGGTGGGGTCTTCTCTACTCAATTTCCTAAACATCTTTCTAAGAGCTTATTCAATAATAGTAAGATGACTGACTGATATGACATTAAGCTAGGAAATGCCAAACTCTCTATCTTGTGCTAGTTAATAATATGTCATCCTTAGAATGCAGTAGGGACATCTTTAAGGGAGAGAGAGCCATCCCTTTAAGCAGAAAAAAGTCTCTTGGAAAGGTCACTCTCATTAAAACATTAAAAGAAAAACTTCCTCTATCGGGGATTTCCCTCACTAAGCTTTCAAGTCAAGGACTATAAATGATTGTAATAGAGACATCCCCATCTTCTCTTAGATATATGCTAAATACTAGTCTTTGCCTTTCATTATTGCGTTCTGGTCGATAAAATACTTCGAGTGACTGATGACTCGTGAGTTCACAAGTCTCATAGGACGGAAAAATCCCTTCTCTTTATTTCATTATTTCATTGATGGGTTTTCACGATGTAAGGTAGTGGAAGCAAATGGTCAATCAAATGCTTAAAGGACCCCATTCATGGTTAAAGGCTAAGTTCATTCTTCAATATATCTTACTCTGCTATGCTAGTTCACTCTAGAAGACCTAGTCTGATTATTGTTAGTAGTATATATTAGTTAGATTCATAGAACAGAAGAAGAGTTTTTACTTTTTCATTATATTATATTAGTAAAGTGTTAGCACCTCTATAGAGTAATAATTTCTTCTAGTTCTGGATAGTTGCAAAGACTTCTATGTTGGTATGGAGGCTACTTCCCATTCATTAAACAACCCCCTATTGCAACACTTAACTATGCTTCAAGGGGAGAACTTCACCTATTTTTGAGCAATGATCCAAAAATAAAAATCAATCTCTTCATACAATCCGTCTTAGTATTATGATATAGATATGAGAGTTTTCCTAGATGTGACTAGAGAATAGCCCAACATAACCTGATTATCACATTAGCAGGACTAGTGGCTCCGGACTTTCTTTGTCCTAATTTATTTGATTCCAAGTACTCCCTATTCCGATTGAAAAAAGGATTAAACTAACATAAGAGTTAGTTTGATGATAAAGAGATTTTTTGCTTTTCTTATGAACATTTATTTTGGAAGCTCTCACTTCTTATAAGTTATAATAATCTTTGACATGAGACTTATGAACTCATTGGTTTTTAGTGGATTTCATTATCAAGAATTATATCTATGCTTTCTTGTACCAATTTATCTTGACACATTAATAATTGCCCTGGTGTAAGTCTACTTGTTGTTAATAGATAGGCAGGTGTCTTGTTTTGAGAGATAACTATTCTATAGAGTTCATTAATATCCGAGCTCATTAGCTTACATTTATCTAAAGGATGGGTCATAGTTTGGTAGAAAGAATTGGTAATAGACATAAAATAAGGAGCACTCTAGCTTTTTGTCCTACATGTTCCTTCATAAAGAGTGAAATAATTCCAGTTGGATCCATATTTAGGCTTACATGCATCAGTTCAAAGAACTACCTGATTCCATATCCTTCGCTTTTGATGGATGGAAGTTGGATTACCGATTGCCTATTTCAATGGTTGCTATCTTGCTAAACAGTAGCCTTATCTTTGCCCTTAATCGCATCTATCCTTGTAATGCCGACTATGATATTCTCATTCCTGGTTACTTTTTTTTATTTCCTTTACCTTCGAATAGCCATTTAACAAATTCAAAAGGACCAAAGTCATTCAAAGAAAAAGATGTTCCAATCACAGACAGCTTCTAAAAGAAGAAAAAAGAGAATAGAGGCAAGGGCGGCAAAACCAGAGAAAGAGCTAAGATCTCTTAGTCCTTTTACTAATGCCCCCAATACTAAAAGAGAGAAATCTATGTATCTTTGGGTCCTAGTAGCAGTTTTCGAAAAGACTAGTAACCCTTATTCCTTGCTTATTCATGAAATTGAATTACCCGAGTTAATTGAGGAAGTAGTAAAATGCTTGAATGCAAACTGACTTTTTCTCGCATCTCACACTTCATGCAAAGAGTCGTTCTTTTTAGAAGATATCTAATAGCAGTCAAGAGCTGCCATTGGATGAACTTTCATTAATTCTCTTTTCGATTTGGTTTCCAATAGGTGTCAACCATAAAAAATGATCATGTCCTTCAAAGATTGATCTGGTAGTTACTAGAATAAGGTAGTCTCTTTTTTTTTCACTTGATAGAAATATCATAAGAGAAGAAATAAGTTCATGTAGGTTGGATCCTAACATAGATAAATGTTATCCGACTTGTATTATCAAATTAATTCTCACTTTGTCGAACTCGAATGAAGGCTCTCTTTACCAAAGAAAGAAGATAAGGTTTAGAATGTATATGACTAATTGATTCTTCGGCCATTTTGTGTTCAAATTCTAAACCTATAAAGCGCTACTGGATGCTTCTAATCAATAGAACACGAAGAAGAAGATAAAAAAAGGTTATGATGAGCTTAATTAGAGAAAAGGTTATGATGAGCATCTATTTGAGTTAATTAGTTCCAAGTTCTAATTCTAGTTTTTTCTTATGTAGGGGAAAAACCTTACAATCTAAAGTTTTATGGTTAAGGTAATAAATGTTCTGGGTGGATGCATGACTTAGGACTCCCAGAATTTGTATGAAAGATGAACCTATAGGATTGCCAATCAACCGAGCCACCAGGTCTGAGAATAGGGTGGGATTACTAGATCTAGTGGTCTGTGAATCACTAATCAAAGAGTAGATTCTGGCGAGATTCATCATTGATCTAGTGGCCACTGAATCACTGATCAAAGAGTGAACAACCGCCAGGTTTAATGATTTAGTGGGATCTATATATGTAGTGGATGGTCAATGTCTTCTTCTTCTTCTTCTACAAAGATTCAGACAAATCGAGGTTGGATGGAGCTGAACAAGATTTGGTGAATGAATACAAAGGTCAAAGGATTTATTATTGAGAAATTAAAAGGAGGTTATTCAGTAGCCATAATAGCTTTCATTACTTTTCTTCTATTCTATAGTAGAAGGAAAAGGATATTGAATGATCGATTCACCATTGAGAACATTAACCCCAAAAAGACTAATATTATAGTGTGGATCTCCCTATGAACTAAAAAGGGGTGCTTTAGATCAGGAGTAACCACTAGTTATATGGAAAAAATAGGGGAAAGGACTTGGAAAAAAACGATGCATGCATTAAGATTTCCAACTTGTCGTCTACTTTTAGGAAATATTTGGAACAGAGAACTTACAATAATACAATGCCATATTATTCAAAGATTAAGGGACAAGAAGAGATCTATTAAGAGAATGATTTATTCTAGAGAAATTTTAACAGTTACAACCAATCACAAACTACACGAAAGTTGTCCCTTTTTTATGGAGATTTACCCATCACAGAGATGCACAGATAAAGAGAACAAAATTTATATTTCCCTTTTATACATACTCTAGAAACAAGATCAGACATTATCCTAGTTTGTCTCTACTTTTGTGAAACTATTTCTCAAGCAAGGAAATCGATAAGTCATCAAAGGGTTTGTTTGAATAATGGAATGGTTAACATTACTTATTTTAAACTCTCCCATGGTGATATAATATCTTTTCAAGAAAATGATGCGAGAAACTGCAGTGAAGAAATAAAGACATCCTTCTATATCAAAATCTTAGTTAAGAAAATAATAGGAATAATTCTTTGATTAACTGTGGAGAAGAACCAAAACAAAATGATTTTGCCTACTCAAAACTAAGAAGGGATGCTACCTACTACTAAAATCCTAGTTTTTTCTATGGTTTCATTCCTCTATTCAAGAAGAAGACTTAGAAAAAACAAAGAAGTTTGGATCAAAAAAAGTATGCTTAGGCAGTTCTTTCGCTGAGCACAATAGAATGAAAAGGAATTTGTATAATTTCAAATCCCTATTCTTATCGAAGAGAAGGAATGATAAAAACCTAAATATTCCTACTCGAACAAAAATTCCTATGGTTTACAGCTCTTCTTTATAGTAATTCAACCTATTGCTCCATACTCCCGTATCAGCTTACTAAGAAGATCAAAATAAAAAAGATCAAACTACCTACTCATTATTCAAAGGTGAATCATAAAACACCAAAAGATGTGGTATATTATGGACCTAACATAGGTCACATACCTCATGACATAATATTGAAAGATCCAAACCTTCTTATTTGGAGTAGAAAAGGACGTGGTCAAAAGATATAAAGATTCGTGTAGTCGCCCATAGGGACATATCTATCTGGATAAAGGATAGTTTAGGCCAATTCATAAATAGATCTCTCTCCATATAGATAGGTATCTCCGTGGATAAAGATAAAGATAGGGATCTATCTAGATCTTGATTCACTATTTCCATTTTTTTCTGATTGATTGCCTTTTGTTTAACAACAAGATCTTATTTTCAATCTTAATGTAGGAGTGTTCAACCACTTGACTCTAAGGAAAGGAAACATAATATTTTTCATTCTTTTCTTATGAGGTTGTGTACAACAACCTTAATCACACAAGCCTAGGCTAGGCCTACCTCCATCCTTACAGAATTTGTATGAGGCGGAAGCTCCACGTACGATTTTAAAGCTGAGCCTTTACAACTATGGGCCTAGGGATCGATATGATGATTGGTTTAGGTAGAGAGGCCAACCTACTACGGGCACCTATAGGGATTAGTGGGTGAGAATGTAATCCATAAACTGACGCTTGGAACTCATTCTTTACTTAGGAATAGAGAGGAAAATAGCATGACATAAAATAGAGATGAGGGTTGAAACCCTACTGTGAGAGGGACGCCTTGTGAGCTGGCCTTTTAGAGATAAGGTTTTTTGGTGAAGCCAAGTCAATTTTCATCCACTAAACCTTGAAATTGATGAGAAGTACCTATGGAGTAAAGGGAAGCATCTACATTGTCACACTTTCTACCTTCTAAAGGTGCCTAGAGGATGGGCCAGATATAGTAGAAAGACAACCAGGGAGTGGGTTCCGCACTGGAAGAGGGATAGGAGACGACCATCTCAAGGAACATCACAAACTATCGGCAATACTAGCAAGACCTAGAAAAGCAACCTTATTGGGTGTGAGAGGATCCATAGTACCTGTAGCCTCCTGGACTTTATATTTTATCATTTTAGAAATTGAGGGGAAGGGATTTGTTTTTTGCAATGGAAAAAATGGAGCAAATTTTACTCGGCACAACCTAATGATACATCCAATACCTATGATTTGTGCCTAAAATGTGTTGCTAGATCTTTTCTCTAGAAAGATATACAAGTAACAATGAATGAGATTCGACCCTAGGATTCCCTTTCATTACTTGTTTTATGATGAGAAAACTATATGTACATTAGTCAAAGTAGTGGTTGATCTTTTTTAAATAAAGATCCATTGAACCCCTACTTGAAAGAGAGAATAGTGGATTTATTGTATAGCCTAAGTTCTTTTCCTATAGAGGAAGCGACTGACTACCTAGAAATTTTAACCTCGACCCTTCTATTTTAATTAGTTGCTTTTTGATGTACTTTATTATATAAAGGACAAAGTTGGCTGAAACAGACAAATTCATTGGTTGTCTTTTGGCATCTTCCTTATGTGTGATGTATGTTCTCTATTCAAATAGACTATTTTTGTCATTTAGTATTATTCGAATGGTTTAACTTGGAAATCAAGTTCCTGAGGATTGGCCTCTTGCTAGATAATTTACCGAGTAAGTTAGTAAGTTATTGAGGGCTACCTCTGCCCAACTCTTACTATAGGCTAGCTTCTATAGATGTCAGAGAGAAACCAATTATTCAATTCAATTACTTTTCCAATTCCAACCCCACATATGGATGTAGAAAGGTATGTGAATGCCATATGCAATATTGGGGATGAACAACAGAAATTCATTTAGTATAGTCAGCTAGGAAGCACTAGCTAGATAAGTAATACTAGGAATGTTTTTCCACACATTGGCTCAATTCTACCTTCTATATCTAATTATTCTTTTACTACAAGGCCCAACCATTATTGCACAACTAAACTCTCTCTTTATTGTGTTACAACATTTACTTAAGCTAGGAATCCTACTAGTCATATTAACATCTTAAAGTCGTGTCTTGAAGTCTTTCTCCCGAGCCCCAACCTAGGAATAACACTAAGATATTTTGTTTCCATTTTTTGGTTTAAAGAATCACATATTATAGTGATAGTGCCTGGTCCGCAATTGCGGAGGATGCCTACCCTTAAAAATACCTCCCAGAGGGGAGGGTTATAGTACAGATGTATGCTAAGGAATAATATTAGTAATACAGATGTATAAAGTGCATATGTACTATGGCATTAAAAGAAAATAGATACTTGTTCGGGTATTCTGGTGGTGCCCTTGTCTTGTCTACTATCATTTTTTCATCACTGCTAGATTACTTTAGCCCACAAAATAGCATAACCATAGTAGCTAGCTTGGCTCTCTCGTGCTCTGGTCTATGCTCTCATTGTGAGTTGCCACCCTCATGTACTACTCTACTATAAAAAAAATAGAACCACAATAGATAGACTAAGGTCTTAAGTCTCTGTAATCCCTATTTGTTTGCTTTTTAGCTCATATCTCCATAATGATCTGAAGCTTGTGTAACTTTTCTATCCTACTTGGGGACACTCTTTATAGGACACATCCTTCTTATGGGGTTCAGACTTGATCTAGGGGGTCTAGTTCCTGACTGCCCTCCTAAAGTTCTATTAATTCCCTCTAGCTCTCCTCGAACTTCTCAGGTTTATATGATAAATGCTGAGTTTTATTAGTGTATTCATATATTGGCTCTGCTGGTAGCTTCTCAATCTGAGCATAGTACTCCATCTTTTACGGACACAAGGATTGACCGATTCATGAGGTTGAGTCCTCCAAATTTTACTAGTGTTAAGGTTGAGGAGGATTCTCAAGCTTTTATTGATGAGATAGAGAAGACCTTTCAGATTATGCATGCTTCAGACGTTGAAGTTGTTGACTTTGCTACCAACTAATTGAAGGATGTGGGTATACCAGTGGTATAATGAGTGGGAATAATCTAGGAGAGACGATGCTGACTCTACATTATAGGATGACTTCTCTAGTGCCTTTTTGGACTGCTTTTTTATTCAGGTGTTGAAAAAGGCAATAGCAGAAGAGTTTGTTAATCTAAAGCAAGGTAGGATGTCACTCAAGTAGTATGCATTGAAATTCCATCAATTGTCCAAGTATTCTCCTTGGAGTTGGTGTCTAATAAGAGAGCTAGAATGCATAAGTTTTCTTTTGGGTTGTCCTGTGAGTTAATTCTTGAGAGTAAAGTTGCCTTGTTGAACAAGGATATGGATATTTATCGACTTGTGGTATATATGCAGTAGGTTAAGGAGGAAAAAAAAGAAGATAATTGAGATTGGTGAGAGGCAGAGTAAGAAATTTAGATTTTCTGATCAGGGTAAAGGCCAACAAAGAGTGATAGATATGGGAGAAAGTTTTCTAAGAAGAAGTGGGGGAGTTTTGGTTCTTTCTCAATGGCTAATACTTCTTACCTGAAGCCACCAGGTGATTGTTTTATATTAGCTTGATGGAGGGTACAAGGCACAGGGTGCCTAATCATAGTGGTAGGGCTTAGTCTACTCTATCACATCCTCCTTGCAAATTTTATTGTCAGCCACACTATGGCCAATATACGAAAGGGAGAATCAATGTTTTAACTATGGTAAAATTTGTCATATGAAGCATGACTGTCCTCTTAGAGTTTCTTTTGGGGCAAATAAGGTTCCTAATTCCTCTTAATCAGTTCCTTCACCAAAAGGTGCTGCTTTTACTTCTGGTACCAACACTGGCAGGAATCGCTTATATGCTCTTGCTTCTCCTCAAGACTCTGAGACATCTCTCGATATAATTACTGGTATGTTAAAACTCTTATCCCATGATATGTATTGATTACTTGATCTAGGGTCCTTTTTTTCTTATGTAACCCTATTTGTGGTAGTGTATTTTTGTTTTTGTGCTGAGTGTATTTCTGATTCTTTTTTTATTTCTTCTCCAGTGGGTGACTCTGCGGTTGTTAGAAAAGTCTATAGGGGTTGTGTGATATTTATTGGTAATAAAAAAACTTTGGTGGACTTGATAGAGTTAGACATAATTGAATTTGATGTTATTTTGGGGATGGACTGGCTGTACTAATGCTATGATTATGCAGATTGTCAAACCCATAAGGTCATATTTAAATTCCTCAATGAACAAATTATTGAATAAAGGAGAAGTTCCCTAGCTCCTAAGGGGAGGATTATATAATATCTTAGATCTTGGAGATTAATCTCCAAGGGGTGTCTCTATCATCTAGTCCAGGTTAAAGATTTTAACTTGGAGGGTCCTTCTTTACATTTCATCTCGGTGGTGAATAAGTTTCCTAAAGTCATCCCTAATGATCTACTTGGTGTCCCTCCTGATAGGGAGATTGATTTTAGTATTGACATTGTTCCAAACATTTATCCTATCTCTATTCCTCCCATTTAGAATAACACCAGATGAGTTAAAGGAGCTTACAGAGAAACTAAAGGATCTTTTAGACAAGGGTTTCATCTATCCTAGTGTGTCCTCGTGGGGTGCACTTTTCTTGTTCATGTGTAAGAAGGATGGTTCCTTTTGTACGTGCATTGATTACCTACAATTAAATAAGGTAACGATAAAGAATAAGTATCTCCTTTTAAGAATTGATGATCTCTTTGACCAGCTTCAAGGTGCCAAATTCTTCTATAAGATCAAACTTTGGTCTGGATATCATTAGGTAAAAATTAGTGAGATGGATATCCTAAAGACAACTTTTTGTACCCAATATGGTCATTTTGAGTTTATGGTCATACCTTTTGGTTTGACTAATGCCCCGATGGCATTAATAGATTTGATAAATAGGGTCTTTCGTTAGTTTTTGGATTTATTCATGATTGTCTTCATTAATGATATTTTTGTATACTTTAAGAGTAAGAAGGATTATGTCAACCACCTCTGCATTGTATTGTAGACCATGACGGATCAATAATTGTATGCTAAATTCTCCAAATGTGAATTTTGATTGAACTCTGTTACATTTTTGGCTTATTTTATGTCTAGTGAAGGGATCATGGTGTATCCTCAAAGAGTTGTTAAGGTTAAGAAGTGTCCAAGACCCATCACTCCAATCTATTTCAGAGCTTCTTAGGTTTTGTTAGTTACTATAGAAGATTTATGGGAAGTTTATTTTCTATTGCTTCCCCATTGAACAAGTTTACTCAAAACAAGATGAATTTTTTGTGATCTAATTCTTGCGAGAGTAGTTTTAATAAAATGAAAGATAAGTTGACTTTAGCTCTGATCTTGACTCTGCCAAAAGGCATGGAGGGTTTTGTCATCTTTCCTCATACGTTTCGAGTTTGTTTGGGTTGTGTTTTGAAGAAGGATGGCAAGGTGGTTGCTTATGCCTCTAGACAGTTGAAGGTTCATGAGAAAAACTATGTGACTCATGACTTCGAGTTGTTAGATGTGGAGTTTAAGTTGCAAATCTAGCGTCACTATCTGTATGGGGTCCATGTTGATATTTTTTTCTAATCATAAGAGCCTGTAGTACATGTTTGCTCAGAAGGAACTTAATCTTAGGCAAAGGAGGTGGCTTGAGTTACTGAAGGACTATGATATGAGTCTTTCACTGCCATCCAGGTAAAGCTAACATAGTTGCTGATGCTCTTAGCAGGTTATCCTTACGGAGTCTAGCTTATATGGATAAAGATAAGCGGGAATTGGTGAAGGAAATACACTATTTGGCTAATCTTGGAGTTCATCTCTTGGACTATAAGGATAGTAGTATTTTTGTACAGCAGGTGGAGTAATCGTCTCTTGGTTTGAAAATAAAAGAGAAATGAGTATTATACCCTCTCTTGATAAAAATCAAGGATGATGTGGGTAAGAAAAAGGTGATGTCTTTGAGATCGGTGGCGATGGTATCTTTAGGTACCAAGGGAGATTGTTTGTTCCTGATATTGATGGTTTATGAAGAATGATTTTGGCCGAGGCCCATGAATTGCGCTATATGGCTTATCCTGGTTCAACAAAGATGTACCATGATCTCAAGGATATGTATTGGTGGAATAATATGATGCGGGACATAGCCAACTT
This sequence comes from Capsicum chinense, assembly GCA_026120095.1. NCBI lineage: Eukaryota > Viridiplantae > Streptophyta > Magnoliopsida > Solanales > Solanaceae > Capsicum > Capsicum chinense. The sequence goes on from JAPEIP010000003.1 coordinate 44,306,652, forward strand.
TATGGCTAAGTGTATAGTGTATCAGCAAGTGAAGCTAGAACACATGAGAGCCGATGAGCTAAACCAAGAGATTGACCTACTATGTGGAAATAAGAGGTAATTAATATTGACTTTGTTACTATCCTTCTGTGATTGCAAAATTAGTGTGACTCTATTTGAGTCATCATTGATAGGATGACTAAGTCAGCCCACTTCTTGCCAGTAAGGACTAATTATTTTGTCAAGGACTATGCAAAGTTGTTCCTTTAGGAAGTTGTAAAGTTGCATGATATGCTTGTATCAGTTATTTTAGATTGTGGCACTCAGTTCTCATCTCAATTTTAGTACTCTTTTCACCGTAGCTTAGGGACAAAAGTGAGCCTCAGCACCACCTTTCACCCATAGTCAGATGGGCAAGCAGAAAGAACTACTTAGACTCTGGAAGATATGTTGCAATCTTGTGTAATTGACTTTGGTGCTAGTTGATTCGACCATTTGCCTCTGATTGAATTTGCTTATAACAATAGTTACCATTCAAGCTTTAGTATGGCTCCGTTTGAGGCATTGTATGGTAGGATTTCCTATTGGGTGGTTCGAGGTTGGTGAAGCAGAGATGTTTGTCTTAAATTTGGTTCACTAAGCTATGGATAAGGTATAGGTGTTTCAGGATAGGCTTAAGACTGCCCAAAGTTGCCAAAAGTCCTATACATACGTAAGGCAAAGGGACTTAGAATTTGAGGTTGGATATTAGGTATTCTTAAAGGTGTCTCCCATGAAAGGAGTAATGCAATTTCGGAGGAAAAGAAAGCTCAATCCCTGATATGTTGTCCCGTACCCAGTTTGAGAAGAGTTGATAATGTCGTATATGAGTTGGATTTGCCTATTAGCATGAGTTCCATTCATCTGATATTCCATGTGTCTATGTTATGGGAATGCACGGGTGATCCCTCTTTTGTTGTTCCTTTGGAAAACACTATTATTTTGGATTATTTGTCCTATAAGGTGGTCCCGATGAGTATCTTGGATTGGAAAGTTTGTCGGTTGTGGATGAAGGATGTGGCTTAGATGAAGGTTCTATGGTGAAACCAAAAATTCAAGGAATTTATAATGTTTAGGGTTTGAATGTATAATGTTGAGTATTCTTTTCTTATGGTTTAAATTATGACTACACATGTTTTGATAATATTTTTGCACATATGGGTGAATGGAACTTATGGTTTAACAAATGGGTCATATTTAACCCAAAATTTGTTGGGTTTTGGTTTTGATAATGGTATGCCCTCAACCTGTTTGTGAAATTGTCAATGAGAATGATCTTGTCACAAGTTTAAGTTGTGTTTTGAACTAAGGCATTGGCCTAAGAATGATAATGATTGGTAAATGGTTTTATGAAGGTTTTGTTGGCCATAAATTGATTTGAAATACTAAATGGGTTTGAGTCCCTAAATGTTGTATTGCATTGATGTCTTTGTTTAGACAATGGGTTTGAGTCCCAAGTTGATTAATAATGGTTATGGCATGTTGTACGCTTGCAAGTGGGGTTGGTATGATGATACCAATGGGATGCCTTTGGTAAATAATTGGATTAATGGTTGTGTATGTGTAGAGAATGTTTTAATTGGGCTTTAAAGCGAGATATGTAATCGGGCTATAAAAGTGGAGTCCGAAGAACTAATACTTGGAACCGCGCTTACCGATGCGGGTGTCTATATGATCGGGAGGTTCGAGTCCCCTAAATGAA
>JAPEIP010000003.1:44308471-44326702 GCA_026120095.1 Capsicum chinense
TTGCACATATGGGTGAATGGAACTTATGGTTTAACAAATGGGTCATATTTAACCCAAAATTTGTTGGGTTTTGGTTTTGATAATGGTATGCCCTCAACCTGTTTGTGAAATTGTCAATGAGAATGATCTTGTCACAAGTTTAAGTTGTGTTTTGAACTAAGGCATTGGCCTAAGAATGATAATGATTGGTAAATGGTTTTATGAAGGTTTTGTTGGCCATAAATTGATTTGAAATACTAAATGGGTTTGAGTCCCTAAATGTTGTATTGCATTGATGTCTTTGTTTAGACAATGGGTTTGAGTCCCAAGTTGATTAATAATGGTTATGGCATGTTGTACGCTTGCAAGTGGGGTTGGTATGATGATACCAATGGGATGCCTTTGGTAAATAATTGGATTAATGGTTGTGTATGTGTAGAGAATGTTTTAATTGGGCTTTAAAGCGAGATATGTAATCGGGCTATAAAAGTGGAGTCCGAAGAACTAATACTTGGAACCGCGCTTACCGATGCGGGTGTCTATATGATCGGGAGGTTCGAGTCCCCTAAATGAATATATGTATGAGAGGTTCGAGTCCTCTATGTTGTATACATTGGTTCTTAAGTCACCTTGATTATACTGGGAGGTTCGAGTCCCTCATAAAGGCATATATGGATATGGATATCCTCTGGTTTATACGGCTACACGCATCGAGGTCCTTCCAGCTAGGGGAGATCTGGGAGCATATAGCTCATGGGTGCCTTGTTTTATGACGACTATGCTACACAACCCAGGTTAAGGTTTCCAAAGTTCATGCTAAGCCTTGTTCCCTACCCCAGCACGTGGTATTATATGTATGAATCTGTATTTCATGTGATATAATGCATTGAATGTTGTATTGGGTTTGAAGTTTTATCATGACATTAATTTTATTCCTCTATCCCTGAGTTACATGCTAGCGTTCCAACCACTATTCGTCTCCAGACACTGTATCCCCACGCGATGTAGGTACCGGAACCTCTTTTATTTTTCCTACATAGTAATCAGGCGCTCAATTTAGTTCGTGAGTTGACATTGAAGTGATGAGCCTCCATACTTTGAAAGGCTTCATTTTATGGTCCTTTTTTCATATTCTTAGACATTTTTAGACCTTATTTTGGATACTGTCGGGAGCATGTCCCGGTATTTTATTATTTCTATTTTGTAGAGGCTTTGTTGGACTACTGTGGACTTGGTTAATTGTTTCAGTGAAGGACAGTTGTCTAGCTACTGGTGGATGGTATAGACATGTGATGAATCATTATTAATTTTATTTTATGTTATCTTGTTATATGTTTGGAATTTATCCGACACTTGAAGTTGTTATACTAGATAGGTTAGGTGAAGGGTGATCTCCAGTCCACTTGGGACTTGAGATACCCGTCATAGTCAGGCCCTGGTCTGGGTTGTGACAGTTTACTACATATTCCCTCATTTACTTTTCTGCATTGTCCGACTACTTCAGCAAGTTCATGACAGATATTTGACCTATTTCCTGTGGGTTTGACCCCAACCTCTATTGGGTTACTATAATTTGACAGTGTCTATATTGTATCTTTTTGAAGGGTATAGTTTGGGCGACATCAAATTGGCGTCGTTGTCGGGGAATATATTTACAGATTAATTGAGTAAAGTTGTTGGGTTTTACTTTCTTATTTTTCTTGGGGCATTCGCCAGTGTATGCCTAGCACTAAGAGTCAAGGCAATACCTTGGTCCCACTTGATCTTGAGCTAGAATGAATCCGAAAACAAAATCATAGGATGTCGGACCACAGTCATAAAGCTCATCATGAGCCGCCTCAAGATAATCTAAATGACTTGCCACGCCCACCTCCATAGGAGACTTTTGCACAAACTATTGTGTGGGTTTTCGTAGAAACAAATATAAGGAGAGATTCGAGTGCTCGTCGAGTATCTTAGGAGGCAGACAGAGTAAAACATGATCAAGATCATCGAGCAAAACTTGATGGAGGTTGAAGAAATAGAGCTTAAGTACGCCCAACTTATTAGTACTTACCAGCATATTATGATCCAAATGAGGAGATGGGTTATGTTAAGCCTATCGAGATTGGAGCTATCGTTCCTCCTGAGTTTCCCTAGGGGACCAAGTTTGATATCATAAGTTCTATGATTTTGCTGCTAAATTTGGAGGGTGTTTTTGTAAGTTTACCGATGGATGACGCAAATATACACATCATAAACTTTTTTGGAATTTGCTCTTTATATAACATACCTTGGGTGAGTCAGGAAGCTTTGGGACTCACATTGTTCCCATTCTCTCTAACTGGTGAAGCTATGTTACGGTTAGGGGAACTACCTCTAGGTCCATTACTACTTGTAATGAGTTGCGAAAAATAGTTCTTAGACCTTTTCTTCCCACATCCAAAATGTTGTAGCTAAAGGACGAGATTTATAATTTTAGGCATATATTTTGAGTCACTATATGAGGAATAATTTAGGTTTAAAAAGAGTTAATAATGGTGCCTAATCACAGAATTATGGGGAGAAATTTTCTTAAAATATTCTATCGAGCTCTGAATACTAGTTCAAAAGCTCTTGTGAATACTATTACTAGTGGAGCCTTCATGAGCCGGTGTTGGGAGGTATCATCGAAAATCTTAGACCTAGTCTCTCTTAATAATCGAGGATGGAATTGAGGCAGATAGAGGTGTTGGTATGTATTCTATTAGGGTTTCTAACGAGCAAAGAATTACAAATGATATATTGGCTCAAGAGGTTATACAGGTAAGGATGGATATTGCATTACTGACAAAGAATTTTTTAAGTATGAATTAATGTTGTGAGCAGACAAAGTAAATCTCCAAGGTCATATGATTTTGATGTGGATGAAGAGGCAAGAGATGTAGATAGAGAGTTGGCAGGTTTTTGAGCCATAGGCCAAGGGTCTACTCAAGATATTTGTAACTCGAGGTAAGAGAATCAAGGCCAAAACTACTATAGGGAGATATAGGGATCACAGCCGAGGGAGAGATGGTGACTAGATATATAAGGATGAGTATAAGGATAAAGGTGGCGTATATATTCTACCGACGAATTGAGATATCAATTCAAGAATGGCGGCATTGCTTATTAAGTTGGTTAAGGGTTCGGAGAATTAGGAGAGTTGCTTTAAAAATATTAAGGTAGATATTTTAGGCCTGAGATAGAAAGTAGAATCGTATGCTACTGTGATAAAGAAACTTGAGCAATAATTTGATCAGACGTCAGCTACCTTGAATTAGCATAGGCCGAGCACTCTTCTAAGTAATATGGTACTGAATTTGAACAATTACAATCATTATTTAGCCATCACCGCTCACAGTAGTAAGGTAACTGTCCATCCTCCCATGCCTGTAGTTGATAAAGCTAGGGATGATGTTCTTGACGTAGAATCCAAAAAGTTATTGAAAACTATTTCACAAAATCCCTTACCTTTTCAATAGAGGTTGAAGAAGAAGCAAGAGTAAGAGAAGTATAATAAGTTTCTCTCAATGGTTAAAGAATTACCTGTTAATATTTCTCTAGTGGAAGAATTAGAGAAGATGCCATGCTATATGATGTTCATAAAAGATTTTTTCAGTAAGAAATGGATGGTGAGTTTTGAGCTCACTAGTAATATGCACCATTGTAGTGTTGTGGCTTCCAGATCATTAGTAGAGAAAAAGGATGACCCTGGAGCATTTATATCTGGATCCTTCAACTTTTCTCGAGCTTTATGTGACTTGGTGATAGCATAAATTTGATGTCGTTGGTGGTGTACAAGCAATTGGGGTTGGGGCACCCTAATGACATCCATGAGATTATTAATGGTTGATCGCACTGTAAAGAAGCCGATTAGTATTTTATATGATATATTGGTAAAGGTGGCGTCCTTCATATTTTTGACTGGTTTTGTGATCTTTGACTATGAGGTAGACTTCAAAGTCCCTATTATCTTGGGTAGGACCTTCCTAGCTATAGGTAGGGCATTGGTTGACATGGAGTTGGGAAAATTAAGTTTAGACTCAATAAAGAAAATATAATTTTTAATTTGTGTTAGTTGATGCAGTAGCCAAAGGATATGTGAGTCATGTCTGTGATATCTACTATTGATGAGGAGGCGTTAACTGTACCCATTGAGGAGAGACTTGGGATTGAGGCACTGACAGTGGTTATAATAAGCTTGAGGAGAGACTTGGGATTGAGGCACTAACAATGGTTATCATGAACTTTGATAATGATGGTATTGATGAATATGACAAAATGGTGAATGCACTCTATAGTAGAGGTTCTTATTCTTATGCTCTGAAAAAGATAGATCTTGACTTGAAGAATTGAGCTAATCCACTAGCTCACCCATCTATTAAAGAGCCATCGGTCTTGGAATTGAAGGCCCTCCCATCTCACTTGCAGTGTGCATTTTGGGGGACCAACAGTACTTTAGCGGTCATTATTATTGATGACTTATTAGAGACACAGATTGAAGCGTTAATCTTAGTATGGTAGAGATTCAAGATGGCTATTGGATGGACTATTACAGACATCATAGGGATTTCACCCAGTATTTGTGCTCATAAAATATAACTTGAACCTGATTATATACCCAGCATCGAGCACCATCATTAGTTGAATCCTCCTATGCATGAGGTTATGAAGAAAGAGATCATAATGTGGTTAGATTCGGAAGTGGTTTGCCCCATTATGGACAATAAGTGAGTCATCTTGGTTCAATGTGTACCTAAGAAGGGTGGGATAACTGTGGTCCTAAAAGAGAAGAATTACTTGGTGCCCATTAGATCGATTAATGAATGGAGAGCATTCATGTCTACAGAAAGTTTAACTCTTGGACTCAAAAGGACGATTTTCCTCTGCCGTTGGATCAGGTGCTGGACAGACTTACAGGCATGGGTTGGTACTATTTTCTTGATGGGTATTCATGATACAATCAGATTTTTGTTGCTCTCGAAGACCAAGAAAGGACTACTTTTACTTTCCCATGTGGTACTTTTGCCTTCAAGAGGATGTCATTTAGACTACTCAATGCTCCTTCCACCTTTTAGAATTTTATGGATTTTATATTCTTTGATATAGTATAGGACACTATAGAGGTATCCATGGATGACATTTTGGTTGTTGGGGACTTTTTTTATGATTTCTTAGCCTAATTGGCCAATGCACTCCAGAGGTGTGAGGAGTGCAATTTGGTGTTAATTGTAAAAGTGTCATTTTATGGTAAAGAAATATATTATTCTTAGTCACAAAATCTCAAAGAAGGGTATTGAGGTGGATAAAGAAAAGATAGAAGTGATTGAAAAATTGCCTCCACCAGTCTCAGTACAGGATATCAGAAGATTTTTGGGTCATGTTGTCTTTTATAGTAGATTTATCAAGGACTTCTCTAAAATTGTTAATCCATTGTGCAAACTTTTAGATAAGAAGCTGAAATTTGTCTTCGATGATACATGTCTCAAGGCCTTTGAGTGCCATAAGGAGAGATTAGTCTTGGCTCCTATTATTGTGTCCCCTGATTGGTCTACCATTTGAGGTTATGTGCAATGCTAGCAGTGTGGCCTTAGGAGTTGTCCTAGGTCATAGACATAAGACCATCCATCATCCAATAAATTATTCTAATAAGGCATTAATCCGTACAAAGAATAATTATGCAATCACTAAGCAGGATTTATTCGTGGTGGTTTTTGCCTTTGAGAAAATTTGGTCCTACTTTATAAGGACTAAAGTCATAGTTCATACCGAAAATGCAGCATTTAGGTACCTTACGCCAAAAAATGATGTAAAACCAAGATTGATATGTTGGGTCCCCTTGTTGGAAGAATTTGACTTTGAGATAAAAGAGCTGAAAGGCACTAAAAACTAAGTTGCTGATCACTTATCTCACCTTGAATAGGAGGCAATGCAGAATAAAGGAGATGATCTTGATATAGATGATACTTTTCTAGATGAGCGGGTCTTGGTAGCATCTCAATACTTAATTCCTTAGTTTGCTAATGTTGCTACCATTATGGAAAGTGATTTTATTCCAAAAGATTTATCATTCCAACAGTGTAAATAGTTCACACATGAGGTGAGAAAATTTTTATGGGATGAGCCTTATCATTTTTGGATGGAGTTATTCGAATATGTAATCTTTAGGTGGAGATGATTTGCATCCTATTATTCATCAGCAGTTGAGGGTTATCATTGTAGTAACCGCACAGCCCACAAGATTCTACAGTGTGGGTACTATTGGCTAACTATCTATAAGGTGTCCAACTATTTATAAGGATGATCATGATTTTTCCCAAGCCTGTGATCAGTGTTAGTGAAAAGTAAATATTTCATGGAGACATAAACTCCCCATGACGCCTATCTTGGTGTTGGAGTTGTTTGATGTATGGGAGATTGATTTCATAGGTCCATTTGTGAGATCTTTTAGGATAGAGTATATTCTAGTGGCAGTCGACTATGTTTCAAAGTGGGTGGAGGCAGTTGCACTTCCCAATGATAAAGGTAGAATTATCACGGTGTTCTTAAAAAAAACATATTTTCTCGATTTGGCACCCCACCTACCATTTTTAGTGATGGTGGGTCTCACTTCTACAATCAAATTTTTAAGGCCCTACTTCAAAAATATGGTCCGAAGCATAAGTTGGTAATACCTTACCATCCTTAAATGAGTAGGCAAGTTAAAGTCTCAAACTGTGAGATAACGTCCATATTGGCGAAGAATGTGAATAACAATAGGACTAATTGGTCAATAAAGCTAGGTGATGATTTGTGGGCCTACCAGACAACATTTAATACCCCATAGGTGCCTCTCTATATCAGTTTGTATACGACAAGCATGCCACTTGCCTGTCAAACATGAGCATAAGGCATTATGGGCATTGAAAAAGCTTAATTTCAAGTGGCATAATATAGTTAAATTAAGGATGAGCAAGATGAATGAGTTGGATTAATTTTGGCTCTAAGCATATGAAGGCTTAGCTCTGTACAAAGAAAAGATAAAGTTGTATCATGACAAGAAGATTGAGAAAAGAGTGGTTGAGCCCAGTGAATTGGTTTTGTAATATAATTTAAGACTTTGTTTGTTCCTTGGCAAGTTGAATTCTAGGTGGTATGGCCTATTCACCATGATTAAGGTGTTCTTGCATAGTGCTATTGAGCTTAAGTGCGATGATGAAGCCCCATTCAAGGTGAATAAGCAACGGGTGAGGCACTGTATGGGAAACCATGATAAAGTTAAAGTATGTGTTGACATGAACCTTGGTGAAGTCTAAGTAACCAAGGAAAATGTGTCATGCCGCGATGTTAATTCAGGCACTGCATAGAAGGCAACCCATGGGATCGTTTGTGAATTGTAAGTATCCAACCAAACCATATTTTACTGCAATTTCAATCAGGCGCTGCGTGGGAGACAACCCATGTTTTGTAATTAATACATTATAAGGTAATTTATGTGTTTAGTATTCCTAGGTCCCTATGAGGGACCTTGCGAGTCATAAGGATACCCTATGACTCATCACCAAAGTTATATAAGGCAGGAGCTCAGCCAACTCCAAGTAAAATTTCTCTGGAGTTATGAGGACTTTCATAACGAGTCATTGCAATGTCTCATCACCTTGAGGTATCATGAATGCAGGTAAGATTCCACTCTAAATAGAGGGAGTTTACAACTTGTAGCTAGTTGCTATGAGTCATCATCATCACTCATCAGGAGGGTCGGCATCACAGACCCAACGGGTTGACCCAACCCACCCTATACGAATAAAATGGAAATTAAACCTCATAATTGATCCATCTTCCATTCTTAAATGTGTGTGTCTCCTTTCGTTCCCATAACCACTCTAAAAACTCCTAAAAACACATGCAAGATTCATCCCAAAACTTATAATTCAAGGCATAAATATCTCTTAAAGCTTTATTCTTAGGGACAAAGGCACCAAACAAAAATTTTTGGGAACCCAAGCAAATATCTCCATATTTTAAGTAAGTATTTACTCTAATTCTATATTTTTGAAGTTCATAATGGAATCACTTGGTTTCCGTAGTTTATTTTGTGCCTAGAGTAGAAAAATCTATTAAAGTAGGTTAAAACTTCATTGAAATTTTTTAGAATATCTAAAAATAGAGAATAGACCGTGGAACCTATGTTGTAGGGATGAATTAAACTTAATTTGGAGGTTGAATATATGAAGGGAAGTCTGAGTACCCCCTTGGAAAATGTTAAAAAAAACAAAGAACCTCGAACATCCTTGTTACAATCGCTACGGGAATCGTACAGACTTGTAAAGTAATATAATGAGTCATTACTTGAATTATAGCAACTTGTAACATAGGTAGAAATAGGTGCTTGATATATGGTCACGCTAAAACTTACACTACGAGTCGTGGGGTGACCAATAACTTATTAGGAGGAATCTTAGAGTGACAAGTGAATGATACTTATGAATCAATCTACCCTACGAGTTTCAAGACAGATCGTAGCCTATGGCAATGAGTCATATCCAGACTTGTAGGGTGCCCAACCATGGCTATACACTTGGTGTTTTTTCTTGATTTTCTTTCTTTTTTTTTGTAGTATTAACTAATTTGTGTGTATTAACAATTAAAACTAGCACCCAAAACTTATTCCACCAAGCAAACACCAAATAAGAAAGCCCACCCCTTCACTCGATATCTCAGGAATGAAGCCACGAGTGATGATTCAAGTGGCTTCGTCAAATAATATCCTTTAGTAGGGGCAGTGCAACCAAGGAAAAGTTTACCACAAGGTACCAAGGTTTGAAACTCTATACAATTACCTCTATCCACTAGGCCAAGAATGAAAAATCCCAATCAGTCACCACGACACTTACCTATCCACTCTGAAATGAAAGGCGAGTCAAAGTGAAACACCCTAGTTTCTTGAACTTAGAAATTTTTCTAGAACTCTGATCTCTGGACCTAATATGACTCATGGATATGATTTGTATGTTAGGGTGTGAGTGGTATGGTCAAGTTGTATACGGATGACAGGATAGATTTTAGTTACTAGAATGGATATGACTTAGGGCTACGAGTTGTATTGATGGTTACAGATCATTTGGTTCCTTAACTTAATATTATACATGGTTATATAGGTTGTATTTGAGTTCAAATGGCTCATCATAAGCTGTAAGCCAGGGAACAAATTATACCAGGTATTTGTATGGTAGATAGTGTTCAATCCTCCTAGTATTTTATTTTTCCAGGGGTATGGGTTATGGATAAGGATCGTATGATGTGGTTATGATTTGGTTGGATTATTTGTGTATTATATAGTGTTTGGTCCAAGTGTGGAGGTTCAGGATAAGAGTGGTGGATACCGATCGTATTGGGAGGGTACAACTCATAAGGGGCAGTCGTATCCCTATGACAGGATTTTGGTATAACTTAAATAGGAGTATTCTAGACATTTTCGTACTTATCCTAATAGGATTCTACAATTTCTAACCTAATTGGGAGGTTATTTACCCTATTATTCCATTTATTATCACTTAGAAACTCTTCCTAAACACCTCATAATTCTCTCAAGAGCTTTTGGGCAAGAGGAGCTAAGGTTTCAACTAAGGGATCAATTTGGGGATTGTCTATGTGATTTCTTTCCATAATAATCTTAATTTAAGGAAATTTCTCTTCCATAATTGTTAATTTTACTTAAAAGGAATGGTTTGTATGAATGTTTTCATAGTTTTAATATTACATGATTTTGGATTTCAAATATGATTTGGGGGTTTTGATATTAAATGATTCACTATGGTTTCCCATGATTTTAATTATGATTTTATATGCATTAATGGTGGTTTTGGATAATTGTGCTGAATGGGAATGGTGTAATAGTAATTGGAATTGGTTTTGTTCATATTATGCCCCCAATGTGTTGAAAAAATATTTATAAAGATATGTTCACTGCATTGACTTCTCTTAATGGAGTTATTGTATGTTTTAAGCTTGGTAGAGGAATTATGCATAGTTTAAATAGCTTGGAATGGTAAAAGTCTTATTGGTTATGGTTGTGGGGAACATGCAAGTCTTCAAAGTGGTTTAATATGGTAAATGGAAGGGTACTTAAAAGTCCCCTTAAACCTATAAAATGGTTGGCTATGGCCGATACTAGCAAGTAAGGGTTGGTGTGACGATACCAATATCAATGGTATTGGTTATTAAATGGATAATGGTTTAGTTATTTAGAAATTGGTTTTAATTAGGAAATAATGGCAGGAGGTGTAGCTAAGCTGTGAATGGTGGAGGTCCCAGAGGGGACCAAAATTGGAAACTCATATTTGTCGATATGAGGTTGGTCTTGGTGACCTTGTGCATAATGTCACACTATATTTGGGGGATATACTAGTTACTCCAAGGGATACTTCGCTAGTCGTGTGGCAATACGCACTGGGGCCCTTTCAGCAGGGTGAGCTAAACCCATATAGCCCATGGGTAGTTTAGGACATAAAAACTACATAGCTCAGGTAAAGGTTCTAAAGGCATGCTAAACTCGATCCCTTTTTCTCAGCATGGTAATAGATATATATATATATGGTTATGTGTATATAGATAGTCTTACTTGGTTTTACGAATGGCATTATTTTATCCTTACCCTAAGATCATCCTAGTGTTCACTCACTAACTTCATCTACTAGCGGTTGTATACCCATGCTATGTAGAAATCAGCCGTTTAACTCCTCCTACTAAGTGATTGACTCGGGGATAAAATTTGGACTAAAGTGGTGAGCTTACATCCTTTTGGAAGGCTTTATTTCATGTTATGGATATTTATAGACACTTTAATTTTATTGTGGATATTCATTTTGGCTATGGTTTGGGGGCATGTACCAACTGGATTTCAGTATTCTTTTCAATAGAGGCTTTGTGGTACTTTTATGGGTTGGAATAGGTAGGATCAGTATTGGCGTCAGCCTTGGCATTGGAATAAGTGGGTGGGTTAACATCATTGGATAATAGTATTGGTTGTTCCATCCTATTTCATTTTGGGATTAATTATATTATATTTTGGAACATCTTTGGCTAGGGCTTGGTTTATGGCCTTTGTTTTGGTATGGTTTGGTCAGGTTGAATTATTGGTATGAGATGGTTGGACTCGTTTGGATCGGTCACGGTTGTGATCTATTCCCAGAGTCTTTATGTGAGTTGTTACACTATTTTGTTACATGCTCAAAATTCAACCAACTCAGGGTAGGCGGCTAGAGGTTGGCTTGGGTAACGAGGGAGGTCTTTGGTTCTGATCGAACTTAGGACGCCTATTACGACAAGGCCCTAGGGTGGGTCATGTGTCAAGTTGGTATCATAGCCTTGGTTTATGGTTAATTAGAAGCCCACAAAGCTTTGCCGAGTAGAGTCTCATTTAGGGGGTGAGTAGCATGACACACTCTTAAGGGAGAGGCTACAAGGAATTTAGGAATGTTTCACTTTCTTGGTATTCTATTTTTAAGCTTGGAGTCTCAATAATGGAATCTTCTCTAATCCTTGTTTGTTCGTCTTTCAAATCATGCCTCGTAAATCTTGAACATAAGAAAATTATTCTATCCTATATGGGGGTAATGCTGAAGTGATGCATCCTACTTTTAGGGTTCATCTTTGATCTTATGGTCTTATTCCTAATAGTTCAAGAGTTCCACTGGGTTATACTAGTACTCCTTAAGGCAAGGTGACTAATGCAGAATTCTATTAGTATATTCGTGTTATTGCTAAGTTGGTTATTTCTCAGGTTGAGTGGGATATGTCTTGTGCTTTGTCTGCTGAGGCCACAAGGGTTGGCCAATTTATGAAGATAAGCCCTCTTATTTTTTTAGGAGTAAAGGTAAAGAAAGATCCAAAAGGATTCTTAGATAGATGGAAAAGATATTTTGGGTAATAAAAGCTACCAATATAGAGAGGGTGAACTTTGTAACTTACCATATTAAAGAGGTTGCTTATTAGTAGTATGAAGAGTGGGGTAGAAATAGAGGAAATATGGAGTATTCACCTTTATGGGATGCCTTCTCTAGTGCTTTTCTGGATTATTTCTTTCCTTAAGAGTTGAGAAAAGTAAATATAGAGTAGTTTGTGAACCTCAAGTAGAGGACAATATCTGTTACCGAATATGCCTTAAAGTTTCACCAATTGTCAAGGTATGCTCCTGATTTGGTGGCTGACATGCAGTCTAGAATGAGGAAGTTCACTTTTGGGTTGATTTAGGATCTGATTTTGGAGGGCAAGACTACTTTAATGATTAAGGATATGGATATCTCAAGGATGACTATTCATATGTAGCAAGTAGAGGATAAAAAGAGAACACAAGCAGAGTTTAGAGATAGGCAGGGAAAAAAGAATAGGTTTTCTAACCAGGGAGGTGCTCAGTCTCAGGATGGTCGAGATGGTAGAAAATGGAAGAAAAATAAGTGGGGTATTTTTAGTTCCTACTCTTCTTTTAGTGCTCCTTAACATTTGGGAGATAGGCATCATCATGATGGTGATAATTTTCAGGTGCAGGATGCCCAATCCCAGGTAAGTGAAGGTCAGTTAATTTCTTCATATCCTCCTTGTGAGTTTTGTAGTCATCCTCATTGGGTTTATTAGGATGAAGGGAGGTACAAATACTTCAAGTATGGCCAGACAGGTCATCGGCTTGGGGATTGTCCAGTTAATAAGGTTGCTACGGGGGCGAATAAGATTCCGATGGCTTCATCTTCTGCTTCTACACCTGGTGGTATAGTATCTGTTGTTGTTACTACTCCTGGTTCTAATGTTGGTCAAAATAGGTTGTATATTTTGGCATCTTGATAGAATTTGAGGAATTACCTAATGTCGTTACTAGTATGTTATAGCTTTTCTCTGGTGACATATACTCTTTGCTTGATCTGGGATCTACTCTTTCCTATGTGACTCCTTATGTGGTTGTATCTTTTGGTTTTGATTCGAAAGTTTTTTTAGATCCTTTTTATTTTTCTACCCTAGTAGGTGATTCGATTATTGCTAAGAGAGTATAGGGGGTGTATGGTATATGTTGGATGCAAACAGACCTTGGTGGATCTATTTGAGTTAGATATGGTGGATTTCAATGTCATTTTGGGTATGGTCTGGTTATACTCTAGTTATGTGTCCTTAGATTATTGAACCCATAGGGTTATCTTTAGGTTCCTTAGTGAGCCAATTATAGAATGGGAGGGTGTTTCTTTAGCTCTTAGGGGGAGGTTTATTTCTCTTCTTTGAGCTCGGAGGTTAATCTCTAATGGTTGTCTTTATCACATAGTCTGGATTAAAGATTTTAATTTGGAAGATCCTTCCTTCTAGTCAATTCTAGTGGTTAATGAGTTTCTAGAGGTCTTTCAGATGATCTTCCAGGTGTTCCTCCAAATAGGGAAATAGTGTTTCATATTGATCTAATTTCAGACACTCGTCTATTTTCTATTCCTCCGTATAGAATGGCTCTGGCTGAGTTAAGGGAACTCAAGGAGTAACTTAAGGATTTTCTAGATAAAAGGTTTATTCATCATAGTGTATCTCCTTGGGGTGCACCAGTGTTGTTTGTGTGCAAGAATAATGGTTCCCTTCGGATGTGCATTGACTATAGGAAGTTGAACAAGGTGATGGTCTAGAACAAGAATCCTCTTCCAAGGATAGAAGATCTATTTGACCAGTTTCAAGGTGACAAGTTCTTTTCTAAGATAGATCTTTGATTTGGGTACCATCAGCTAAAGATTAGGGAGGTTAATATCCCCAAGAATTTTTTCCATACTTGGTATGGGTACATTGAGTTTTTGGTGATGTCATTTGGATTGACTAATGCTCTAGTGGCGTTTAAGGATTTGTTAAAAAGAGATTTTTATTGGTATTTGGATCTCTTCATCATTGTGCTTATTCTGGTTTATTTGAAGAGTGTGGTGGATTATGCTAATAACCTTTGTGTGGTGTTGTAGACCTTAAAGAAACAACAGTTGTATGCCAAGTTCTCTAAGTGTGACAAAGTCTAAAATTTCCTCCTTTAACTCCGTAACAAAACTAGAAGAATGAACTAGGGCCCCAATTTTTGGCCTTGGCGCGATGCGCCACAATCGTATCAAGCCACTAGAAAATTCCAACTTGGAAATGGGCAGACTCCACGATGCGGGGTCATCGCAGTGCCCCTTTGAAATGCCATTTTGGCACATAGCGCGATGCGCTATTATCATACTGGATCTCTAAAAATTGACCAACAGGAAATTGGACCTCTCTGCAATGCACCAATATCACAGAGGGCCACTGGAAAATGAAAATTAGGAATTAAAACTGCTCTATGATGCACTAAGGGTCCAAATGATGGTGTTTTACGACTGGAACTTAAAATAGCCATAACTTCTTACCCGGTTATCGGATTTACGCGAATCTTATATCATTGGAAAGCTTATTCAATTTCCTATGTCATGGACAATTCATCTAAATAATTCCACTTAAATTAAACATCATTTATTATAAAAGCTAATCCTTGACATTTTTTGGGACTAGTTTAAGCTAGGGAAATCGCGGGGTATTACAGGTTTCAACTAAGGGATCAATTTGGGGTTTATCTTAGTGATTTCTTTCCATTATCATCTTGGTTTAAGGGATGTTCTTTTCCCTCATTGTTAATTTTACTTTAAGGCATGATTTATATGGAAGTTTTCATGGTTTTACTATTACATAATTTTGGCTTTCAAATATAATTTGGGGGTTTCAATAATAAATTGTTAATTATGGTTTCCCATGGTTTCAATTATGCTTTTATATGCAATAATGGTGGTTTTGGGTAATTGGATTGAATGGTAATGGTTTAGTTGTAATTGGAATTGGTTTTGGTCATATTATTCCCCCAATTTATTTGACAAAATCCTTACAAAGATATGTTCATTGCGTTGACTTCTTTTAATGGAAGTCTTGCATGTTTTAAACTTAGTAAAATAATTATGCATGGTTTAAATGGCTTGGAATGGTAAAAGTCTAATTGGTAATGATTGTGGGTAAAATGGAACTCTCCCAAGTGGTTTAATATGGTAAATAGAAGGGAACTTGAAAGTCCCCTTAAACCTATAAATGGTTGGCTATGGATGATACTTGCAAGAGAGTGTTGGTATGATGATACCAATAGTAAGGACCTTGGTTAATAAATGGATAATGGTTTGGTTATTTAGAAATTGGTTTTAACTAGGCAATAATGGCGGGAAGTGTATCTAAGCCATAGAAGGTAGAGGTCCCGGGGGGTCAAAAACTAGGAACTCATATTTGTTGATATGAGGTTGGTCTTGGTAACCACGTGCATAATGTCACACTATATTTGGGGGATGTACTAGTCATTCCAAGGGATACTTCCCTAGTAGTTTGGCTACATGTTGTGGGGCCTTTAATCAGGGGGAGCTGAACCCATATAGCCTATGGAAAGTTCAAATCTAAAGAATTCCACTTAAATTAAACATCATTTATTCTAAAATCTAATCCTTGACATTTTCGAGACTATTTTAAGCTAGGAAAATTGTGGGGTATTACAATATATCTCCCTTGGAAACATTCATCCTCGAATATTGATAGTTAAGATGAAATTTTTGAGGAATCTGAGAGCATAAGATAGCATGCACATCTGAAATGAACTGAACATCTAAATCTAAATCATTCTGAGCTTCTGAGAATTCTAAGAGTGCATAAACTTACATGAGGACATCTATATTGCTGAATATATAATTAGAAAAAGGACTAAATAAATGAAGAGTATTACCTTTGTCTAAATCTGAGGTTGCGGATAACAGGTGCGGGTACTTGGCTTGTATGTCTGCTTCTGCTTCCCAAGTGACACCCTCAACGGACTGATTCTGCCAAACAACTTTGACCAAGGGAACTTCTTTGTTCCTTAGTCTACGGATCTGATGATCTAAAATCTCAACTAGAATCTCTTCGTAAGAGATACTGTTCTTAATATCTGAGTTTTCTAAAGGAGTTACAATGGTGGAGTCACCGATACTCTTCTTAAGCATAAAGACGTGGAATACAGGATGAACTGCTGAAAAGTCTATGGGAAACTCAATCTCATAAGCTACTTTCCCAACATGACTCTGAATTCTATAAGGGCCAACATAGCGGGGACTAAGCTTCCCCTTCTTGCCAAATCTCTTCACCCCTTTCATGGGTGAAATCTTCAGATACACAAAATCACCAACTTCAAACTCGAGGTCCTTTCTTCTCACATCTGCGTAGGATTTATGATGACTCTGGGATTTTTTCAATCTCTCTCTAATCATCTTAACTTTCTCTATAGCTTCAAACACTAAATAAGGCCCAACCAAAGCGGTCTCGCCCATTTCAAACCAACCGATGGGTGATCTACATCTCCTCCTATAAAGATCTTCAAATGAAGCTATCTGAATGCTAGCATGATAACTGTTATTATAAGCAAACTCAATCAATGACAAATGCTCATCCCAACTACCTTTGAAATCAAGAGCACACACCCTCAACATATCTTATAAAGTCTAAATGGTCCTCTCTGCCTGACCATCTGTCTGCGGATGAAATGCTGAACAAAGATGAACTTGGGTTCCTAGACCCTTCTGGAAAGCTCTCCAAAACTGGGAAGTAAACTAAGTACCCCTATTCGAGATGATAGACAAGGGAACTCCATACAATTTGACTAGCTCTCGAATATACAACATAGCATAATCTTCAATTGTATAGGACGTATGAACCAGCAAGAAATGTGCTGACTTAGTCAATCTATCTACAATAACCTAAATCAAATCATGATAACGACGCGATTGGGGTAAACCAGTCACAAAATACATATTCACCTCTTCCCACTTCCAAGTGGGGATACCAAACTCTTGCAACGTACCACCAGGTCTTTTGTGCTCTACCTTAACCTGTTGACAAATTGCATATTTAGCTACAAACTCCATTACATCTCTCTTCATACAATTCCACTAATAGATCGCCCACAAGTCGCGGTACATCTTTGTAGCACCTAGATGAATAGAATAACATGCACCATATGCTTCTACCATAATTCTCTACCTTAAATCATCAATACAAGGCACACATAATCTACTTTGGTATCTCAACACACCATCTCTCCCTTGGGAGAAAACCTCTACCTTTTGGTCTTTAACTGACTCCTTCAGTTTGACCAAGCTAGAATCCATATCTTGCTTTTCCTTCACTTCCGAAGCTAGGGAAAATTTTGAACTACTCTGAACCCAAACATTACCTTCAATTGAATCAACCAACCTAACACCCAACCTATCCAAACAATGAACTTCACGAGCTAATTCTTTCTTATCTTTCTCCACATGAGCAACACTTCCTTTAGACAATCTACTAAGGGCATATGCCACTACATTGGCCTTGCCCGGATGGTACAACACACTCATATCATAGTCCTTCAACAACTCTAACTACCTTCTCTGATGGAGATTTAACTCTCTCTGAGTAAACACATATTGCAAGCTTTTGTGGTCTGTGAATACATCAACATGAACACTATACAGATAGTGTCTCTAGATTTTCAAAGCAAACACCATAGCAACTAGTTCAAGATCATGGATTGGGTAACTTTTTTAATGAGGTTTAAGATGTCTAGAGGCATAAGTAATGACCTTACCTCTGTACATCAACATACAACCCAAACTAAATATGGAGGCATCACAATACACCACAAAACCATCTGTACCATCAGGTAATGCTAACACTGGGGTTGAAGTGAGTCGAGTCTTCAACTCGTAAAAACTCATCTCATAAGAATCTGACCAGAAAAACTTAACTTTCTTTTTGGTCAATCTAGACATAGGAGATGAAATAGACGAGAAACCTTCAACAAAATAGCGGTAATAGCCAGCTAGACCCAAGAAACTCCTAATATCTGATGGAGAGATAGGTCTAGGCCAATTTCTTAAAGCTTCTGTCTTTTGGGGATCAACTCTAATTCCATTAGCAGAAATAATATGACCGATAAAGGCTACTGATCTTAGCAAAAATTCATACTTGCTGAATTTGGTGAATAATAAGTGATCTCTAAGAGTTTGCAAGACAATTCTAAAATGTCCTGCATGATCATCCTCACTACAGGAGTATGCGAGGATATCATCTATGAACACTAAGACAAACATGTCTAGATACTGCTTAAACACTCGATTCGTGAGGTCTATGAAAGCTGCTGGAGTGTTGGTTAGCTCAAAAGACATGACTAGAAACTAAAAATAACCATAGCGGGTTCTAAAGGAT
>JAPEIP010000003.1:44326802-44361592 GCA_026120095.1 Capsicum chinense
ATACAGGATGAACTGCTGAAAAGTCTATGGGAAACTCAATCTCATAAGCTACTTTCCCAACATGACTCTGAATTCTATAAGGGCCAACATAGCGGGGACTAAGCTTCCCCTTCTTGCCAAATCTCTTCACCCCTTTCATGGGTGAAATCTTCAGATACACAAAATCACCAACTTCAAACTCGAGGTCCTTTCTTCTCACATCTGCGTAGGATTTATGATGACTCTGGGATTTTTTCAATCTCTCTCTAATCATCTTAACTTTCTCTATAGCTTCAAACACTAAATAAGGCCCAACCAAAGCGGTCTCGCCCATTTCAAACCAACCGATGGGTGATCTACATCTCCTCCTATAAAGATCTTCAAATGAAGCTATCTGAATGCTAGCATGATAACTGTTATTATAAGCAAACTCAATCAATGACAAATGCTCATCCCAACTACCTTTGAAATCAAGAGCACACACCCTCAACATATCTTATAAAGTCTAAATGGTCCTCTCTGCCTGACCATCTGTCTGCGGATGAAATGCTGAACAAAGATGAACTTGGGTTCCTAGACCCTTCTGGAAAGCTCTCCAAAACTGGGAAGTAAACTAAGTACCCCTATTCGAGATGATAGACAAGGGAACTCCATACAATTTGACTAGCTCTCGAATATACAACATAGCATAATCTTCAATTGTATAGGACGTATGAACCAGCAAGAAATGTGCTGACTTAGTCAATCTATCTACAATAACCTAAATCAAATCATGATAACGACGCGATTGGGGTAAACCAGTCACAAAATACATATTCACCTCTTCCCACTTCCAAGTGGGGATACCAAACTCTTGCAACGTACCACCAGGTCTTTTGTGCTCTACCTTAACCTGTTGACAAATTGCATATTTAGCTACAAACTCCATTACATCTCTCTTCATACAATTCCACTAATAGATCGCCCACAAGTCGCGGTACATCTTTGTAGCACCTAGATGAATAGAATAACATGCACCATATGCTTCTACCATAATTCTCTACCTTAAATCATCAATACAAGGCACACATAATCTACTTTGGTATCTCAACACACCATCTCTCCCTTGGGAGAAAACCTCTACCTTTTGGTCTTTAACTGACTCCTTCAGTTTGACCAAGCTAGAATCCATATCTTGCTTTTCCTTCACTTCCGAAGCTAGGGAAAATTTTGAACTACTCTGAACCCAAACATTACCTTCAATTGAATCAACCAACCTAACACCCAACCTATCCAAACAATGAACTTCACGAGCTAATTCTTTCTTATCTTTCTCCACATGAGCAACACTTCCTTTAGACAATCTACTAAGGGCATATGCCACTACATTGGCCTTGCCCGGATGGTACAACACACTCATATCATAGTCCTTCAACAACTCTAACTACCTTCTCTGATGGAGATTTAACTCTCTCTGAGTAAACACATATTGCAAGCTTTTGTGGTCTGTGAATACATCAACATGAACACTATACAGATAGTGTCTCTAGATTTTCAAAGCAAACACCATAGCAACTAGTTCAAGATCATGGATTGGGTAACTTTTTTAATGAGGTTTAAGATGTCTAGAGGCATAAGTAATGACCTTACCTCTGTACATCAACATACAACCCAAACTAAATATGGAGGCATCACAATACACCACAAAACCATCTGTACCATCAGGTAATGCTAACACTGGGGTTGAAGTGAGTCGAGTCTTCAACTCGTAAAAACTCATCTCATAAGAATCTGACCAGAAAAACTTAACTTTCTTTTTGGTCAATCTAGACATAGGAGATGAAATAGACGAGAAACCTTCAACAAAATAGCGGTAATAGCCAGCTAGACCCAAGAAACTCCTAATATCTGATGGAGAGATAGGTCTAGGCCAATTTCTTAAAGCTTCTGTCTTTTGGGGATCAACTCTAATTCCATTAGCAGAAATAATATGACCGATAAAGGCTACTGATCTTAGCAAAAATTCATACTTGCTGAATTTGGTGAATAATAAGTGATCTCTAAGAGTTTGCAAGACAATTCTAAAATGTCCTGCATGATCATCCTCACTACAGGAGTATGCGAGGATATCATCTATGAACACTAAGACAAACATGTCTAGATACTGCTTAAACACTCGATTCGTGAGGTCTATGAAAGCTGCTGGAGTGTTGGTTAGCTCAAAAGACATGACTAGAAACTAAAAATAACCATAGCGGGTTCTAAAGGATGTCTTTGGAATATCACATTCCCTAACTTTAAGCTGGTGATAGCCGGATCTAAGGTCTATCTTTGAGAAATAACTTGCACCTTGCAATTGATTAAACAGGTTATCAATCCTAGGATGAGGATATTTGTTCTTGATTGCGACCTTATTTAGCTGACGATAGTTAATGCACATCCATAAAGAACCATCTTTCTTTCACACGAATAGGGCGGGAGCGCCCTATGGAGAAACACTAGGTCTTATGAAACCTTTATCTAAAATATTTTTGAGTTGCTTTTTTAAATCCTTAAGCTCTGCGAGAGCCATACAATAAGGAGGGAGAGATAGCATGAGTATTTGGAAGAAGGTCAATACTAAATTCTATCTTTCTATCGGAAGGTACCTGGGAGATCTTCTAGGAAAACATTAAGAAACTCATTCACTACATCAACTGACTGAACTATTGGAGTCTCAGACTTAGTGTCTTTAACTCAAACTAGATGATAAATGCAACCTTTGGATATCAACTTTCGGTGCTAAATACTACTCTCATTCTTATGCTTAAAATCTTAAGAAAAATCCACTTTAAAAGTAATCTAATGATTTATAATGAAACCAGCTATAAAATCTATAATCTCAATTTGCAAAGTGAATTTCAATCTATTGTGACCAAAAGGTCAAATCTTTCTCAATAATCTCAAAATAATCTAATCATGGGGTGCTTATAGCACAAAAATTCTCAAAATCATAAACTCAAATAGGGCTTAATGAACCATATATCAATCTCATAATAAAATATCTCAAAATTCATGTTTGATGACATAAACATTCATAATTCATCATAAAATCTGGAAATTTCAGCAATGTGCATAAAAATATATTCATACTCGTGTAATTCAACTTCTAAAGGATTGAAAATCTCATAATATTATGAATAGCAATATAGGGTTAAAACCCAACTTCAAATTTAGCGAAAAACATATAAAATTGTGTATCTTTATAAACAAAAACATGTTTTGGGGACAAGAATGAAAGAATTGTCCTTTTTGAAACCCCGCATACCTTTATGATGAACTAGATGCACAAGCTTGCTTTTTGAGACACTATTCATACTCTTGAATAAAGATTCTTGAATTTCTTGGTCTAGGGATCTTAAATCTTTAATCAATTTGGAGAAAAGATGGTGGAATCTTGAATTTCTCGGAGATGAATGTTGAAGCCTAGGGTTTGGGATGAGAGTAATTTTGATGAATCTTAGCATATAATGCTTCTAAAAGGCTTTAATCTCGTGTTTGGATGGATTGGGGGTTGGGGGAAAGTTCAAAATACCCCCTTTTAACTCCTGAACGAGACTGGAAAAATGCACCACAATCGCGCCAAGCCACTTGAAAATGCCAACTGGGAACTACGCAGACTCTGCGACGTGGGGTCATTGTGGTTCCGCTTTGGAAAGCCATTTTGGCACATGGTACGACGCGCCGTTATCACGCTAGATATCTAGAAATTGACCAATAAGAAATTGGCCCACTCCGCGATGCGCTAATATTGTGGAGGGCCACTGAAAAATGAAAATTAGGAATTAACACTGCTCCGTGATGCGCTAAGGGTCCAAATGATGGTGTTTTACAACTAGAACTTAAAATAGCCATAACTTCTTACTCGGTTATCAGATTTAGGCAAATCTTATATCGTTGAAAAGCTTATTAAATTTCCTATGGCATGGAAAATTCATCTAAATAATTCCAATTAAATTAAACATCATTTATTATAAAAGCTAATCCTTGACATTTTTTGGGATGAGTTTAAGCTAGGGAAATTATGGGGTATTATAGGTTTCAACTAAGAGATCAAATTGGGGTTTATCTTTGTGATTTATTTCCATCCTCATCTTGGTTTAAGTCATGTCCTCTTCCCTCATTATTAATTTTACTTTAAGGCATGGTTTATATGAAAGTTTTCATGGTTTTACTATTACATGATTTTGGCTTTCAAATATGATTTGGGGGTTTTGATAGTAAATGGATGGTTATGGTTTCCCATGGTTTTAATTATGCTTTTATATGCATTAATAGTGGTTTTGGATAATTGGATTGAATGGGAATGTCTTAGTTGTAATTGGAATTTGTTTTGGTCATATTATTCCCCTAATGTGTTTGACAAAATGCTTATAAAGATATGTTCATTGCATTGACTTTTTTTAATGGAAGGCATGCATGTTTTAAACTTGGTAAAAGAATTATGTATGGTTTAAATGTCTTGGAATGGTTAAAATCTAATTGGTAATGCTTGTGGGTAAAATGGAACTCTCCTAAGTGGTTTAATATGGTAAACAGAAGTGCACTTGCAATTCCCCTTAAACAGAAGTGCACTTGCAATTCCCCTTAAACCTATAAATGGTTGGCTATGGATGGTACTTGTAAGAAAGGGTTCGTATGATGGTATCAATATCAATGGCCTTGGTTTATAAATGGATGATAGTTTGGTTTTTTGGAAATTAGTTTTAATTGGGCAATAATGGCAGGAGGTCTATCTAAGCCATAGAAGGTCGAGGTCCTGGTGGGTCCAAAACTAGAATCTCATACTTGTTGATATGAGGTTAGTATTGGTAGCCGTGTGCATGATGTCACACTATATTTGGGGGATGTACTATTCATTCCAAGGGATACTTCCCTAGTAATGTAGCTGCATGCATTGGGGACTTTCAGCAAGGGGAGCTAAACCCATATAGCCCATGGGTAGTTTTGGACGGCAAAGCTACACAACTCAGGTAATGTTTTTAAAGGAATGCTAAACACGGTCCCTTTTCTTGGCATAGTTATATATGTATATATATGGTTGTATGAATATGGATGGTTTTACTTGGTTTTATGAATGACATTATTTTATCTTTACCCTGAGATCATACTAGCGGTCACTCGCTAACCACGTCTATTGGCAGCTGTATACCCACGCTATGTAGGAACCAATCATTCTACTCCTCTTACATAGTTATTGACTCGGGGACAACATTTGGACTGAAGTAGTGAGCTTCCATCCTTTTGGGAGTATCCATTTTATGTTATGGATATTTTTGGATGCTTTGATTTTATTTTTTATAATAGTTTTGGCTATCATTGGGGGCATGTCCCAAATAGATTTCATTACTCTTTTGTATAGAGGCTTTATGGTACTTCTATGGGTTGGAATGGGTGGGATCGATATTGGTGTCAGCCTTGGCATTGGAATAAGTGGGTGGGCTGACAACATTGGACGATATTGCTAGTTGTTCTATCCTATTTCATTTTGGGATTAATTATATTATTTTTGGAACATCTTTGGTTACGACCTGATTTATAGACTTTGTTTTGGTATGGTTTGGTTTATTTCTATTGGACGGTTGGACTCGATATGGTCGATCACAATTGTTATCTATTCCCAGAGTCTTTATATGAGTTGTTACACTATTTTCTTACATGCTCAAAATTTAGCCAACCCAGGATTGGAAGTTGGAGGTTGGGTTGGGTAATAAGGGTAGTCTCCGGTACCAGTCGAACTTAGGATGCCCATTATGACAAGGATCCAGGGCGGGTCATAACATAAAGTCTGACCTCGAGGATGGAAAAAAGGAAGAAAATAATCCATCAAACAGTGAGTTAGAAAATGAATGGTCAAAGAATAAGGATTAGGAGATTGAGTCAAGTGATATCCCAGTAGAGATACCACCTCCTTCCCTAGATGATACCCTATAAATCGAGACTATCTTGGTGCCTAATCATAACTAATGGGGGTACCCAGGATGTAAACATTACATGCAGGAGATAGTGCAATCACCTGTACCACCTAAAGACTAATGAGAGGGTTCTATCTAGAGCTTAAAATGAGTATGGTGGGCATGTCTGAGATGCCAGAGTTTGAGGCTCACTTCAAACAGTATCATTTTTAGTGGATATTAAGGGCTCCAAGTCATTACAACCCGACGTTGGTCCAAGAATTTTATGCTTCCTACCAGATAGATTTCAAATGGGTATATCTACAGGGGATGTTGTGGAAGGGTGGTGACCCTTTATACTCAATTTTGATCAGAGGTGTTTGAGTGAACATCTTAACCCAAATGATTTCAAGATTCCTTCAATGATCGGACTTTCATTTGTTGGCCAATATTTCTAATATTGATTACCACATAGATGAAACGTAGAAAGTAAATACTAAGTAGATTGGGTCAGAGGATAAGTTCACCGACTTTAGGTGGATGGAGAGAATTATTGCTATAGGAGGAGGATCCTTGGGTGGTTTTCCCTTCGACATAGATCACGAAGTGCACATTAAATTTTATTATAAATGCTTGGTGGATGTTGGTCCATTATAGATTGGGGGACAATCTGCTGAGTACTAACTGAGTTTCCCTGGTTGCGGGTATAATGAAAGGCTATGACATTAATGTAGCAAAGATCATTACTAGGGAAATCCACAATCGAGCGGTAAGTGCAGACACCACCTTAGCCTTCCTATGCTTATTAACCCAGATTTTGTTGGATGAGGGTGTACCAGAGATCCCGAGTATGGACTAATTTTTTCCAATTCATTAACACCATAGACTTAGGTTTTATTAGAGATTTTTCTAACCCCATATTAAAGGCTAAGGTGGGGGTTGCTTTACTTCAGGCAATATTTTAGGATAGGGGCATGGTGATGTTGATAATTCTGTGTTCGTTGATCTTTGTGATGTCCATGCTGAAACTACCCAATCTGAGCCTTATGCCTCCACAGATACAGTTAGTTCTTCACAGGCCCTAATTTTTTCTCCTATTGTGAGGCCTTTTACATCTAAGACAGCTCCCAATGGCTATGTTTTGGTCCTTGAGGAGTTTATAACCACTGTGTTGAAGAGGCTGGGTACCCTTAAGAGACGTGTGACAAATATTGAACAGGGGGTACATCCTTTGGATTAAGAAGGAGATGCAGGTGAGATCTAGGGTATGCAAGCATAATTTGATGAGTTTGAGCGGTGGATCAGCCAGAATCTAGCAGGCTTTTAAGAGCTAGATCTTACAGGCATGTATGCAGAGTTAGCCGCACTTTGGGATGCTATAGAGGATATAAATAAAAGGCCCTTCCCCATGTTCCCGATTATTTAGGAAGTACCTATTGAGGACGTGCCATATATTTAGGGAATGAGAAAAAAGAAAAGACTATTGATGATCAAGAAGGTGAGAGATAAAAAAAGAGGAAGTAAAGAAAGAAGAAGGATGATGTTCAGGCTACAAAGGCAGCCAGTGTACAGTCTTCCCAAGACCACCAGATGTGGGTCTAGGAGATGGAGGAGAGAACAGGTAGCTCTTAAGTGGTTGAGATGACAATTGTAGTTTTAGTAGAGTTAAGTAAGGGTACCATTCCAACTACCCCTAGCCATACATAATTAAGTGCACCAACCACCATCTATTCCATTACTGATGTGAGCATCCCGACCACTCCCAGGACTATAACTAATGAGAGTGGGATTTCTTTTGAGTTCCCACCTACTGATACATTATGAACCGATGTCTAGTGCACCTAGGTATGTCGTCATTCCATCTTTTTACTTTTTATATGCACTGGGACAATTAATATGCTTAAGTTGGGGGTGGGAGTATACCACAACCAAAAGTTTTTCTTGTTGTTCTTTTCTCCCATCGGCTGTGCTATCATAGTAAAACTGGCATGTTTAGGTTGTATTGTGTTTGTTTCGTGTCTCTTTATGCTTTTTTTGTTTAACTAGGAGAAAGATAAGTACCTAAGTGAAATTGTTATATTTTGTTGTGTTCTAGTGTTTTGAGAAAAATGATACCCCTCTAAAAATTATATTTTGAACTGTGTGATGAACTTATATGTGTGACCACTATGAATTTTTCTATGGAGTTAGAATTAGGGACATAATAATCATGACTAAAATTTGCAAGAACTAAATTGGTAATAGTTTGTATACAACCCTGTGCCATGTGTGTGTGCAATACTTACCTAGTTCCCCTTGTACATTTAATCCAGAACATACCCTATTTGTCCTGACTTAGTTATAGGATAGTCGATTAGGAGAGGATCATAAGTCGTTCTTGATTTAGTCCACTTTCAGCCTAAATGACCATCCAAATGAGAATAAGTATATGTTGAACCCTGTTTTGAGCCTACATTAGACCCTTTTTTATTTTCACCTTACACCTTCCCATTTTAGTTAAAACGAACATATTTTTCCCTGGTCCCTCCCTGGACATTATGCACCTCAACTCAGGCAAATCACCTAAGTTAAGGGTGGCTATCATAGGGGCACGTAATTAGAATTGGGTATGAGGAAGGGCGTAAATAAGAGATAAAGAAATAGGGTTGGGTGTGGTAGAAAAAAAAAGGATAGAAAAGAAAAAATAAAGAAAATATGGAAAAGAAAGAATAAAAGAAACCCACACCCAATCCTAACAAGCAATAAAGGAAAAGGGGAGAAATAAGTGAGGAATAAAATAAAAGTTTATGTAGAAGTGGACCCCAAACATAATTACAGTGTCAAGGAGGTTTATCCACTAAAAATTCCTAAATATTCCATACTAGTCCCCAAGCCTACGTTATAAGTTGAGTAAAGTCCTATAGTAATCCTAGTCTGACTGTCCGAAAAACTAAGTTAAAGAAAATAAGGAAAAACCTATGGTATTCTGTGCACATTACTTGGAATTTGTTTTATGAGTGTGAGTTTCTTGTTACCATCCCTGCATTGACCTGCATGATCTTACTAAATGGGACTTCATTGTTGTAAGGGTACATGGGTTGTGTTACTAGTTGCTTACTTGTTTGGGTAGTTTAATTTGTACATATGCTAGATTGTTCATTACTAATATAATGGATAGATTGATTCCCTTATATCATATTATTGGGTTACGTAGATCCACACAGTTGGAATTGAACAGTTAAAGTAGGAAGGGGTAATTTTATAAGCTAAAAGTGAGATTGACTTTCGTAGGTACCTTAGGTTTCTCTTGGTTTAGCATTGTGTTATATTTTACTGTGTTTTTGTAGCCCGAGGATATGGAAAAGTTCTAAGATGAGGTTGTTGATATTCCATGGTTTCATGGCACTCTTTAGCTTAAAACTATGAAAATTATAAATACTTAGACCATTTTGTCAGATTTGATAGGTGTTTTTGTTTTTGTTGTAGGAAAACAAGGTCAGAAGTGTAAAGGAACTAAATAAGAAGAAAAAGCTACAAAAATTGAAGTTGCTTTCCAGATAATGAGTCGTTTGATTAATATATGACTCATAGCCCAAGTCCTCAAGTGAACAATAAGGAATTCTGAGTTGAAGGGCAAAGTAGATGTTGACTACGACTCATAGAATCTGACTACAAGTCGTAGAATAAAATTGTTCTAATCACAATTGGCTAAGATTCTAAAGGTATACAAGGTGGATGCCTAGTGGAAATGAAGGTCCCTACGAGTCGTTACAATAGGCCACAACTCATAGAGAGGAACCATTTTGATAACATGGAGAAAAATTCTAAAAGACAAGAACCCACAGAAGTGACAATGAGTCTATCCAATGACTCGTAGGGTCCCAGGATTAGTCATCATCAATTAGTACAAAGGGAAGAAAATTGAGATGACAATTAGTCATCCTCAATCCAGATGACTTATTGCCTAAGGCGTAGCCACTCCCGACTTTATATTCCAATTTTATTTTAGGTAGGTTTTCTGTGTTATTTTAAGAACCTATAAATACTTCTTGGATATTTTTGTAATAGTTGATGCACTCTTTACATTCACAAATATATATATTTGGTTCTAAGATTGCCTTTTGATCTTGGAATTATTGTGTTCTTGACTATTTGGTTGAGTATTATTTGAGACTTTGTGTCTTCTTCTTCAGTTGTTGTGAGATTATTTGTAACACCCCATATTTTTGGCCCTTGAAAATTTCTGAAATCGTATCTTCATTATGACTCACCCTGTGAGTCGTAGGATGTCATTACGAGTCATAAGGACCCAAATCATAGTCTGACTAGTGTGTATGGCTAAGTTGTCTATTATGAGTATGAGTGGCTCCTAATGAGTCTTATAGACTCATAAAGAGTTGCAGTGTTCCATTCGTAGGAAAACTAGTGTACTAACCTAGGTACCTGTTTGTTACTACAACTAGTCTCTTATGAGTCATAAGGACTGGATACGAGTCATATGATTTGACTTGTAACCAAACCAGTGAAGGGTGTCCCTAGAAATTGTCTAAACTATGACTAGACTAAATAAGTCATAGGGTGACCCTACGAGTCGTGAAGTCGCCCGTTGTGACTAGGCATCAATTTCCAATCTTTTAATTAAGGGCATTCTGGTAATTTTCCTCTTTCCCCACTTAGACCCCACAACTTTAAACCTCTTTGGGACTTCATTAACATATTATTCCCAATCAAAACACTCTCTTAAACTATTTGAAAATTCCTCAAGCGAGATACTTAGGGTTTTTATGAAGTTGGTCATTCAAGGGATCAAGGGTTGATTTCTCTCCAAAAAACATGGTGTTTTAGACATGTTACTCTTCCCTAATCCCCAATTTATTAAAATCATGTATTTGAATGGTTTTGAATATGGGTTTTCAACATGGGTTGAGGATTTTGAATGGCTATTATTTATGTGATGATTTATGTTTACACATGAATAGTTTATATTGTAAATGGTTGTTTTGAAATCAATTTGATGCATGGCCATGGTAAATAAACTAGGAGATTATGATTTCCCCAAATTATGTTAATATTGATAATTAAATTAGTTATAACCCCAACCCAAATTTTGTTAAAGTGGTTTTGAGTATGAGTAAAATTGCTTTGAACTATTTTCGAAACAATCAAATGATATAAAGAGGTTATTGAAACACGTGGTTTGATTTAATGAACAAAGGAATTCATTTCCCCAAGCTAATAGAATTGTGATGGCATATTGATGTTACCATGCAAGTGTACTTGGTATGATGATACCAACAGGGTATGCCTAAATATGTATTATGATACAATGAATGGGAATATGTGATAAATATTTTAATTGGGCTTTAAGGAGAGTTGTTTAGCTGAGTCATGAAAGTGGAGGTCCCGAGGGAGCAATACTACAAACTGTGGTTGCCAACGCAGGGTTCTAAATGACTAGGCAGTTTGATTCCCTTTTATTGTATGATTAAGAGGTTCGATTCCCCCATATTATATTATATGATTGGGTGGTAAGTCACCTTGGTATGTCGGGAGGTTTAAGTTCCCAATGGTGCATATGTGCATCTTCTCATTTGTTCGGTTACACACACTCGGACCCTTCCATCTAGGTAAGAGCTAGACCCATATAGCCCATGGGTTCCTTCTTATTTATGAAAGTTGAGCTACACAATCCAGGCTAAAGTTTTAAGGTGCATGCTAAGACTTGTTTCCTTTCTCGGCATATTATTTATGTCTGAATATGATGATGTTCACATGGTTTTGAATTGGATTTAACTTGGCTTATTTTATCCTCTATCCCTGATTTACATGCTAGTGCTCAACGCATGAACCATCTTTGGATGTTGTATAACAATACAATGCATGCATCAGGATACTTCTACTTTTTCTATGCAATTTTAGGTGGATTATCTCAATTTGTTGGTCATTGGTGGTGAAGTGGTGAACTTCTATTCTCTGGACGACTTGGATATTTCATCAGTTTTGATCCATAGATTAGAGTATAGAGTTCACATTATCATTAACATTGTCATAGTCATTGTTAGGGTCAGGGGCATGTCCCAACACTTTATTGATTTTGGTTTTATTAATAGGCTTTGTGGATTACTGTGTACTTGGGTAACATTGGTTGGTTGTTTTTAGATGGTCACCAGTTATCGATTATAGACATGTCTTAATTTCTTTGAGCTTATCTTATGCTATCATGTTATATGTTTGGAATTCATCTACTATTGGGGACATTATGTTCTATTTGGCTAGGTACAGAGGTGGTGTTCATTCCTTATTGGACTTAAGATACCTATCATAACTAGTTTCTAGTTCGGGTCATGACAAAGTTGGTATCAGAGCCTAAGTTTTGTGTCATTAGGTGTCCACAAAGCCTCGTCAAGTAGAATCTCTTTTATGGGTGTGTAGCATGCCATACTTATGAGACAGGGGCTATGAGCTATTTAGGAATGTTTTTCTTTCTTGTTGTTCTATTTAGGCTATAGTGTCTATGATCTTGAAATCTTCTCTAATTCTCATAAGTTAACTTTTCAGATTATGCCTCCAAGAAGATCTGATGTTCATGGAAACTCCTCTATCATGCTTGAGGATCATATGGACTAGGTTTGTTGTACTCAAGGATTTCAGACTCGGTCTAGGGTCGCAGCTTTAGATTGCCCTAGTGGAGTTCTACTAATTCCCCTAGCCCTCCTCGGACACCTCAAGTTGGTGTGTCTAATGATGAGTTTCGCTATTTTATTCATCTATTGACCTAGTTTCTGACATCTAAGTTATGTCATTCGGGTCCAGTTAGTGTTGTTGTGAGTACTTCTGAGGCAACTAGAGTTGGCTAGTTTATGAGGTTAAATCCTCCAACCTACTAGTTCTAATGTTGAGGAAGATCCTTCAAATTTCATTGATGAGATGGAAAAGATTTTCCATGTAATGCATGGTACTGATGTGGAGGGTGTGGAGTTTGTTGCTTATCAGTTAAAAGATATGGCGTACTAGTAGTAGGAGGAATGGTACCTATCTAGGGGTGACGATATTGATCCTCCTGGTGGGATGACTTCTTAGTGCTTTTCTTGATTACTTCTTTCTTCGGTTGTTGAGAAAGCTAAGGTCTGAGGAATTTGTGAATTTGAAGCAAGGTTCAATGTTAGTAAAGGAGTATTCCTTAAAGTTTCATTTGTTGTCACGTTATGCTTTGGAGTTTGTGTCTAGCATGAGGGATAGAATAAGGAATTTTTCTTCTGGGTTGTCCCGTGATTTGATCTTGGAAAGCAAGGTTGCCTTATTGAATAAGGATATGGGCATCACTAGACTTAGGTGTATATGCAACAAGTGGAAGAGGAAAATAAAAAGCAAGCAGAAATAAGAGAAAGATAGAATAAAAAATTTTCGTATTTGGATCGAGATAGAAGTCATTAGTAGAGTGGTAGAGATGATAGAAAATGGTCTAAGAAGAAGTGGAACAATTTTTGTTCCTACATTAAGGATAGTGCTCCTTATCTGAAGTCATTGGGTGATTGTCGTTTTCAAAATAGTATTGGTCCTACGACACATAGTGCTCAACCTCAGTCTAGTAGGGCTCCTTCAGCTCTATCATATCCCCTTTGTATATTTTGTGGTTAGGTACATCATTTTATTTGTGAAGAGGGGAGAAACAAGTGTTTTAAATGTTGTTAGATTAGTCATATGTAGAGGTATAATCCTTCTAAGATTGCTTCTTTAGAAAAAATAAGATCCTTGTTGCTACTTCATCAGCTCGCGGCCTAAGGGGTCATTTTATACCTATACTAGGTATGGATATGTTTCTATCATAATCCATGGATTTCTATTGTGATAGGTCGATCATCATACCCCTTATACAATCATAGTATCCCTCCTATGGACAAGATATCTGCAAAGTCAAAACTTATTTTTGACCCTCGAAACTCATTCGGAACCCTATGAACATGACCTAATAGTGAAATTTAAGTGTAAAACATATTTTGGATCTAATGAAATCATTAAAACTTTCATATGAGATCGTTTTAGTAAGAAGTGGATCCCACACCTATAGTTTTATTTTGTATAAAATCCGGTCAATAGCCCAAAATAAGTCCAGAAGCCTTGAGACCTTAACCAAGGGTCCCCCTAGCCTAAAATTATTGTTCCGAATATGATGGAAAAGATGGATTTTCCATTCAATGTTGTTTTAACCAAATATGGGTCACAAACTCATATTTCCAATTTCTCAACTTTTCGACCAATAGGTTGAAATGAGCTCGGGTGCATCGAGACGCAAACTAAAGGACTACCTAGCCTAAAATTAATATTTTAGATCTGCTGGCATAGTCAAAATTTGCATCCAATTCTATTTTACTAAAGTTTTCACCCGGTGACCATTTGGAACCAATGAAGACTTTTAAATAGGAAATTAGCTTTAAAAACTAATGTCTGATAATTGAACTATCAGTCCCAGCAAGTCATAAATGACTTGAGGCAGATACGAAAGATCTCTAATGGTCTAATGGAAAAAATAAATGGAATTATGAAAACTGATTGGAAGGGTCATTAAACTTTGGCCCTGCCTTAGGTTTCTTTGGTTTGTGCGACTAACCCGCACTGGAGCCATTTCATCAAGGGAAGCTGAACCCATATATCCCATGAGTTCCCTTAGGATAGTTAGAGCTACACAGTCCAAGTTAATGGTATTAAATCTCATCCTTAACCATATTCCCTTATCAAGGTATCTTATATATGTATATATACATATATATAAATATGTACATTGAGATTTATTTTATTTTGGAAGATGGCATTATTTTATCCATATACTGAGTTACACGGTAGTACTCACCCTGATAGTCATCTTAGGAAGCTACATTATTTCATAATTTATGGTACGAAGATACCTTTTTTATCCCTATGCAGTATTAGAAAGATTCTAGTTCATCGATAAGTCTGCGGTGAAGTGGAGCTTCCATCTTTTGGAAAGCTTGGTCATTCCATTGGTATCTTTTCATACTTTAGAATTAAATAGTTTATATTAACATTATCATTGTCATTATCACTATCATTGTTGGGGGCATGTCTCGATCTAATTTGATATTCGGATTGGTTAGAGACTTTTGTGGACATGTGTGGGTTATATGGTGTTGTTGAATCTTAAAGCTTATTTTTAAGTTACATTAACTATTTTATCTTTATTCTCTGGTTGTCTTATGATTTGTTATTATTTGGATTATGTTTGGATTGGACAAGCTGTAGGGGTGGTCTTCGGTCCTCAGTGGACTTGAAATACCCATCATGACTAGGCCTGGGATCGAGTTGTGACACGCTTAGTATCAGAGCCTAGATTCGAGATTGTTGGGTGTCCACAAAGCTGTGTTGAGTAAAGTCCCTTTTAGGTGTGTGTAGTGTGCCACACTTATTAAGGGAGGCTACAAGATATTTAGAAATATTTCTCTTTATTTCTTTTTATTTTGGGCTATAGGGGGTCATGGAATTTCTCTAATGCCTCTCCTAAGATCTAATGTTTGTAGGAAATTTATCTAGCCTTATGTCCTATGTGAAGACAATGTTGATAGAAATTTAACCTACTTATGGAGTACAGACCCTGTCTAGGGTCCCTGCTCTCGATTGTACTGCCCCACATTAAATTTAATCAATCCCCATAAGTCCTTCTTTGGTTGGTGACACTCATGCTCAGTCACCTAAGTAAGATATCTCTAATGTGGAGTTCTGTTGTTCTATTCATCTATTGACTCAATTGGTGACATACCATACTCGTTACTTAGGTCAGGATTATTATGTTTCTCCTTCTTCAGAGTTACTTGAGTTAGTCAATTTATGAGGTTAAAAGATGTGACATAAGATGGAGAAAATCTTTAGGTTGATATATGATTTTGATTAAGGGTGAGGAATTTGTTGTATATCAGTTAAAAGATGTGACATATCAGTGGTATGAAGAGTGGGAGCAGTTGAGAGGTGATGATGTTGAGCCAGCTATATAGGATGAGTTCTATGGTGCCTTCCTTGACCATTTCTTTCTTCAGGAGTTAAGGGAAATGAAGGTATAGAAGTTTATGAATCTAAATCAAGGCAAGATGAATGTGAAGGAGTATGCCTTGAAATTCCATTAGTTACCTCTACATGCTCCAGAGTTAGTGTCTAGTATGAGGGCTATAATGAGGAAGTTTGTTTTGAGTTTATCTCGTGACTTAGATTTAAAGTACAAGGATGTGATCTTGAACAATTATATGCATATCTCTAGACTTGTGGCTTATATATAGCAGGTGGAAGAGGAAAAGAAAAAACATACAGAGATAGGAAAGAGATAAAATAATAATTTTAAGTATTCAGAGTTGGGTGAAGGTTAGCAAACTTATGGGAAAGATGGTAGACAGTAGATCAAGAAGAAGACATGGGGAAACTTTAGTTTGTATTCTTCGGCTAGTGCTCCTTATCCTAAGTTGTACGATGATTATTGATTTCAAAATAGTTGTGGTCCTAAGGCATAAGGTGCCCAGTGTCAGGCTAGTAGAGCTTATCAACCCTGTCATATCCTCCTTATAGATTTTACGGTCAGCTTTACTGAGGTCATTGTGATTAGAAGAGAAATTGATTCTTTAATTGTTGCCAATTGGGTCAAATGCAATGGGATTACCTTGAGGCTCAAGTATCCACTAGGGCTAAAAAAGTTTTGATAGCCACTTTCTTGTCTTCTGCACCAAACTGTGCTACTTCTGGTACTGGCACTGGTCGTAATCATCTTTATGCTCTTGCCACCTGTCAGGAATTTGAGGTATCTCCTAATATTGTTATGGTACGTTATAAATCTTCTTACATGCTATGCATTATTTGCTTGATTTGGGGTCTACCCTTTCCTATGTGACTCCATATGTAGTTGTGCATTTTGGTTTTAGTCTTGAAAGTATTTTTGACTCCTTTCCTATGTGTACTCCAGTAGGTGATTTTATAATTGCTAGAAGGATCTATAAGGTTGTGTGGTGTCTATATTTCATTGTGAGACATTGGTGGATTTGGTAGAGCTTAATATGGTATATTTCAATATGATCTTAGGAATAGATTGGCTTTATTCGTTCTATGCTTCTTTGTATTGTAGGACCCAAAAGGTTAGTTTTCATTCGCGTAATAAGTTGCTATTAGAATGGGATGGAAGTTCCTTAGTTCCTAAAAGGAGGTTTATTTCTTATCTTAAAGCCTAAAAGTTGATTTCCAATGGGTGTCTATGTCACCTAGTTCGGGTTAAAGATTCTAGTTCTGAGAGTCCTACCTTGCAATCTATCCCTATGGTTAATGAGTTTGCTAAAGTATTTCCTGAGGATCTTCCTGGTATTCCTCACGGTAAGAAAATAGACTTTTGGATTCATCTTTTAGCAGATACCTATCCTATCTCTATTCCTTCATATAGAATAGCTCCGACTGAGTTAAAAAATCTAAAAGAGTAGTTACAAGATCTTCTTGATATATTTTTCATCCATCCTAGTGTTTCTCTATGGGGTACCCCTGTTCTTTTCCTATGAAAGAAATATGGGTCTCTTTAGATATGTATAGATTATCACCAGTTGAATAAGGTGACAATGAAGAATAAGTGTTATTTTCCTAGGATTGATGATCTTTTAGACCAGCTTCAGGGTGATTGATATTTCTCTAGGATTAATCTTTACTCGGGTTATTATTAGTTGAAGATTAGGGAGACTAATATTCCCAAAACTGCTTTCCAAACTTGATATGGTCACTTTGATTTTTTTGTTATGTCTTTTGGATTGGTGAATGCTCCGACTTCTTTTATGGATCTTATGAACCGAGTTTTTAGGAAATTTTTAGACAAATTTGTTATTGTCTTCATAGATGATATCTTGTTGTATTCTAAGAGTAAGGATGATCATGTCAATCACCTCCGAATTATATTGCAGACTATTAAGGATCAAAGGTTTTATGCTAAATTCTATAAGTGTGAGTTTTGGTTGGATGCTATAACTTTCCTTGGGTATGTTATTTCTAGTGAGAGGATCAAGGTGGATCTATAAAAAGTTGAGGTAGTTAAGAGGTGGCCTTGACCCATGACTCCAAACTATATTTGAAGTTTCTTAGGCTTGGTTGGGTATTCACCGCTCTATTGATGAAGTTGACTCTGAAAAAGGTGAATTTCTTGTGGTCTGATGCATATGAGTGCAACTTTGAGAAGTTGAAATATAAGTTCACTTATTCACAGTTATGACCTTGCTTGAGGGTACTGATGGATTTTTAGTATACTGTGATGCATCCCGCATGGGACTGGGTTGTGTTTTTTGCATCATGGAAAAGTGGTGGATATGCTTCTAGGCAACTTAAGATTCATGAAAGGAATTATCCGACTCATGATTTAGAGTTGGCGGTTGTGGTTTTTGTTTTGAAGATTTAATGCCATTATTTGTATGAGGTATATATAGATTTCTATTCTGATCATAAGATCTTCCAGTATGTGTTTACTCAGAAGGAGTTGAATTTTCAATAAAGATGGGGGATTGAATTACTCAAGGATTATGATATGAGTCTTC
The DNA here is from genome assembly GCA_026120095.1 of Capsicum chinense. Taxonomy (NCBI): domain Eukaryota; kingdom Viridiplantae; phylum Streptophyta; class Magnoliopsida; order Solanales; family Solanaceae; genus Capsicum; species Capsicum chinense. The sequence goes on from JAPEIP010000003.1 coordinate 44,345,227, forward strand.
ACTACCATCCAGGTAAAGCTAATGTGGTTTTTGATACTCTGAGCAGATTATCAATTGTGAGCTTATGTTTTATGGATGAGGAGAAAATCATATTGGTAAAAGATATTCACTAGCTAGCTAATTTGGGATTTTATCTTTTAAACTATGAGGGTGGAAGGGTAATTTTACGAGAAGTGGTTAAATCATCTCTCGATGCTGAGGTAAAGGAGAATCAATATTTTGATCCCATTCTTATATAGATTAAGGATGATATAGGTCAATAAAAGATTATGACCTTTGAGATTTGTGGTAATGGTACTTTAAGGTATCAAGGTAGGTAATGTGTTCCTGATGTTGATGGGCTACAAAAGAGGATTTTCACAAAGGCTAATGAGTTAAGGTATATAGTTTACCCAAGTTTAACCGAGATGTATCATGATTTGAAAGAGATTTATTGGTAGACCAATACGAATAAAGACGTGGCGAACTTCATGGCTAAGTGCATGGTCTATCAGTAAGTGAAGGTGGAGCACTTAATGCCTAGTGGCATGTCTCAAGAGATAGAGTTACCTATGTGGAAGTGGGAGATGATCAATATGGATTTTTTTATGGTTTTTTCACTGCCTCGCACTCAATATGATTTGATTTGGATTATTTTGGATAGGATGACTAAATTTTCTCATTTCTTTCCTTTAAGGACCACCTACTCTAGGGAGTATTATGCTATGTTTTTCATTGAGGATATAATTAGATTGCATAGAGCACCGGTATTTATCATTTTGGATCAAGGTACACAATTCTCCTATCACTTTTAGCGTTCATTTTAGAAAGGTATGGGGACCAAGGTTAACCTTTGCACTGCTTTCTACCCTCAAATGGATGGACAAGTGGAAAAGAATATTCAGACATTGGAGGATATGCTAAGAACTTATGTGATTGATTTTGGAGGCAGTTGGGTAGATCACTTACCCCTTATTAAGTTTATGTATAATAATAGTTATCATTCTAGCATTAGGATGACTTTTTTAGGCCATTTATGGTAGAAGGTGTAGGTATTATATTGAGTGGTTTGAGGTTAGTGAGACTAGGTTGTTTGGTCCTAACTTGGTCCACCAAGCCATATAAAAGGTAAAGATGATCAGGGAGAGACTTAACACTACCCAAAGTTCCCAAAAGTCTTAGATGGATGTGAGGAGAAAGGAGTTAGAGTTTGATGTAAGTGATTAGGTGTTCTTGAAAATCTCTCCTATGAAGGGAGTGATACGATTTGGAAGAATGAGAAGCTCAGTCCCTGTTATGCTGGTCTATATCAGATTTTAAGGAGAGTAGGAAATATTGCCTATGAGTTAGATTTATCTACGAGTCTGGGTTCCATTCATCCAGTTTTTCATGTGTCGATATTGAAGAAATGTGTGGGTGATCCTTCATTGATTATACCTATTGAGGATATTGGTATTTTAGATTCCTTATCTTATGAGAAAGTCCTGATGGAGATATTGGATAGCTAAGTCCATTGGTGGAGGACTAAGTATATGGCTACTGTGAATGTTCTTTGGATGAGTCAAAAGGTGGAAGAAGCTACTTGGGAAGAGGAAGAAGATATGAAGGTCAAGTATCTGTTCTTGCCTCATGTTGGATTGAATTGTTTGAGGTATGGGTTCCCTTTTTGTTTTACCGCTATCTACATTTTGTTCATGGTTTTGTGCTTGCCTTGTGTCTTGTATTCATGCTAATGGGTGCCTTAACTCCTCATTTGGGGACTAATGATCCTGGAGGATAATGTAATACCCCAAGTTTTGAACTCTAAATTTTCTCAGTAATTATGCTTAGTGCTCAGGGTAGACTCACATGACGAGTCGTATAGATCTAATTTTGTCTAACTATTGAGGTTTACCTAAGTTACTATCATGTTCATGATTGTGACCACATGAGTCATAAGGCAATTTCGCGAGTCATGGTGAGTAACTTGTGACCTTAATATTTAGATGGCCCAAGGTTGCTGTCTTGGCAATAACTAGACTCCCCATTGCGTAGGGTGAGGTCATGAGTTATAGGATGGGACCCATGATCTAATCAGTAAGGTAGCCCTGAGGCACTGCCAAAACTACGAGTCGTGGTGATGACTCTTCACCAATGACCACGAGTCACTACCCGATCCGTAGCGACTGGGAGTTATTTTCCTATATATTTTTCATTAAGGGTGATTTAGTCTTTCCCCTTCTTTTAAACTATTCCTATGACATAAAACATCCCCTTATCTCTATTTCCACCCATTAAACATAACATAAATACTCTTCTCTCTCAAATTCCCAAGTTAAGAACAAAGTTAGCGTTTTTAAGGGTTGGTTATCTAAGACTCAAAGTGCAGTTTCTTCTCCAAATTCTTGGTATTTTCTGTCAAGTCTTCCCTAAAAATTATTTTATGAAAACCATATACTTAATTATGGTTTATATGAATTAAATTATTAGGTTTTGAATGGTGGGTTGAGGGTTTTGAATGGTTGGTACTTAGTTGATTTTCCCATGGTTTTGGAATTTTCATTCAGATCTGAATGTGTGCATAGGCATGGTGGATAGGATGGGGGTTGATCTGCCCAAAAAATATGGCTTTTGGTTTGGAATTGGTATTAACCTCAACCAAATTGCATAATTAGTTTTGATATATGGACAATTACCTGGTTTTGCTTACATTACTAAACCACTGTGTTACATTAATGGCTAAATAGATCAAAATGGTTTTGAAAGGCCTTGATGGCCATAGATTAATTTTAAATTGGAACTTTGGAGTCTTATGGCTAATTGGTTTGGTTTGGCATAATGGAATTAGCTTGCAAGCATAATTAATTGGTATGACGATACCATTTGGTAAATGCCTAAATGGATGACTCCTTGGTTAAATGGATGGTTTATGTGTAAATGTTTTAATTTTGGCTTAAAGAGGGTTGTGTAGCTTGCCATAGAAGGTGTAGGTCCCGGGGGACTGATATTGGAAACCACGTTTTTTGGTGTGGGGGTCTTGATGACCATGTGCATAGGTCATATTATATATATATATATATATATATATATTGGAATGGTTGGAGCCTCGGTGGTTTTGGCCCTACCTTTGATTTCTCTGGTTTATGCGGCTAACACGCTCTAGAGCGCTTTAGGAGTTGGAGCTGAACCCATATAGCATGTGGGTTCTCTTAGGACAGTTAGAACTACACAGTCCAGGTTAATGGTTTTAAATCTCATGCTAAACCTTATTCCCTATCCCAACATCATATATATGTATGTATGCATGTATGCGAACATATATATAGAGATTGGTTTGGTTTTTTAATATGGCATTATTTTATCCCTATCCTGAGTTACACGCTAGCGTTCACCTACTAACCATCCTCGGATGCTACATTTTTTAAAAATGTAGTTTCCGAAAACACCTCTTTTACCCCTATGTAACATTGGGAGGATTCTAGTTCGTCAGTTTCTGCGGTGAAGTAGTAAGCTTCCATCTTTTGAAAAGCTTGGCCATTCCATCGGTTTTTTTTCATACTTTAGAAAAGAAGAGTTCCCATTAAAATTATAACTGTCATTGTTACTGTCAGGGTCGGGTCCATGCCCCGACCTAGATTGATAATCAGATTGGTTAGAGGCTTTTGTGGATATGTGTAAGTTGGATGGTGTGGTTGACTCTTAAAGTTTATTTTGAGTTACATTAACTATTTTATCTTTAATCTCTGGTTGTCTTCCACTCATTTATTATTTGGATAATTTTTGGATTGGACAGGCTATGGGGGTGGTCTCCAGTCATCGGTAGACTTGAGACACCCATCACGACTAGGCTCGTAGTTGGGTCGTGTGGAGTCTTTGATCTCAGTTTAACTATCACCTTGTGTGTATCAATTTATTAGACGAGGGTTGATAGCCTCGAATCATTGTTGTAATCTTCTTTTCCCAATCTCAATCTCTCTTGTGAAGACAATATTGAATACAAGCAAGTTCTTAGCATTGGCCACTACTAAGAAACCAATTAAACTAAAGAAGAATCACAATACGAGTTTAAACAATGATCTAGAAGAACCTCACATTTCCCCTACTTTGTTATTCTACTAGGGTTCCCAAAACCCTAGATAAGGTAATTAGCTCCTCATAGTTGTGAAACACTCCATGAAATTCAATAAAGAAAACACATGAATAATCTTACAAACTATTAACAAATAAAACCCACAGTCTCAAATTAGTTAATCAGCTAAAAACCAAGAACAAAGAGATTTCACGATCAAAAGTCAACTTTGAAATTGAAATATGTTTGTCAAAGTATAAATTATGTAAAAGTGCATAAACTAACTAAAAACATCAAAAGAGTATTTATAGATTACATAAAAACCCTAAAAGTTCAAACCAAAGCAAACCGAGAAACTTGGGTCAGCGGCCACATATGATGCCACATATGGGGTATAGGTGGGACCTATGACACATAGGTGCCCATCATAGGTGATAGGAAATTTTCATTTCTGCTTCTTTGAATTTTGACCATCTGACACTTATTTTGGTACCTACGGTGCCGTAAGTGGTACCTATGGATCGTAGGTGACCCTTCATAGGTAACAATCAATACTTTTAACTTTGAATTCATTGAAGTTTGCAACTCTAGAACATACGACAACTACCTAAACCTGTAAGTGCTATCTACCCTATATAGGTAGCCTCATAGGTGGGATTTTCTGATAATCTTGATTCCTTTTCTTCATGTTAAGCTCCAAAACCTAGTTCTCTGCAAAATAGATACAAAAACACATCATATCTACCAAAACAAACCTAATTACTTGCATATATTCCGATTTTAAGCATCAAAAGTGCCATGAAACTATGGCACATCAAGTACAGCCTTTGAGTAAACCTCTATGTAAAATGGAAGCCTAGGTCTTGTCAAGTTCTGTATGACATTCCTCCTGCCCTGCTATTTATTATTTTGATGATGATCAGCTGACAACAAGGGATCAGGTCCCTGGGTCTTTATGAATTCAGCAAAGCTATCACTGTTCTACGTAGTTTTGTCTTCTAGTGTAACAAACTACATCGGTGAGCTTGTACCTATCAGGCCACCTGCCCCAATCAGATTTCTACCTTAATCATTGTTCTACTATAAATAGAAAACAATGCTTCTCAATTGAGGAGTTTTTGCAATTTGCTGTTCATGAGAGAAATTGACAAAAACTCAAATAATGCTCAAGTCCCAAACCTTTGTGTCCTGAGAGAGTTTGTGTTCTTGAGTCAAGTCTTGGATTGTAATTGAATTACTCATGCTATAAGAGTAATGGTTTTTCTTCTTTTTCTTAAGAGTTCTTAGGTAGAGTTACCTGAGTTAGATATTGGTTAGAGTTAATCAATATTAAAGTGAGTTCTTGGCAGAGTTGTCAAGGTAGGCTTGTAGTAGAGTTATTACAAAAAGGTGGAGCCTAGAGTTGGGTTCAAATTGAGTCTGTAATCATGAGGTTGATTATAGTAGATTATTGAGTGCTTTTGAGGGCAAGCCGTGGTTTTTCCTTCCTTGAGAAAGGAGGTTTCCACGTTAAATATTTTTGTTCTTTAAATTCCTGCAAAGTTTTAGCTTTCTTACTCTTTTACTGTGTTATTTTCTATGACTGACTATAAGGGGCCTAGTCCCTCTAATATGGTGCAAACCCCCATGTTTCATCAATTAGTATCAGATCAAGGTCACTGTAAAAGGTTCATAACTAGAGTGATTTATTTATCATGGTTTCTCCACCTAATTTGGAAGAAGGGAAATCTACCTCGAGACCATCCTATTTTATTAAGCAGTACTATGGGTAGTGAAAAACCAGGATGTTTGACTTCATTATGGTTGAGGACAGTGAGCTGATGGATATAATACTTGATAGTCCTTATGTCCCTATTAGAGAGCTCAAAGAATTAGACATAACAAGAATGATTGTAAAAAATAGGAGAGAGTTTGATGATGAAGATCAAAAGAAAGTTGAGAAAAATTACAAGGCAAAGAAATTGCTTGTCTGTGGTATAGGACCTGATGAGTATAACAGGATTTCTGCTTGTGAAAATGCTAAAGAAATCTGGGATTGTCTAAAGACTGCTCATGAGAGAACAACTAATGTGAAGGATTCTAAAGTTGACATGCTAATCTACTCAGTATTAAACCTTCACCATGAAAGAATGAGAGACAATTTAAGAAATACATGCAAGATTCACTTCTATCATAAATGAGCTACACTGCTTAGGAGAAGTGATTCCTTTTTATAAGCAAGTGAGAAAAATTCTAGGTGTTCTTTCTAAGTCCCAAGAATGCAAAGTGGATCCTATTACTAAGGCAAAAAAAATCTAAACACTCTCACTATGGATGAACTCATTGGTAATCTAAAGACCCATGTTCTCAATAAGCAGCAAAGACAAGATAAGAAGAAAGCAGAAAGGGAAAAATATCTGGCACTGAAGGCTTAAAACTCTAATTTAAGTGAACAAGACACTGATGTTGGCTATTTGGCAAAAAAATTGTTAGATCTATGAAGAAAAATAGTCTGTTTCAAATAAGAGAAAGTAGCAGCAAAAAGGGTGGCAATGTTGAAGTTCGTCATAAATATGGAAGTCCTGAGCATTTTATTAAGCACTATCCAATGCACAAAATAGATTATCAGGAATATATCAAGACTGGAGGTGACAAAGGAAAAAACAGGGACTAGGTCCCTGTAAAATCAAGAAAAAGATTACAACTGATTATGCAGTAAGGCAAGCTCTAATAGTATGGGGAGATTCCTCTAGTGAATCTAATGAAACTGAGAAGGATAAAGATATGTCCATGATGGCTTTGGAGGAGTGTGAAGTTACCTATGATTCTTTGTTTGCTCTCCTGGAAAACACTGAAGATGTAGAAGAAAATGAGGTAACTCTCTCTGACATTAAGAAAAATTTAGATAACTACTCTGCTAGAAAGATAAAGAAGATGGAAAATATGTTAATTGATTCTCTGTGTGAACTAACTACCGAAAAATGCCCTAGAAGAGAAAGTAGAGAATGAGTAGCTTGAATTAATTACTTTAACTCTCCAGATATTTAAAACAGAAGAATAGTTTTCTAAGTTGAAATTTGATAATTTGAGTTTATTGAGTCAACTGGAGAAAGTAAATGATTCTGATAATAAAGAGAAGAAAAAAGCTCCAAAGCTTCAGATTAAGCTTAAAGATAAATTGAGGGATTCACAAAAGCACCTTATGACTGCCCTCGTTAAGAATGATGAGTTAGAAAAGGACTTAGTTCGTCTACGGGACAAAATTAACAAATCACTAAAATAGACCACATCCTCACAAATCCTTTCTAATTTAACTGGTCCAAGTCTCAATAATGGTAAAGGGCTTGGATTTCAGTACAATACCCAATTACTTGGGTCTCATGGGAAATATGTTCATTGTATTAGAAACAGGGTCCACAAACATCTATGTACTTATTTTGGAAGAGATGGACGCTTGAGGAAAATTTGTCTGTATTGGCTTAGAACTAGATTAAGCAGTGCTAATTACATCCAACAGGAGAATTATTATCCTAAGGGCTTTATGCCCTTGAAAATGTGAAGAAGTATTCTCTACCTAAATGGGCTAAGAATATTTGATCATACCTTTGTCATCCTATTGGGAACTCAAACTCAAGTGGGTTCCCAAATCTAATAAATGTCAATGTTTGCAGGTAAGAGGAGGGTAATGCAGTTAGAACTGATTCATGGATAGTGGATGTTCAAAGCATATGATAGGGAGGACAAACTTCTTTCTTTCTCTCAAGATACTTCAAGGTAGAGGTATCTCTTCTGAAAATGATAAAAAAAGGCTATATTCATGGTGTGGGAAAGATTGGAAAAATCATTTAATCAAGCAATATAAGATATGTACTATGTGAATGGCCTCAAGTACAGTCTTCTAAGTGTTTTTCAAATCTGTGACAAAGGCAATGAGGTTAAATTTTCAACTGATGGATGTACTATATCAAGCTTGAAATCTGAGAAAGTTATTTTCTAATCCAAGAGAATAAAAAATATGTATGTGGCTGATTTAGAGTCTGTGTCTAATGGGGAATTAACTTGCGTAAGTGTTCAAAGTGAAAATGCTGACTTATGGCACAGAATGCTAAGGTATGTGAGTTTTTTTTTGTTGAATAAGTTCATTTCAAGGGACCTAGTCTAAGGCATGCCAAATGTAAAGTTTCCAAGCAATAAGGTTTGTAATGCCCGTGTTAAGGGAAACAAACCAGGTCTTCCTTTAAGATGAAGAAGCAGGTGACTAGTTCTAGACCCCTAGAGATACTGTATATAGATCTATGTAGACTTATTAAAGTCCAAAGTAGAGGAAAGAAGTATGTGTCTGTGATTATGGATGACTACTCAAGGTTCACTTGGACAATGTTCTTGAGAACAAAGAATGAAACCTATTAAGTTTTAGTTACCTTTGGTAAGAAAATTCAAATGAAGATGAATTATAAGATTGCTCAATTCAGATCAATCATGGAACTGAATTTGGGAACTCCCAAGTTGTAGGATTTTGTGTTGAAAATGGAATCATTCATAACTTCTCTACACCAAGGACTTCTCAGCAAAATAGATTTGTCAAAAAAAAAAAAATAGAAACCTCATATAGATTTTCAGGAACATGCTGATTGGTAGTGGGCTTCCAAAGAACTTTTGGGATGAAATTGTAAACACTTCTTGCTATGTGAAAAATAGGTGCTTGATTAGATCACTCCGGAACAAGCCCTCATATGAGCTTGTGTTCAATAGAAAGCCTAAGCTTGACTAGTTAAGACCTTTTGGGTGTAAATGCTTTGTTCTAAACAATGGGAGGAATGATCTAGAAAAGTTTGGCTCGAAAAGTGAAGAAGCATTATTTGTTGGCTATTCACTACTAGAAAAGTGGGCTATGGTAACGATAGTTTAGGAGACGGTTATAGAACTGTCACTATAGACTATCCATGGTGACAGTTATAACCGTTTCAATATGTAACCAGGCTAATGGGATAATTAACTAAAATAACAATCGCGTATTTTTTAAACCATCCTAATAAACTGACCTATAGTAATGGTTAGTAGAACCTTCGCGATAGGTCACCTATGGCTACGATTAATAATGTACAAAAAATAAATGACCGGCTATTTTTTCCTCAACTACTCATTAGAACCCGCTTAAATTTATATAATAATTTAAAAAATAAAAAAAGAATGAGAAAAGCTAAAAGTTTAGGGTTAGAAGCTATCTTCTTCATTCTGTTCTTCTTATTGTATGATCTTAGGGTTAGCTTCGCCATTTTTTTCTCCCTTGTTCGCGGCTAAAAAGCTATCTTCATTCTCTTTTTCTTATTTTCTAAGCTTAGGGTCAGCATCGCCTTTTCATTCTCCCTTGTTAGTGACTAAAATTAGCAGCAGAATTCAAGGGTAAATTGGCAGCAGAATTCAAGCTATTGTCTTGCAATTGTTCTGGGATTAAGAGTTGTAAGTAACCTATTTCTTCTTCCTTTTTTTTTCTTTGTCTGAATTTCAAGGGTACGGATAAAATTGAAAGTTTATGATTGTTCAGGGATAAAATTAGAAGAAGAATAAGAGGGTTGTCTTGAGATTGTTCTGGGATATAGACTTGTAAGTAACGAAAATGGGATTTAGGGTTCACTAAGTTAATTTGTCACCCAAACAGAGTTGTAAGTAACGAAAATGATGGAAAAACCTCTTTTCCGCCAGTTTATGCTTTAGTTAAGGTTCATTTTCCCAAACTATTGTGTTGATTTTGATTTTTTAGTATTTTTGGTGCATTACAGTGTAAGGTGTTCCTCGATCAACTTCTACTTTTTGGACTCGATTGACTTCTACTTTTCGGATAAAGGCTGTTTTTTCAGTTAAAGGTGTTCTTACTGTGAAAGTGGTTATTTTTGTGGGTTTTGTTTTCCAAATCTCGACACTGTTTTATGTAAGAATGAATGTATATATTGTTCTATAAAGTGTTTCATTTCCTTGCAGAAACTAAAATGGGATAATTAGGGGCAAGGGATATCGATATATTACAATATCCATTTAAAATCTTATTAATAGTGTGATCACAGATCCTACAAGTATTTCTTAAAAATCCATTGTGATACGCTAAGGGCATCTCCTGTAATGCCACCTATTACTTGTTCCCTCCCTATGAGTTTAATCTACATTAAGGTTCCAGTAGTAGTTGGTTGTCATCTATTGGACTTGCGTTAATGAAACTATTGGTTGATGTATGATTCATCTGTCTAGATTGTTTTATATTGAGTATTGTTCTATTTTGAGACGAGGGTCTTTTGGAAACATCCTCTCTTTATTATTTTTGAACTGTAACAACTTCAATAAATTATTTTGTAGAAAGAAGAAAATAAAAAATAAAAGGACTTTTATGCAGAAGAAACCTATTAATATGCCTTTTAATACCTGGTATGCTTTGAGAATTTAGAATCTTATTTGCTAGGGTAAGATATTGTAGTTAGAGTTTTTAGTTTCGCACAACCATGATCAGCATATCTCATTTGGTACAGTTTGTTCGAGCTGATGATTTTGTTGTAATTCAAATGGTTATTGTTTGGCTGTACTTATGGAAATAGGTTTTCATTGCTTTATGAGGGTTTAAATAAGGCTATAGCAGGCTTGTTTGTGTGTTTCAAGTTGATTACATGTCTATTTAACTCCTTTATAGCTAGAAAAATTATTTCTTAAGTTTCTTCGAAAAATCAAACAATGTGTTCAATTAGATGACTTTAATTTTCTATATTAGTACTTTTGAGTTGATGATTTCACATGGTCATAAAAAAGTTAGGATTAAGTTGCAGTAGGACACCAAGTAGTGACCACTTCAGTATTTTGGTTTGAGGTGCGGATTTGGCAATTAAAACAACGATAATATGATAGGATACTTCCGCTTCACTCTTGTTTTTTCTCTTAACATATATGAAGTCATAATTCCTCTATCAAAGATGTTTCCAATAGCATGATTCCTGAAATGTATGTACCTTATACTATATGCCTATATCCTCATACATTAGTCTCTTGTTTTTTATACTTGAGCTAAGGGTCTACCGAAAACAACCTCTCTACCTTCATACATCAGATTTTTTGTTTCTTCCCAGTGTGTAGAAACAGATGTCTGGTATGCATCATGTTTAGCTAACTATCCAATACATGCTGCCTTAGAATTTCACTGTGTTTTCCAGACCATCCTCCATGGCTGCTTCCTTACATATTTTAGTTATCCTTTTGGTTTATTCAGTTTTGGTTGTCTTATATGTTCATCAATTTTTCTTGTTCCATCTTAAACTTATACAGGTTTGTATTAAAATGAATCAACAAGATCCTTTAAATAACAAAAGAGAAAGGAACAGGACATTTAGTAAACCTGGATCATTAACAGCCATGGCAAATAAATAATGGCGTATGCTGACAATAAAGAAAACTGTTCAAGTTATACGATCGGAGAAAGAGAATCTTCTAAAGTTAATTGAACAAGAGCAGCCACAAGTAGAACCACCAACACCACAATCTAGATAAATTGAACAATCTGTAGTGGAGCACCATGTTGTAGAGGAGTAGGATGCAGAGGATGATCAACATGTAGAGGATCAGGTCCAAATGACAGATTCAGACACTCCTACAACCGCTGAACATTCTGAAGTGCGAGGTAATATATAGCTTAAAAATTTATTGAATTGATTTATGACCTCTAATTTCTTCTATTTTCTTATAGCTGAAGGTCCTTTAACTAGAAAAACAAGAGGCAAAATACAAATGCACAAGGTATATGGCCGGCAAGAGAAAAAATTGATCACATTAAACTGGAACAACCAACCTGTCGGTCCCACAGATAATATTATAAATAAGTTGGGCAGCTTCCTAGGCACATTGGAAAGGAAAGCGGCACTTTTCCAATTGGATATATTTGATTGGAGGCATATGGATACTAAGCAGGAGTTATTGGAATATACTCAAGTTTGTGTTCTGAATCTTTGATATATTTTTAGTTGAGCGGTTCTGTGTCTATGAATGTGGTGGATACATTTTTTAACTTTATCTACTTTTTTTGTGTTTTTATTGACATTTGAATATCAAGATACATATCATTATTTCTAACAGAATAGAACCAACTTGTAGGCAAAATATGATATTCCTGATGCTGTAAAACATTGGGTTTTGAAAAGAATTCAAGATTCTTGGAGAAAGCATAGAAATGATTTGAAAAGAGATCATTACGATCCATATGATGATCATGTTGTTTGATTGAATAAAAATCCCGATAGTGTTCCAGAATGTTAATTTAAAGAGCTCCTCGTGTGTTGGAAGTTTGAAAATTTCAGGTAAAATGTATTTCACAATTTGCGATCATATTATTGTTAGTGCTACAGATGGAGCATTTTAATACTATAGTTAACATTACTGATTTTCTACTTCATCAGAGGTAGAGGTATGGACTGCGTACATCTTACCCCCCCAGACCCCACTAAGTGGGAATACACTGGGTTTGTTGTTGTTTTTGTTGTAGTTAACATTACTGATTCATTTTTTTAGAAAATGTCTAAAACCAATACCGAGAATTGAAAGAAGCTGATGAATCCACACATTACAGGGAAGAAGAGTTTTGCTTTAGTTCACAACAAATTAGTGTGTTCTCTAATTTATTATTTCATTATAACTATTCATTTAAATAGTTTTTGATATTCACTAAATATCATATGAATAGGAATATAAGAAGGGGGAATCTTTGTCTATAAATGAGATGTTTGTGGTCATAAGAGCAAGAAAACCTGATCGTACATACAAGTCATCTAATGAGGACACCAACAGTAAAATTGTATGAAACTTATCTTTTTCAAGTTTATATTGACATAAATGATCAATTCTTTACTTTTACTTACTTGAATGTGCTTTTTACTATATGATTATTTGGCTCAAATGGAGTGAATTGAAACACGGCAGGGAGCAAATGAACGGCCCGTTGATGCATTTTCAGTTGTCATGGGTGCTGAACATCCGGGACGTGTAAGACTGCTTGGAGGGGGGTTACAAAGTCTTCTTTGAAAATATTAAATGGCAGCTTCAAATAAACTTTAAATACCACAAATATGTTGTGCAACAAATGCAAGAAAGGATGCAAAAAATGGAGGATTAAATCGAGGAGCAAAAGAGAAAAATTCGACAAAAAGTTGTTGCAGATGTAATTACTCAACTTCAGAATACAGGAATAATTGATCTGAAGATACTGGTGGCATTGTCCATTCCTTCACCAACGGAATCGACTTCTACACTAGCAGCCAGTTAAAATAGTCAACGTTAGTATTTGAAATTCTAAATTGTACTCTATTTTATGTGGTGGCTGATATTGTTGTGTTATTTTACTGTATTGGAGTGTTATTTGTGGTTGGTAATTAAGAGAAAAGAGTCATTAGAATGGAGTCTTGTGAATTTTTGAATTGGTTGTTGAAGTGTTGTTATTGGTTGGTAAGAGAGTGTTCTGGATTGAAGTGTTATTGGACTCTTGTGGCTGGTTGGTAAGAGTGTTATGAATTGGAGTGTTATTTGTGGTTGTATTTCTGATGTTGATTTAAAGCAAACAATGGAGTTGCCTTCAACATCTGACATGGAAACCTCAAATAAGCTCAGCAATGTCTCTTTTTTGTTTTAGTCCATCGAGTTTTCTTTGGTTTCCCACTTGATTCTAGTTCTATTACAGCGTCTTCATCATTGATGTTACCCTCTATATCAGATATGGAATCACCAAACGAACTCTCCATATTTTTTTTCTTTTGGGTTCGTACCCTAGGTTTTTTGGGTTCTTCAATTGACCCTAATGTATTTTCGGCTTCCTCATCATTCACGCGATCATCTTCCAAAGTCTCAACTACTTTCTTTCATCTGGATGAAACTGAAGGTCTTTTTATTGTCCTGCTAGTCTTTTTTCGAGCACTAACTACCTCTATCTCAGATAACTCCTCAGCTCTGGAGTTCCTTCTTTAGATAACTTTTACATGATCTTGCATGTTGTTGATCTAACTCTCATTTTTGTATTTTATCTTCTTACTGCCGTTTTTATGTTAATGCACACCATTAATGGGATTATTGATATGAATCTTAGTTGTAATGATGGCTCTCCCTATTTTGCATTCGGATCCTTATTGACATACACCTTTAAGGGGTTGGAAGTAGTACATAACCGACCACTTTTCTTTTTTCCTCCGAGGGTATGCTTTTTTAATGTGTTGATGCTTATAGACCGTGATATTTACAGATTTATGGTTTAAGTGGTTGTGTTTGCGAGTCTGTAGCTATCCCGTTAAACTAAGCTCATCTGCCAACTGAAGATACTTATAAGGCTGATTCACAGTGAGTGTAGTGAACTGTCCATCAAACAAGATAATTTTATGTTGGCTTTAGTACTTTACAATGTTCCATTTTAGTCGCTCGCTATGGGTTTTCAGGATCCCAAAGTGGTTGAAATACTAACTTGAGGTCATAGTAAGACCATCTACTAACTTTTTATATGCTATAAGCTAAAATAGCCCCTAGCACAGCAGACCCTTCTAATAAAACTGCAGTTTTAGGAAAATGAATGAATTCCAAATGCTTTAAATCAACATCATAAATGCCATAAGATATTATACCTACAACCTGTCCAGTTACAAGTCCCTCCAGGCCATAAAATCTGGAGATGAATTTTCATGAAAGAAATAGTCATATGCTATCATAGGCGCTTCTAATTTCCTTGGAGATTCTCAATGCACCATGTGCTGAACCATACTTAAGCCTGAAATAAGATTAGCGATGAACCAATCTTGGAATATATTATGAAGTTGAATTATAATGTCTGTATAATTTGATTTCTTTTTAGTTTTATCTATTTGGACTGATATGTTCTTTAGGGTGTGCCTCTATTCAGTCTCTTAGTCTTGATTGTTTCTTTACCCCTTCTTTGAGGATATTAGTTGTGGTCAGAATAAGCCGCACTTTAATTGACTTAATTGAAAGTGATAGATATGGTCTACTATGTAAAGTAAGTGTTGCACGCACAAGTCTTTGATGCAATAAGGTAAACGCTGAAGTGTCAAACTTTATTATCTGAGAGATAAAAAGATGGGCTTACGGCTATTGACACATAACATTTGTTTATGATCAAGCAAATTTTGTGCAGTGTTCTTAGAGATAGTAAAATCAAGAGATGTCATCATGAAATTGCTATATCATAAGGGTCTCCCAAACTAAGATAAGGCTTAACCAACTGATGTTTATAAACTAGAACTATTAGCATTTCACAAGTAAAGAAACAGATGATACTGAAAGGCCAAATATGTTATTAATTGACATGACAATGACTACTCAATAATGATAATATAGTGCAGGAGTAGCCTAACACTGCTATCTTAAATGATCTATACTTTCAAATATGCGCAACATGTCAATCTTTTCTTACAACGCTGATGTTGAAGGACCAGAAATTTATGAGGTACTACATATTTGTGGACCTTATGATTATCTTTACTGCTTCCAAGAAATACTGCATAAGGCATCTTGATGAACACCTGCAGAATTGGATATAGAAAGACATACAGTGATTCAGTGTCTTGAAAATCAATAGAAAAAAGCATATCCAAGATTAGCATTTTGATTTACTACTTTGATATTTAGATATCATTGTTTATCTCTAGCTCGATCTTTCATGTAATGCATATAAGTCTTGATTAGTAAATAGTAGATGCAATAATAAGTTAGGAGAAAGGAAAAGAGGGGGAAAAAGAATGGACTATATTGGTTTCAACCTTCTCTTTTTTGTATTGACTATTTCTGCTAACTTTTGATTCCATAGGATTCGTATTTATGCTGGTGGTGTTGGTGTACTTCAAAAACTCCAACATGAAAGTAAAGAAGAGAGGAAATATTTCATAATTTAATTGAATTAGAATATTCCCCTGTGTTCTCTTTGACGTGACTGGTCAGTCTCTGTGAAGTAGATGCCGGCGGCGAAACAACACCGAAGATAGGTAGGCACACTTCTCTCTCTCTTTCTTTCTTGGTCTCCCTCTCTTTCCCCCTCTCTCCCTTCTCCACTGTCAGCGGATTTATGAAGGCAACAACTAGCTGGTTACTGGTCTGCGATCGGATTCGATGAACTGGTTCGATGGACGCTAGTGGTGAAGGTGGCGAAGACATAAAATATAGGTGGGGGTCTCTACCGGATATTGAACTACTGTCCAGAATTAAGCCAGGGACTTTTTGGCGAAGTGATTCCGACGACCCAATTGGGTAAGTCCATAGAGCTTGTGAAGATTCTTAGAAAGAGGAGGATTAATATTGTGTGTGTTCAAGAGACCAAGTGGGTAGGGTCTAAGGCTAGGGATG
>JAPEIP010000003.1:44361692-44388088 GCA_026120095.1 Capsicum chinense
TTTTTAGTTTTATCTATTTGGACTGATATGTTCTTTAGGGTGTGCCTCTATTCAGTCTCTTAGTCTTGATTGTTTCTTTACCCCTTCTTTGAGGATATTAGTTGTGGTCAGAATAAGCCGCACTTTAATTGACTTAATTGAAAGTGATAGATATGGTCTACTATGTAAAGTAAGTGTTGCACGCACAAGTCTTTGATGCAATAAGGTAAACGCTGAAGTGTCAAACTTTATTATCTGAGAGATAAAAAGATGGGCTTACGGCTATTGACACATAACATTTGTTTATGATCAAGCAAATTTTGTGCAGTGTTCTTAGAGATAGTAAAATCAAGAGATGTCATCATGAAATTGCTATATCATAAGGGTCTCCCAAACTAAGATAAGGCTTAACCAACTGATGTTTATAAACTAGAACTATTAGCATTTCACAAGTAAAGAAACAGATGATACTGAAAGGCCAAATATGTTATTAATTGACATGACAATGACTACTCAATAATGATAATATAGTGCAGGAGTAGCCTAACACTGCTATCTTAAATGATCTATACTTTCAAATATGCGCAACATGTCAATCTTTTCTTACAACGCTGATGTTGAAGGACCAGAAATTTATGAGGTACTACATATTTGTGGACCTTATGATTATCTTTACTGCTTCCAAGAAATACTGCATAAGGCATCTTGATGAACACCTGCAGAATTGGATATAGAAAGACATACAGTGATTCAGTGTCTTGAAAATCAATAGAAAAAAGCATATCCAAGATTAGCATTTTGATTTACTACTTTGATATTTAGATATCATTGTTTATCTCTAGCTCGATCTTTCATGTAATGCATATAAGTCTTGATTAGTAAATAGTAGATGCAATAATAAGTTAGGAGAAAGGAAAAGAGGGGGAAAAAGAATGGACTATATTGGTTTCAACCTTCTCTTTTTTGTATTGACTATTTCTGCTAACTTTTGATTCCATAGGATTCGTATTTATGCTGGTGGTGTTGGTGTACTTCAAAAACTCCAACATGAAAGTAAAGAAGAGAGGAAATATTTCATAATTTAATTGAATTAGAATATTCCCCTGTGTTCTCTTTGACGTGACTGGTCAGTCTCTGTGAAGTAGATGCCGGCGGCGAAACAACACCGAAGATAGGTAGGCACACTTCTCTCTCTCTTTCTTTCTTGGTCTCCCTCTCTTTCCCCCTCTCTCCCTTCTCCACTGTCAGCGGATTTATGAAGGCAACAACTAGCTGGTTACTGGTCTGCGATCGGATTCGATGAACTGGTTCGATGGACGCTAGTGGTGAAGGTGGCGAAGACATAAAATATAGGTGGGGGTCTCTACCGGATATTGAACTACTGTCCAGAATTAAGCCAGGGACTTTTTGGCGAAGTGATTCCGACGACCCAATTGGGTAAGTCCATAGAGCTTGTGAAGATTCTTAGAAAGAGGAGGATTAATATTGTGTGTGTTCAAGAGACCAAGTGGGTAGGGTCTAAGGCTAGGGATGTGGATGGTTATAAGCATTGGTACTCTAGGAGCGAGAGGCGTAGGAATGGAGTTGGCATCTTAGTAGATGAAGAGCTTAGAGGTCAGGTAGTAGAGGTAAAGAGGATTAGCAATAGGTTGATGACTATTAAGTTGGTCATTGGAGGGTTTACCCTGAACATATGTAGTGCTTATGCGCTGTAAGTGGGCTTGGATGGGGAGGAGAAGATGCAGTTTTGGGAGACTTTGGATGAGGTGGTGAGAGATGTGTCTAGCTCAGAGAAGATTGTTATAGTAGGAGATTTCAATGGGCAAATCGGGGCGTTACCGGGAGGCTTTGGTGATGTGCATGGTGGTTTTGGTTTTGTGAAAGAAATAAAGAAAGGGCTACTCTATTGGATTTTGTGAGGTCCTTTGGGCTGGTGGTGGTGAACTCAGGCTTCTCTAAGAAAGAAGATCACCTTATCACCTTCAGAAACACGATAGCCAAGACCCAGATTAACTTTTTGTTGCATAGAAAAAGGGATAGGGTGTTGTGTATGGACTATAAGGTCATCCCGAGTGAGAATCTTTTGACCCAGCATAGGTTCTTAGTTATGGATTTGGGTATAAAGAAGGATACAAAGAGAAGGGGTGAGGAGTGTAGACCTAGGATTAAGTAGGGCGGCTTGACGCCAGTGAATACGTGAGAGATAGGGGAGAAGTTAGCGGGAATAGGGGTGTGAGAGTGTAGGGGGGATTTGGATAGTATGTGGGATAGGGTGGCTAGGTGAATCAGGGAGAATGCTAGTGAGGTATTGGGTATTTCTAGGGGCTAATCCAGGCATCATCGGGGGGATTGGTGGTGGAATAAAGAGGTTAAGAAGAAAGTAGAGACCAAGAAAGGGGCTTATGCTAAGTTGGTTGAGAGTAAGGACGAAGAAGAGAAGCGGGTAAATAGGAAAGAGCACAAGTTAGCTAGGAAAGAGGCTAAGTTAGTAGTTACGGTGGCTAAGACGGCAGCATTTGAGAGCTTGTATGCGGGGTTAGAGGAGAAAGAAGGGGAAAAAAGTTATTTAGACTCGCTAAGGCTAGGGAGAGGAAGGGTCGTGACCTCGATTAGGTGAAGTGCATTAAGGGAGAGGACGGTACAGTATTGGTAGAGGGCGGCCACATTAAGAATAGATGGCAGTCGTATTTTCATAGGCTCTTGAATGACGAAGAGGATAGAGCTATTATGTTAGGGGAGCAGAGCTGGAGCACTCAGAGAAGTGTCAGGATTTTAGTTATTGTAGACATTTTAAGGTAGAGAAGGTTAGAGAGGCTGTTCGCAGGATGCGAAGGGGTAGGGCAACGGGACCTGATAAGATACCTGTGAATTTTTAAAAGTTTTTTGGCGAGGCTGGTTTAAGGTGGTTGACTGGATTATTTAACAGAATTTTTAAGACGGTGAAAAATGCTTGAGGCTTGGAGGTGGAGTACTATGATCCCTTTTTAGAAGAACAAGGGTGACATTCAGAGTTGCAATAACTATAGGGGTATTAAGTTATTGAGTCACTCTATGAAGATTTGGGAGAGGGTGGTCGAGGTGAGGCTGAGATGGATAGTGTCTATTTTAGAGAACCAGTTTGGATTTATGCCTGGACGCTCGACGACAGAGAAAATTCACCTGGTATGAAGGCTAGTGGAACAGTATAGGGAAAGGAAGAAGGACCTGTACATAGTGTTTATCGACTTGGAGAAGGCATATGACAAAGTCCCCAGGGAGGTGCTTTGGAGATGCTTGGAGGTAAGTGGAGTCCCATTGGCATATATCATAGCAATTAAGGACATGTATGATGGAGCTAAAACTCAGGTGAGGACGGCGGGAGGAGACTCAGAGTATGTAACTGTCTTGATAAGATTGCATCAGGGATCTACTCTTAGTCCCTTTTTGTTTGCTTTGGTGATGGATGTGTTGACGCGGTGTATTCAAGGAGAGGTGCCCTGGTGTATGCTTTTTGCAGATGACGTAGTTTTGATTGATGAGATGTGGGGGGTGTGAATGATAAATTAGAGGTGTGGAGACAAACTCTTAAGTCTAAAGGGTTCAGGTTGAGTAGGAATAAGACAGAGTATTTAAAATATAAGTTTAATGACGTGAGGTTGGAGAATGAGGTGGTAGTGAAGTTGGAATCATAGGTGGTATGTAAGAGGGATAGGTTCAAGTATCTCGGGTCTGTGATTCAGGGTAACAGTGAGATTGACGAGGATGTCTCGCATCATATTGGGGCAGGATAGATGAAGTGGAAGCTCGCTTCAGGGGTGTTGTATGATAAGAAGGTGCCGCCAAAGGTTAAAGGTTAATTCTATAGGGTGGCAGTCCGCCCGGCCATGTTGTATGGAGCGGAGTGTTGGCCAGTTATGAACTCCCACATTCAAAAAATGAAGGTGGCGGAAATCCGGATGTTGCGTTGGATGTGTTAGCTAACTAGGGGGATAGAGTTTGGAATGAGACTATCAGGAAGAAGGTTGGTGTGACTTCAGTGGAGAATAAAATGCGGGAAGTCCGATTGAGATGGTTCAGACATGTGATGAGGAGGGGCAAGGATGCCCCGGTTCATAGGTATGAGAGGCTAGCTTTGGATGGGTTTAGGCAGGGTAGGGGTAGGCCGAAGAAGTAATGGGGAGAGGTGATTAGGCGGGAGATAGAGCAGTTATAGCTCACTGAGGACATGACCCTAGATAGAAAGATCTAGAGGACGCGAATTAGGGCAGAAGGCTAGGGTCAGGTTGGGTCTCTAGTGTAGGGAATTACTTGGTGGGGGTATTATTCTTGTTATGATACCTTGTTTCATGCTTTATTATGAATCTGTTTACTTTTCTCTGTTTACTGTTACTTGTGGGTGTCATATTTATGTTATGCCATCTTTTCCATGCTTTACTATGAATTTGTTTAGTATTCCGTATCTCGAGCTGGGGGTCTATCAGAAACATCCTTTCTACTTCTTTAGAGATAGAGGTATGGACTACATACATCTTACCCTCCCTAGACCTCACTATGTGGGAATACACTGGGTTTATAGTTGTTGTTGTTGAATTTTCATGCAAGAATATCATGCAATTAATAGATCAAGTATATAGGACCTTTTTCATCATAGTGAATTCTCATACAAGAACAGGGTGAACTAAGGGACTCTTATTTTTAGGTTGGACAGGCTAGATTCACAGATACACACATATCCTTGATTTGATTAATCGAGTTCTATTTGATCTTTTCCAACTTTTGTTGTTCTTCTTGTGTAGTTTGTTGCTCAACTTTACTTTTATTTTTCTTATTGTTGTAGGTGATCATGACATAGAAGATGGTGGGAACAAAATTGATGAGCTAGACTTGACCTAAGAGATCAATCACATTGGCTTCATGCCACATAGCTGTTGGAAAAACTTGTGCATGTTTTAATTGAGATCGATCACATTTGACCGAGTATATATACGTAGTTTCAAACATCTTTTATTTTTGAACATTGAAAACTTGTGTGTTTTGATTTTTTTGCATGGTCAAAAAATTATTTGGTCTCTTATTAGTTGAGATTTTGGGAATTTATAGTTACCAGTACTCTTGATGATTAATATATATGTACATTTTGTGTTATGATAGCTTTATAAAATCATTGCAATAACATTACATAGTATTGTTGATGAATAGTTAAATTTTGGCTGTAGGGACAGTTATTTTAGGCAATTGTCCTAATAGCCTAAAATAACTGTCCCTATAGCCAAAAATAATAGTTGCTATAGCTTACAAAATAACTGTCCTATAAAGCTTTTAGGATGGTTTGTAGCTGTCACATAGCTAGCCGTCCAAATATAAATTAAACCGTCAAATCATCACTATAACTAAAAAAAACGTCGCAATAAGTTCTATCGGGATGGTTGAAAACCATCCCAACATATAATAACCATCGCAAAAATTTTTATGGGGATGGTTGAAAATTGTTCCAATATATAAATCCCGTCGCAAAAAGTTATATGGGGACGGTTGAAAACTGTCCCAAAATTTAAGAAACTGTCACTATAGGTTGATACTTAAGCGGTACACAATCGTCCTAATAGCCTCATAACCGTGGCCTTATCATTAAAATAACCGTCGCCATAGTTTATATATAGGAACGGTTTGGAACCGTCCCAATACCATGGAAACCATCGTCATATGGTCACTGTTACAAACCGTTGCTAAAGGCCGAGATATTGCTATGGTTTTAATAACCATCGCCGTAGGCCTATTGTAACGCCTCCAGTTGTGTCCGTTCTCTAACCGTCGCTATAGGTCTATTAGAACAGTTATGATAGCTATGAAGACTGTATAAGAACCGTCACCATAGCCCATTTTTCCACTAGTGATTTCTCAACAAGAAAACATACAGAGTTTTTAATAAAAGAACTTTGTGTGTTGAAAAAAGTAAACATATGGTCTTTAATGAGTCAGGAAAGCTAATGAATCCAGGTGATAGTAAAGAATTAGAAATTGAAGAACTCATTACTATTCAAGGGGATGATTTCCTGAAGATGATGGTCAAGAGGTTAATGATGTAAATGAGATTGATGAAAGTGATGATGATATTGGATCTCAATAACAAAACCCAACTCCAGTTGAAGAACAATCGAAAGGATCCAGTCATACTCCTCAGGGACCTAGTCCCAGTGGAACTAATCTCAGAAGGTCAAACTGAAGGCATTAATCATCTCATCCACTTGAGAATCTGACTACACGTTTGGAATTTAGAGTCCAAACAAGAGCTCAAGAAAGAAATTCCATCGCATTCTTAGTATTCCTCTCCCAAATTAAGCCTAAAATGTGAAAGAAGCTCTAAAAGATACCGGCTGGGTTAATGCAATGCAGAAGGATCTTCAGTAATTTGAAAAAGTAAATCCTGGTGCCTGGTCCCTAGACCTGTTAATAGAACAATTATTAAGACTAAGTGGTTGTACAAAAATAAGCAGGATAAACAAGGAACTATCAAAAGAAATAAAGCAAGGCTAGTTGTTCAGGGGTATAACCAGGAGGAAGGAATTAATTATGACGAGACATTTGCCCAGTTGCAAGGATAGAGACTATAAAGATTCTTATTGATTTTACTGCCTATATAGGGTTCAAACTTTTACAAATAGATGTCAAAAGTGCATTTCTAAATGGAAACTTCAAGGAAGAAGTCTATGTCAAACAACCTCCGAGTTTTGAAAATCAAGATTATCCTCATCATGTACTCAAATTGGACAAAGCTCTCTATGGGTTGAAGCAAGCTCCTAGGGCTTGGTATGAGAGACTTTTAAAGTTTCTTCTGGAAAATGGCTTTAAAAGACAAATAATCGATAATACTCTCTTTTTAAAGTCTCGAGGTAACAACTTACTAATCGTTTAAATATATGTTGATGATATTATCTTTGGAGCTACTTTTGAATTATTGTGTGAAGAGTTTAAGAAGCTGATGGGGAGTGAATTTGAAATGAGCATATGGGAGAATTGAGTTTCTTCCTAGGTTTGCAGATCAAGAAAACTTCTCAAGGGATAATGATCTATCAAGAGAAGTATATCAAGGAGCTACTAAACAAATACAACATGGGAGATTTCATGCCAATTTAAACTCTAATTGGAACCAGCTCCAAGATGGATAATGATGAATTTTGTCCCTTGACTTATGAGACTATGTATAGAGGGATTATTGGATCCTTACTATATCTCACTGCAAGCAGGCTTGTTATTGTGTTTAGTATGGGAATGTGTGTAAGATTTTAGGCCTGTCCTAAGTAGTCTCATTTGAAAGTTGAAAAAAGAATTCTTAGGTACTTGAAAGGGATAGACAACTTGGTCCTGTATTATCCTTTTGGAGACAGTTTTGATCCGGTAGGATATGTTGATACTGATTATGCTGGATATCTGATGGATAGATAAAGTACCTCAAGAATGACACATTTTGGGTTCTTCCTTAACCTCTTGGGGTTCTAATAAGTAGAATTCAGTTGCTCTATCTACTACCAAAGTTGTGTATGTGGATACAGCTTCTTGTTGTGCTCAATTGTTATGGATCAAACAGTAACTGAAGGACTTTAGGATTTTCTCAGACACTATCACTCTAATGTGTGACAACACAAATGTTCTCAACATGGCCAAGAATCCAGTGCAACATAAGAAGACCAAACACATTGATGTAAGACATCACTTTCTGAAAGACAATATTGAGAAGGGGGTTATTTGCATGAAGTTTTGCAAGACTGAAGATCAAATATCAGACATATTTACCAAGTCTCTTCACAAGGAACAATTTATGAAAAATAAGATGAGGCTGAGGTTGATCAAAATAACTTAACCTACTAGATGAATCAGTTTTTCTCCCAAAAATGGCTATGATCAGGAGATAAGTATCCTTGGTAAAGTATGTACTTGTAGGTGTAACTCAGTATCATACCTTTGCAGGTATACATCCATGGGAACAACTTTGGAAAAGCACAAATATGACATGCACAAAGTTAAGGATTCACTCAAGAAAGAGAAGGGCCTAGTCCCATCTCTCAGGTTAGCATCGTGAATGTGCATTTTTTTGTTCTGTCAGAAAAAGCCACGTCCACTCTCTCCTTGTCAAAAAATTATCTTATTCAGAAAGGAAGGATGAGTCACCCCAAAATTAAAATTGATCACATTTCATTCTAAAAAAAACCTTCCTTGTGCTTATTTGTTCCTTTAAATCTTGTTGTACCCACTCCTTCTCTTGTCAAAAGGAAAAATCTAGTCACAAATAGCCCTCATGTGCAAAAGACTTCCAATAGCTATAAATTCCATATTCTCGTGTCTTTCAAAGGACTCTAAGCTTAGCATAAATAAAAATACTCTCTCAAATCTTCTTGAAAAACACCTTTTTTATCCTACTCTTCCAAAGCTAAACTACTTCTTCACTCAACTCGTTGATGAAGAATTATCCTTGAAGCCTCATAATTTTTCTAGTAGAATATTGATGGATGATGCCTGGGTTTCTAAAACCTCATCTTGTTATTAAATAGTCTAAGAAAGAGTGCTCGATCCTAAGGAACAAAATATCAGTAAAATAATAAGAAATCCTAGAGAGAAGTTTAGAAGTTCTACTGAGAAGCAACAGATTTCTGAAGGACCTGGTCCTAAAAAGAGGAAAATGACCGAAGGAGAATTCATCAGCCTTTCTAAAAAGGGAAAACTAGAGAAATAAGGAAAGGTTGTGTCTAAAGAAGTTAGAAATAGGTTCTTAAAAAATCAAAAGGTGCTAACTAGGAGGATCTTTGACTCAAGTGTGTTAACAGAACCAAGAATGATGGAATTAGTTGAACTTGTTCAACATCAAGGATGGCTCTATTCCACATAGGGAATTCTATTCCACATAGGATTTTTGAAGATAGACTGAAGATGAGTGCTATAATTTAAGGAAAAAGGCTAAATCTTGATGCTGCATTGCTTGGGAGAATTTTGGATATTCCTATCAATGGTGTGAGCATTCTCAAAGCAACAACCCTCAATAGAGTTTTTGGAAAAAACATCAAAGGTTAAAGGAAACTTTTGGCTGTAGTGAATAGAAAATCACTCAAGAGTGAGTTACAATTAGTCTTTGACTTTGTTAGCAAAGTAATTCTGCCCAGATTACAAAAGAGGAATATTTCTTTAGCTACTGATTTGTATGTGATGGAGTGTCTCAGTAGTTTTGAGTTCATTTGTCTACCTGAGTTAATGTTGGAGAACATTCATAAATTTGTTCATGGAAAAATGGAAAAGATGGCATGCCTTATGGATACTGGTTGAACAATGTGTTTGATTATTTTGGTAGTATGTGAAAATAAAACTCCTAGAACTATTATAACTATTTGGTATGAAGACTCTACTCAAAATTGAGTGTGTAAAAAATAAATTAGGTGACACCTCTCAAAGTGAGTTCATTAAGGTAATTGAGGAGTTTAACTTCAACATAGTTGCTAAGGATGTAGAGATCAGTAAATATTCATGACAATTTAGCATCTTTCTAACAAGGATCCAAGTGTCTCTGAAGAGCTTAGAACTGATAATGTTGCACTAAAGAAGAGAGTTTCAACTCTAATTGATGAGGTTCCTAGCTTAAATGCAAAGATAAGGTATCTTAACAATAACATGGCTCTACTTCCCCAAACCCTCTTCCCAATTCCTTCACCTATAAATTTTTCTTGATTCCTATGGCTTTTTCTCTAAACATTTAAATTATGCACTAAAATGATACTTACCATTTACATATGAATGGATTTTTGTATGTTTCATCTATTTCCTCTTTATGTTAAAGTTTTTCTTTATGATAGTGTTGCCCTAGTGGCCATGAGTTAACTAACATGTTCTTATTTTACTTTTGGTTTATTGTTATCACTTTTTAATGATTCCAAAAGGAGGAATACATAATCCATGAGGTAAGGACCTGGTGTGTATGTGTTGTATGATATGTTAGGGACCAGGTACTAGGTGCATATGCGTTGAATATTAAAAGGCATATTGATAGAAGGAAGAATTTTGGTGAAGCATGATGACATATTAATAGGAGAAAAGTAAGGTGCATGGTGATAGGGGAACATTCATCGACAATATTGGTGATCACTCTGACTGAATAAGGTGAATGAACATTGATGCTCAATCTGTGGTTGTTTTGTCATTGTCAAAAAGGGGGAAAATTGTTATATCTTGTTTTGATGATGATTAGCTGACAATAAGGGAACAGGTCCCTAGGTCTTCATAAATTCAGGACAGCTATCACTGTCTTATGCAGTTTTGTCTTCTAGTCTAACAAACTGCACAAGTGAGCTTGTCCTAATCGGGATACCTGGACCAATCAGATTTCTAGCCTAATCACTATTCCACAATAAAAATCAAAGAATGCTTCTCAATTGAGGGGTTTTTGCAATCTAATTGTTCAAGAGAGAAATTCGCAAAAACTCAAATATTGCTCAAGTCCCAAACCTTTGTGTGCTGTGAGAGTTTGTGTTCTTGAGTTAAATCTTGGATTATAATTTAATTACTCATGTTATAAGCGGGTGGAGCCTAGAGTTAGGTTCAAATCGAGTCTATAATTAAGAGGTTGATTATAGTGGATTGTTGAGTCCTTGTGAGGGCAAGTCGTGGTTTTTCCTCCTTAAGCAAGGAGATTTTCACGTTAAATCTTTGTTTGTTTAAATCCTTGTAAAGTTTTAGCTTCCTTACTGCTATAATTTTTAAGTACATGTGAACGACCTTAATGGACATGGTCCCTTAAAGTGTGATGCAACCTCCCACGTTTCATCATCCCCAATATTATGTAATGTATATTGTAGTCATTATGTTCTTGTTTTACTATGAATAAAAATGATGTTTAGATTTATTGTAAAAATCATGACCTTAGGGAGGGGTAAATCAGTTGTTCATATTATCGTAGTGTGTCAACATGAACATGTATTCTGCCTTCTGCTCTGTCATTATAATATGAAAGATGTGAAATTTACATAAATTATCTTGCATTGTTTGAACCTAACTGCATGTAAAGTAAACTGTATGAAGAGTTTAGATGTACAACTTATACTTATGAACTGAACAACCAATACATTTATGATGTATTTATGTACGTGAGTTATAACATTTACTCAGTTGCAAGTCCCATTTTTAGTTTGGATCAGTCACTTATTATGTATTGTTTTAGCAGCCTAGTAATGTACCCATGGAGGCAAGATCAATTAATAAAAGTAATCACAACGACAATTGAAGTTCATTGCAACCATATTAGATGATTGATTGACAATTGTTGGATGGATTGGATGTTAGAATTAGTGAAAGTAATCATAGTGACAACTGTTGAAGTTATTGTAATCATGTTAGATAATTAATTGACAATTACTGGTTGGACTGAATATTAGAATGGTTAGAGTGAATGATGTTCCATTTTAGTTGGTAAAACTAATGATACTTATGATATTATTTTTGTTTCAAAATATGTTGTCATTTCTTAATATTAATTAATTAATATGTCATTGACCATTGCAGTAAAAAAAATTCACGAATTACTGGGGTTGAAACTCCCATTATTTGAATGTAAAATTCATAAATTATGGGGGCTTTGAATCTTGGAGTTTAATTGACATCAATTTGTGGGGGTTAACACCTCCACTAATCAACCCCTACTATTGGTACCTGGGGTTGATGAAAATTCTCATAACTTCAATTGTTGCATAACATTCTATAGCGGTTTGGGGAACTGCTGCTACATCAAATAGTAGGGGTTATTGACTCCTGCAATATGCGAAGTTAACCCCCATAATATAGGCATTTTTTTAAAGTTCTAGCAAATCATTAAATAGTGATATTAATGTGGAAGGATGGTAAGAACACTAACCTTTATACATAGCGATAAACTTTGAAGAAGACAAGATATTATAAATCTTGAAGATGCTCTATTTGGTGTTCTTTATCTAGGATGGAGAGAAAAAGGAAAAGAAGTGTCATCTTCTAATTTAGGGACCATGTCCATTTAAGGCTCTGAAGTGCCTTTTCACGTCAAAAGGCATATTTTCTAATTAATCTCCATCAAACTTAAGAAAAGGCCAAAGAATTTTTTCTTATTTAAATTAAACCCTATATTAATAGATATTAACTTTTTTAGGCCCAAATACTTCAATAATTAATTATATTATAAAATGGGATTCTTTAAAAAAAGGCATATCTATGTATAATCTTTTAACATATGAGTCCGCAAAATAGAAATTACTAAGACATATATCCATATACACTATTATACACTATTATACAATATTTTTACATTGTTATATAATGTATCTATATTGTATAAATAGTGTAAAACTGTATATATATGATGTATCTGTATTATTATGCGCAAAATCAAATGAAGGAAAATGTGATCTTCTATAGCCTTCTTTCTTTTAAATCTAGCCCTTGTAAAAAAAAGTAAAAAGTCAAAGATAGGGTGTGTTGCACGGAACTAATATCAAGGGAGAAATGACCAACCCTGTAAATCATCACTGAATGTCCACATGAAGTGTATAAGAATAGAAGTAGAATGAACAAAACAATTTTTTATTTTTTTAAAAGTAAAATGGTTGATCAAGTGCTTGGGGTGTCAGATTCCTCCTTTGGAATAACACATGACTGTTGAGTTTTAATTGTCTTACAAACATGATAGTTTAGTTGCATCCGACCCATCTTTTGGATTAATAAATCGACTCTCAAGGGTTGTCAATATCTCAAATAACTTTGTAGGTAATTTAGTGATAATTAGGTCATCTTTTGATTATTAATATAATAAGGTGGTCAGTTTTAATGGAGATTTATACATTTATCATTTTAATTTGTTTTTTCTTATAATTCAATCTAATAATGGAATGTATTTCATATGTTCAAAGATGGATAGTAATTACATATTTTAGTTGTCTTCTGTCTAGGTTGCTTGTAAGGAGTAGATACTCTGAGATGTCGATAGATAGCAGAAAAGTGAGTTGTGAGTGTTTGAGTCATAATCTTGTCTAAGAGGTTTGACCTTAACTAGGCAACAGGTTGTTATTCTGGTAGACATCACCCAAATGTCTATTCCTAGACTGATGACACTTTCTCAATCTCTAATGCAATTTTGAAAACTTTTTCCTCCAGCTCTACTTCTATGATAGATATAGGATAATCCCTTACAATAAAATACAATTTTAGTTGGGCAGGGTAATTTGATGCCTCTCCGCCCCTCTCCAGTTATCATCTTTTTATGGAATCACCATAATCTTCTTTTCCCTATCATTCCCTTTTATGCCTTTAGCTATAACCTATTGGCAAGGCTTGGCCCTAAATTTGTTTAAAAACTACCAATATTTCCCCTATATCCATGAATAACTGCATCACATGCTTGGCATGTTTTTTAGTGAGACTATCTATCATGGACAACAAAAATTTGTATTTGGGACTAGCTTTGTCAAGATTTCTATAGAAAATACAAATTTTGATTTTTTATCTTTCTTTGGCACTAAGACAATGTTGGCTAGCTACTTTGGATACTTTGTGACTTTTACAACCTTGGCTTGAATTTTCTTGGCAAACTCTTCTTTGATTCTCAAACTCTAATCTACATAGAACTTTCATGTCTTATACTTTACAAGAATAAACCCTAGGCCAGTCGACAACTGGTAGAAATGTCACAACCCAAAAACTAAGGATTATGATGGCACTTATCCTGACAAACCTTGACAAGTAAGTCAATCGCTTAAGCAGATGCACCAACTGAGTGGTGCATTAGCTAGGGTCTTGGAGAATTCCAAATTTCCATCGACATCTCGGGATTACCCAAAATCTCGAGAACACAAACGAACTATGCTACCGTATCAAAGTCGATGCTTGGGACTCAATGACGATATTAGATTTATGAAAAGAGGTTGTTTTCCCAGAATTGACCCCCGAGATCCAATTCTACAATTTTCCAAACTAAGGGTTGAAATTAGATATAAGAGTCATAAAATCATACCAACCACGCTACCCACCCAAAATCGATGTTCAAGATCTGCTGGTGCAATTTGTTTGTCATCCAACACACAAAACAAAAGATGTTGACCGAAGTCAATTATAAACCCTTTTTAACCTCCAAAAACCCACAAAACACACTATAGTGCATTAGGAACTATGGCATGCCAATCATTCCCATACCCTAGAAAATTGCATAGCAACCATTGGGGAAGGGTAAAATAGTAAAATCACATATAATAAATAATTCATAGAATCAAGCTCGTACAATATCCACCACTAACAATCTAGTTCATCCTCGAACTAAGGGAAAGAAAATACATGAATCAACAAAAGTTAGGAATAACTACTATGTGTATCGTACTCGACCTCCCAAGTAGCCACATCTAAAGGTCAATGTCTCTACTGGACCTTAACTACCGAAATATCTCTAGAACGCAACCGCCTAACATCCCTGGCTAGGATGGAGACTATCTCCTCAATAAAGGACAACCTCTCTTCTAGTTATACTAAATACCAACGAATGGTATGAGATTTTCATCTAGAATGTAACCCCAAAGCATGGAAACATCAAAAATTGGATGAACTGCTGAGAAATTTAGGGCAATGCTAACTCACATGCTATATCCCTAATAGTTCAAAGAATCTCAAATGGTCCAATATACTTTGGCCTAATCTTGCCCCTCTTCCCAAACCTCCTCATGCCCTTCATGGGCAAAACATGAAGGAAAACACAATCACTAAAACTAAATCTCAAGGCACAAAGTCTATGATCTGTATACCACTTCTTCCTACTCTGGGCCACTTAGAGTCTTTCCTGAATGACCCAAAATCTATCCAAAAACTCGCAAAGCAAGTCCTTACCTAGGGATCCAACCTCAGAAACCTGAAACGAACTATTTAGAGAGTGACAATGCCTACCATACAAAGCCTCAAAGGGATCCATCTCAATATTGGAATGGTAGTTATTATTTTATATAAAATCTATCAATACTACTTCTTGCTCCCGCTAACCTTCAAAGTCAATAACACAAGCACGGAGGATATCCTCTAAAACCTGAATAGTTCATTCTAACTGACCATCGCTCTATGCGTGTAAAGTTATACTAAGATCAACCAGGGTACCCAAATCCTCCTAAAAAGTCTTTAGAAAGTGAGATGTGAATACTGAACCTCTATTTGAAATGATAGACACCCACACACCATGAAGATAAACTATCTCACAAATATAGATATGGCTTAACCTCTCAACAGTAAAATAACCTGAGCAGGAATGAAATAACCAGAATTGGTAAATTAATCTATGATGACCTAAACACTATCAAAACGACGAGTAGTATGAGGAAACCCAGTCATAAAGTCCATAGCAATCCGTTACCATTTCTACTAAGGAATTGACAACCTCTGAAGTAAACCACCCATCCTCAAATACTTGGCCTTTACCTACTGCCAACATAGGCATCGAGCTACAAAATCCGCTAATCCTTTCTTATACCACCCCATCAGTAGTGTTTTCTTAAATAATGATACATTTTGGTCACTCTTGGATGAATGGAATACCTAGTCTCACCCAATCACCCACTCTTGGTACATAGCCTTGGCCTCCAATCATCAGAACACCATCAGAATCAAGTGAGGCTTCATTAGCCTTACCACTGAACACCTTATCTTGAATTATTCTCAATCCAGCATCATTAAACTAATGAGCCTAAATCTGCTCCATTAAAGAAGATCTAGCCTCCACAAATGTCAAGACACACCCAGGTGTTGAAATATCAAGCCTAACTATATGGTTAGCCAATCACTGAACCTATAAGGCCAAAGGTCTCTCCTGGGTCAAATGATGTACCAAGCTACCCATATTAGTTGACTTTTGACTCAAGCCATCCGCAGTCACATTAGTCTTTCTCAAATGATAGAAAATAGTAAGGTCATGGTCTTTAAGCAACTCAAGCCAATAATGTTGCCTAATATTAAGATCTCGATAGGTGAAGAAATACTAATGGATACGATAATTTGAGATGATCTCATAATGGAATCCATACAAGTAGTGCCTCTACAACTTCAAAGCAAATTCAATCCCACATAAATCCAAATTATGGGTAGGGTGATTCTTCTTATAGGGATTCAATTGATGAGAAGAATACACAATCAAATTACCCCCTACATCAACTCAGCACCTAACCCAACACCAAAAGCATCATAAAAGATGGTAAAACCCATACCTTTCTTGGGCAAGGTCAAGATAGAAGTTGAGGTCAACAAATTCTATAGATTTTGAAAGCTCGCCTCACAAGCATCAAACCACTGAAATGAAATTTTCTTATGAGTCAACTTGGTCAAAAGAGATGAAATAGATGAAAAACCTTTAACAAAGCATTGCTAGCAGCCCATTGAACCAATAAAACTTTGAATCTTGGTAGGAGAAATAGGCTTAGTCCAATCATAAACCATTGTAATTTTGATCAGATAGACCATGATACCATCCTTAGTTACTACATGAACCAAACTTACACTTGGAGAACTTAGCATATAATTTCTAATCTCTCAATCTCAAAAGCATAATCATTAAATACTCCTCATGGTCGGCCTCATTCTTAGAGTAAACCAAGATATAATTTATCAGTACAATGACAAAAGAGTCGAGATAAGATCAAAAAACTTGGTTCATCAACTCCATGAATGCCGCTAGAGAATTAGTCAACCCAAAAGATATGTCCAGAAACTCATATGACCGTATCGAGTCTAAAAAGTTATCTTCAAAATATCTAAAGCTCTAATCCTCAATTGGTGATATCCAGACCTCAAATCAATATTTAAAAACACCGAAGCACCGTGAGGATAATCAAATAAATTATCAATAAGAAGAATAAGATACTTATTCTTAACTATCACCTTGTTCAATAGACGATAATCAATACACATATGCATAGACCCATTATTTTTCTTCACAAACAAAATAGTCGCACCCTAGGTGATATACTAGGTCAAATAAATCCCATATCTAATATATCTTGAAATTGATCCTATAACTTTTTTAACTCTATTAGGGCCATCCTATAAGGTGGAATATAAATGGGATTGGTACCTAGCTTAACATCAAAAGCAAAGTCAATATCACGATTCGGAGGCATACTAGGAAAATTCGTGGGAAAACTAAAATTCAAGAGGAACTGAATTGAAAATTTTATGTGAGTTGACTACTGGCTCCTCAAAGTCGACTCTCCTGCAGATCAGTACATTGCACAAAATAGATTAGGTTCGAAGTAATCGAGCGAATAAATAATCAAATGTAAAGTAAAGACACAAAAATTTATCCTGGTTCAAAACACCAATGTAGTACCTATTTCCAGTCCCCTTGGGTTTCAATGTTTCCTTAGATCGTTCAATATTGGAATTAAGTACAATGATGGAAAAAAGTTCTGAAGACTTATTTTATTGTTCAGATCTTATGAAACAACTTTATTTTGTGTTATAAAGTTGACTCGATCCTACTCTTTATACAATAATTATAAACTAAGAGTTACAAAGCTTTGTGAGACTAAGATTGAGACACTTTGAGATTCTTCTTGAAGTTGCATAACCCTTGTCTATCTTTAGTCTTCTTCTTTTATAGTCTTCAGTTGCTACTCTTCATAAGGAAACCCAAGATATTTATTATCAATAAAGGATTTGAATTGATTCCTTAATTGAGGAATATAGTCATATTATATATCCATATCAGATATGTGTATATACGGATTTAACTCGCGTCCATATAATATATGTCTGTGATCTATTTTTCCTTTTATTCTTGTAGTGATTGATTCTCTTTAAAGTTTGTTTGTTGTCTTTTCTTCCTTTTAATTAATTGTGATTGAACTAATCTACTGTGTTTCTGGGACCAAGATTTTTTATCCAATTATTTTTGTTTTGATTGATTTTCTTGGATGCCGCAGATCATGATTTGATATCCTTCTATTCCTGGAGCCGGCTTTATTATTTGCGTTATTCATCCTTCCATCATTAACAGACCTTCAATATCCTGCCAAGATCCATTCATTAGTTTATCATTATTAAAATGTAAACTTAGGAGGCTAATAATCACCCCCATTTTGATAATGACAAATAAGTATAAACATCAGTTAACTTCCTTGTCTGTCAACTTGCTCCCCGACTTGTACATATATCTTAAATATTAGTCGACTTTAGCTTATTGTCAGTTGATTCGCTCCCCTTGAATGGTAGGCACTTCTTGAGTTCTTGATGTTCCTGTGTTTCTCCCATTTTTGGTATAGTAAAAAAAAATGAAACAGCAGACAAGAAACAAATACATATGGAGAGGATAGTGTGTAACAAATTATCTTACAACCTATCAACACAAGGGACATGACCCCTTTTTGAATAAAATAAAAGTCTTTATTGTTTACCACTTCTTGAGAAAGTAGGTCAGGGTATTATTCATGTTATAACAGAAGGTGTCATTTGATTTTTCAATATTTTTTGAAGAAGGAAGAATAGTAATTCTGGATGGAAATGGCTAGATCATCATTAGAGGAGTGAACTTGGGTCTTGAGGGAATCCATTCGGGTGAACACCCGAGTAAATAATTTTATACCTTCCTATTTGAACCCATCATGAACCAACATAACCACACCTATTTTTGTGATGATACTTTACCCAATATCTAGAAGTTTAGAAGTTAACTCTTTCAACAGCGCAACACTATCCTCGATGGACTTTAACCGAACCTTAATCTCCTCCAGGTCATTCAAAATAGGCATCCTAAGGTTAGAGATAGATTTTTTTACCTTGGGAAGTTCTAACCATGCCCGAGCAGAATCCTTATTGCACCATTCCTCTTCAACCAAGACATACCCCATACTTACAAATGTATTGGAATCATAAGTGAGAACAACCTCTACTAGGGTGTAAGCAGATAGATCAATAGAGTACTACTGAAGCATCCGAGTATTGAGCAGTCCATACGATAAACTAACAGAGGTATGAGCATCAGATGTACTTTCAAGCATATACTCACAGATCTATGTTACCCAATTGATTTTGATTTTCTTAACCAAATAGTACAGTAAAAGAATATCTTGATCGGTGATATCCCTTAGAGAACCTTTTCGGGGAACCAATGTTGTAGAAATTATCAGAGCCATAATGCTAAACTTGAAACAGAGGGATAGGGTACCTAAACTGGTCAAAGTAGAGTCAGTGTCTGACAAATATTTCTTGGCTTCTTCAAAGTTGTCCTCAAAATCAGCAGGCCAGTTACTATTCATAAAACAGATATTACAAAAGAGAACTTAGTATCAAAGGAACTCTCGAACAAAAAATCATTCACAATGATTCTCGTGCCAAATACAAGAGTCTCGAGTTTACCACTATCAGGGAAAAGGCAAAGATTTGCATAAAACATGCGAACTAGATCCTCATAGACCAGAAGTCCACAGAGATGAAAGACAAGGGATAAATCATGAACTTAAAGAAGTGATTGATATTACAGAAATAATGTTTTAATTAATAAATATTGATAACACAACCGGGTACAATAGATCAACCCTTAAAGGCGAAGAATTTGTCTTAAAAGAGCATGTCCAGAACTTATGCATGTCCTCTGGAAAGAAGAGGAGGAGAGGATTGGATAAGGTTTCTTGGCGGGGTGATAGACAGGGATTAGGACGACATCTCTTGATGAGAGTTGACTGAGAGTCTGTTGAGGACTTTTCATAACTCAGAGAGAAGAACAGGTTTGTCAGGGAGGGATTTGGGAAGGGATTTAGACATGGTCTTCATTGAATAGGTTCTATCCATGGGAGAGAGAAGAAGGTGAATTTTAAAAGGGAAAGATATGAAGAGAAGCGTAGAGTTAAAAGAACTAGAGAAGGAGTGAGGGTAAGTATGCGACTATTGGAAAAGATGGATGAGGAGAAGCTGAAGAGGTGAAAGGAAAAGGGTGATTAATAGAAGTGAAAGGGGTCGAAGAAGTGTTGGGAAGGTAAAGGGATGCAGAGGCAGCAAAAGAGGCGTGAAAAATGGTGAGGGTAATGATGACTTCCCTTTTGAAATTTTTTTTATAAAAAAAATAACCATACAATTAGAGCAAAAAATAGTTTTTCAAAAATAAAGCTCATAAGTTATTAATACTAAGAATACCAAGTCTTTTTATAAGGTAACAAAATCTTTATTCTAACAATGGTTTTTTAAAAATATCTGCTAGTTAATTTTCGAAATCAATAAATGTTAATGAAAAATCATCATTTTCTACATGATCATGAATAAAATAATACCTGATATACATATGTTTCTCCCTAGAATGATGCACAGTATATTTAGATTGACTAATAGTGTTGGTGTTATCGCACATAATAGGAACAGATTCAAAATACAAATTAAAATCAAATAGTTGATGCATAATCCATAAAATTTGGGTACCACAACTTCCAACAGCTACGTACTCAGCTTTAGTTGTTGAATGTGCAACTGAAGTTTGCTTCTTGCTGTGCGATGAATCAGGGCATCACCAAGAATTTGACAAGTTCCACTGGTGCTTTTTCTATAACTTTTATCGCCTATAAATTTAGCATCTGAATATCCAATTAAGTCAAAATAAGAAAAGAAAGGGTACCATAGTCCAATGTCTTGAGTTCCTATAAGGTATTTGATGATTCTTTTGATGGCAGTCAGATGAGACTCTTTGGGAGTCGATTGGAACCTGGAACACTAACATACGTTGAACATGATATCTAGTTGACTGGTAGTCAGGTAGAGTAGTGATCCAGTCATTACACTGTACATTTTCTCATCAACATCCTTACCAGACAAGTCTGAATCAAGGCTTATGGATGGACTCATTGGAGTTCCATATGCCTTTTATTGTTCCATACCAAATTTTTTAATGAGTTCCTTCGTGCACTTGGCTTGACTGATTAAAGTAACTTTGGGAGTCTGTTTGATTTGTAATCCCAAGAAGAATGTAAGCTAACCCATAAGACTCATTTTGAATTCTTCTTTCATCAAGTTAGAAAAATTCTCACATAAAGAGTTATTAAAACTACCAAAAATGATATTATTAACATATATTTGTACAATAAGAAGATTTGAATCAAGATTGTATATGAACAGAATTGTATTAATTTTACCCCTTTGAAAATTGTTATTTAGTAAGAAAGTACAAAGTCTTTGGAGCTTGTTTGGGGCTGTAGATTGCTTTTGATAATTTGAAAACATGGTTTAGACACGACAGATTTTCAAACCCAGGGGGTTGTTTTACAAAAAATTCTTTATGAATAGAACCATTTAAGAAGGCATTTTTTTACGTCCATTTGATATAGCTTAAAATATAAAGGCAGCAAAAGCTAATAAAATTTGAATTGACTCTAACCTTGCCACAACGACAAAGGTCTCATCATAATCAATACCTTCTTGTTGGGAATAGCCTTGAGCTATAAGTCTGGTTTTATCTCTGATAACCTTACCTTCTTCATTTGATTTATTTTTGTAGACATATCTAGTTCCAATTACCGAGTAATTTCTTGGTCTTTTAACCAAGGTCTAAACTTGATTTCATTCAAATTGATCCAATTTTTCCTTCATAGCTATGAACCATGATTCATCTCTGAGGGCCTCATTAGTTTTCTTTGTTTCAATTTGAGACACAAGGATAACATATACTTGTCTTCTTAATGATGCTCTTGTTTGCACTCTACCTTCTAGATTTCTGATGATGAGTTCGTTTGGATAGCTAGCATCATATTTCCATTCTCTTGGACCACTTGGTTTCACTATTTTTGCTAATGAAGTCGACTTTTGAGAGGGTGTAGTCAATTTGTCTTGTGATGGCTCAGAGGTTGTGTTGTTATTTTCTCCAGATTATAGATTACTCACTTGTTCTTCATCAACACTTAAACTCATAGGGGTGATTAGATTCATCAAATACAATATGCATAGATTCCCCAACACATAAATTTCTTTTATTAAAGGCCTTGTAAGTACTACTAGTGGGAGAGTACCCACGGAAAATACCTTCGTCACTTCGTGGATTGAATTTTCCTAAGTTATTCTTACCTTTTTTGTGAATAAAAAAATTGCAGCCAAAAGGATGGAAATAGCTAATGTTGGGCTTGTTTCCTTTCCAGAGTTCATAAAGCGTTTTATTTAGAATAGGTCTGATCAGGTATCTATTAATGATGTGACATGTTGTACTCACTACTTTTTCCCAAAAGTGATATGAGAGATTATGTTCTAACAGCATGGTCCTGAGAGTTTCTTGGAGAGACTAACTCTTTCACTCCACTACACCATTTTGCTGATGAGATCGAGGTGAAGATAAGTTCTAAGAGTATCCGCTCTGAGCATAATACTCCTCAAACACCTTATTTTTGAATTATTCTTCGTGATCACGGTGAACATAAGTAATGAGGTGTCCATCTTTTATTTGTACCTTTCTACAAAAAAACTCAAAGTTTGTGAAAGCCTCATGTTTATGATCAATAAACATTACCCAAGAAAAATGTGAGTAATCATCAATTTTAACGAAAACATTTCTCTTTCCACCAATATTTGCGGTCTTAGTGGGGATAAATAGATCCATGTGTATTGTTTGAAACGGTTTAGTAGTAGAGACAATGTCTTTGAATTTGAATAATATCTCGGTCTATTTACCCAATTAACAGGCATCACAGATGTGATCCTTTTCAAACTTGAGTTTTGGAAGACCCTTCACCAATTCCAGTCTAGACAACATCTCAATGATATGCATACTAGCATGCCCAAGCTTTTTGTGCCACAACCAAGTATCATTGCTTTCCACAATGAGGAAAGTTGAAGTAGCAAAGTCAGGACTATTTAAGACATAAATATTATCAACGTGTTCACCAATGAAAGAGATGTTTCTTTTGTAGTGTTTGATTGAACAATTTTTAACTTTGAAAAAGACTCCGAATCCAGTGTCACACAGCTAACTAATGCTAAGAAGATTGTGTTTAAGGCCGTCTAAAAATTTATCATGACCCGAGGCTATCCCCTAGTCGCGAAAATGGTGCTCACAATCCCGAAAGGCTACAAGCTAACCCATGAGTTGGTACCTTATATGAGCACTGAATAATAATAAAAAAATATACATGTGCAGGATAAATGAATGTGCCATAAGTTTTTAAATACTAAAACATTTCTGAATCATAAGTCTGAAAACAACTGTCTGAAAATTAATAAAAGTAATGACAAATTGACTGACTGTCTAAAGTGTCCTAAAGCCTCTAAAACTGACTGAATAAGAGTTGATGGGATAGGCCCCAACTAACTCCAACTTACTACTAAACTGAAAGAACTGAAAGAAATATAGCCGGTCCTCGAAATATGAGGACTCACCACTGCTACTGCTGATGATGTGCTGGAATTTCTAAGTGCGGTTGAGAATCTGAGCGTCCAAACCTATGATATGAGACATCATAGCGCAAGAAACGAGTATGTGGTCATTACTTTGAATGTATTGGTATGCTAGATAAGATTAGGTTGATATGCATGAGTTATTTGCATGAGTAATAACTGACTAAATGAATAGCATGAGGTAATTGAATAACTAATATGAATGCATAAATACTATAAAATTTGAGAACGCTTGACCAAGCATATAATATAATATGATTCAGAAATAATTTGTAAACTAAAATACTAAAATCTATTAACTGAATATCTGATAACTGTATACTAAGTTCAATGCAAACGTAAACTGAATCATACTGAATAATGGACTGAGATTGTGGGAGGTATCATATAACTAACATTTCCTAATCTGAGCTATTTGGGGTCCAACCTGTAACCCCAGTTGGAAGGGTTTCAATACCGTGCCATGAGTATGAACAATGGCTGTGTGGATCCACTAAACTGTTGTCCCGAAAGACTAAAAAGTCACCCTAATCTGGCTGGAGTACTCATAAGATTCCATCCAACACTAAACTGGCAGGAAGATATCTTAACCTACGCTGGCTACATAGTTATATAACTCAGGGATTGCTACTAAGGATCACTAAACTGGACTAATCTTAACTGAACCCACAACTGACCGTATTAACTGACTGAATGATATTGCTCATAGTATAACTAAAATCATTCTATAGTTACTGAAAACTAGGTAAACAACTAAATTTCTAGTATTCATAACCCCCAGGACTCAATAACAACAATAATAGGACATACTGAAGCTTTGAAATCCATAATAAGTAGTCATTGTTCAAACTCAATCTTTTAGGCATTTCATCAAATACATGGAATTCATGGGCTTAAGCATGGGAATAGTTTAAACATATAATAATAGAATAATTGCATTGCTAAAATCATGGATTAAGATTTAACAAGTGAATAAGCACCATTCAAATGTGTCAAGGCTAATTCCAATGAAACCATATGATAAACATAGTTTGGAATCCAAGTTCATAATATCTTCAAGAAGATAACTCACAATAACAAGTAAAAATCATAACTGTAATCTTGAAAATGGGTTCTTGTACTCCATGGGTGAAAAAGACCATGAATGAACATCTAACATACCTTAAAATCTTAAATCATTGAAAATAAACACAATTCCTTAAGCTTCCTTAGAAATTCTTGAATTTGGGAACTTGTTTACTTGATTTTTCTTGAAAGGAAAGGAGTTTAGATTGATGAACTATGGAATATCTTAGGGTTTATTTGAGAGTAAAATTGGGGATTTTGGGCATAATATGCATTAACAGAAGCCAAATCTCGTGTTAATACGGATTGGGGCGATGGGAAAAGACAAAACTGCCCTTCTTCAATTTAAATTTGTAACTAGGATGATGATTAGGCCATCATCATGACGTGCCATTGATGCCATCGTTATTCCATCGCGATGCGGTGCAGTCGCATAGAGCTTTTGGAATTGAAATTCAAATGCGATCCACACCTTATTTGAATAATCTGAAACTTGTTCAAGACATGCTCCTTACACGTCTAAACATGAATTAACTTAAAAACTTATGTATCAGGGTTGGGAAGGTTACTTTAAAAATCATCAAATTTAAGAGGACAAAAATAAAAGTAAGTCCCTAACACTTAGCTAAATTTTTAGGTTCTAAGCCTCTTATGCATGCGCTATGGGATAAACTGAGCTAAAACTAATATGGGGTATTACAATATCTCCCCCTTGGGGACATTCATCCTCGAATAATACTGGCTAGATTAAGAGTAGTGTACTGAGGTAGCAGAGATCATGTACATGCATGACTTAGAACATCATTGCATAACTGATTTTGAAACATGATACATGAACTTAATATCATGAACTAAATTGATTTCTTGAATACATGCAATGACATGAGACTGGTTATAAAGATGAGATAGAAATGAGAGAGTCAACTTATGAGTAACCACTACCTCAAGATGGATTTAGTTTCGTGAAGAAGAGATAAGAGGTTTAGGACATGAAAACTCAAGGTAACATCTCTTCCTTGGGATATTTCGTCCCTCGAATGATACTGTTTGGCTAAAATACTAAGGAAAGACTAAGATGACACATGGGACATTTATAAATTGAATCATGACTGAATATCTGAATCTAGAACATGATGCACGATTCATGAACTGAGCAAAGTTCATAATTTGCATGGATGTGAATAGTTTAGCTCATGGAATGTCCATATTCATGAAACTTTGGATCGTAAGACTAGATCAAAATATGGAAAAACCACAGGAACTTGTTTGTCTCACAGCTAAACTGAATTACTAGCTAAACTAACTGAATTATACTGAAAGATTATACTGAACTATACATTTCACTTCAAAACTGCACTTCACTTGAGGATACTTAAAATATTTACATGGTCACTGATAACTCTATCTATGAAAGTTTGAGCTGAACTGAATTCTCTCACTATGTTCAACCTTACTCAAATCTACAAAGTTCACACATAACAATGTAATACTAATCGGAGTCATGAATTCAACATATCCTACACTTTCACAACTTCTCATCTCATGATTAATTCTGATTACCACTTCAACAACTACATTCAACCTTTTACTATGGATTTACTAACGCACAATGAACCCATCACTTATATAACAACATGACATCTAAGCCTATCATTATAACCACATCTGAATTTCTAGGCAAAAAACCCACCTAGATTCTCTAACACCTCTATCAATAACAACTTCTATGCACTATTCTTAAGAAAATCACATACAAAATTTCAACTAACCATGACATATAGCAAAAACTTGGCCTAAATTTATCTTCAAACTTATAGCCTCATGTAAAACAAGCATGCAATAATCTTTCCTTAACATGAAGCATTTAATCCCTCATATCTAAATAATTATTCATCATCACCATTATTTCATAAATGGAGGTCACCGAAAGGTTAGAACATGAGGACCTAAAACATAAAGGAATACTATGCATAACCTTGATACTTAATAGA
>JAPEIP010000003.1:44388188-44404569 GCA_026120095.1 Capsicum chinense
TCATCACCATTATTTCATAAATGGAGGTCACCGAAAGGTTAGAACATGAGGACCTAAAACATAAAGGAATACTATGCATAACCTTGATACTTAATAGAGGTCTGAGGAATAGAGTATCCAGAGCATGAATTCATCAAAGGATCTAAACTAAGGATATATATGACATAATCTAAAATTCACTGATCATTAATAGCATAGC
Source organism: Capsicum chinense (assembly GCA_026120095.1). NCBI lineage: Eukaryota > Viridiplantae > Streptophyta > Magnoliopsida > Solanales > Solanaceae > Capsicum > Capsicum chinense. Next base: position 44,388,388 of record JAPEIP010000003.1, read on the forward strand.
ATGAGTACCTTTAACTAAACTTAATGTAAAGCATGAGTACATAAGGCATGAGTTGCATGACCCGAGTTTGGAGTTCATAATTTCATGAAATATGATTCTTACTTCTGAGTGAACTGGAACTCCTCATACTAGGAACTAGAAACATATATGATTCTATGGAAAGTGCATAAATATGAGCTATGATCGTAGGGCTGACTTGTAAGGAATGAATAGATATCATAATGATTGAAAAAAACTTTGTACTGAGATAAGAATGGGTTAGGGATCATCCTCCCTTACAGATGTTCTATAACATACTGGTATTACTACTACAATCTAAGAGCCTGACCTAGTTTATCATTCTATCATCTCTCTCTTAGCTTAAAGCCATTATTCTAAGTCTATGGGCCTCTTTTTATAAATGCTAAACTGAACTGTCACCACTTTACTCTAGAGTCTGGGGCATGATGATGCACATGAATGATAAACTCGCCTTGAAAGACTATGCCTGATAATGTAAGACCCACTGCTAGTACTTCATTCTGATATGCAATTCTTAGCTTTATATAACCTCAACAATCATCATACAATAACTGAAACACTGACTAACTTAGAATTTTTAGGAGTATCACCATACCATGAGTTCATACCATGTAGTGCTTCAACTCTACTTTCTATTTTCTCAGTCTTCAAAGATTTAAGCTTAGATTCTAACACTTAACATGGATATTCTCAAACTCTTAATGAACCATACTAACTTCCTTTATAGCCTACTAATATCATATCTATAAACATATATTCCTTCCTAAACCATGAGAACTACTATTACACCTGAACACCTAGCGTCAATATGTTATAGCTCATAACTTAGCTGGTAAGAACATCAATTACCACATTACTAGCCCCATTCAAACTTAGCACTTAAGGATGCAACATAAGCACAGCCACACCGTTATACTAAGCTTGAATTTTTGCATACATTATTTCAAGCCTACTGATTCACCTTTCATACAACTACCCTTATGGATACATAATTCACCAAATTCAAATAACACTATCCTTACTTTACTGCTACCAAACTTTTGGGTTCATGCTTCTAATCCTAGATCAAATGCTCTCAAAGAATTCTGAGAAAAAAATCTAAAAACACATTTCACTCCTAAGATCTGAGGTACTACCCCTCCATTAGATAACTGGTTCATTAGGAAACTAAAATAGAATGACTCTATTTACCCACTGGGATAGACACTAAGAAAGGTCTACTAAAGTTGTGGGTGACACCAAAATTGACAGGTACATAGGAGGTTACAAGAGAAAGTAAAGCCACAGGATGTAACAAAGCATAAACATGAAGATGAAAGACCTGTAACATACCCGTAACTATTTCAGGAGAGATATCATGATCATGAAAGGACTGGTGTGCATACAATCTGTTCTAACACTAACCATTGGTTATGCTGGAAGTGGCACCCCACTGAGTCAGGCGATCGGAGGGAACTGAAGGATGGTTGAACTGACCCTGCTGACCACTCATTAGGCAATCACTTACTTTATTGCCTGGATTGCCACACCTAAAACACACATCACTATCATCTCTACACACACCCTCATGATTCCTACCACATTCTCCACAAAGAAGATTAGTACGAACACTCTTCTACTACTCTGTGACTTAGATCCTGGTGCTCTATCTCGATTGTTATTCCTAAACTTAGGTACTGGCACACAGGCTGGAGTCAGAGAAAGGGCTGAGAATTTCTGATGGAACTGGAATGGTTGTCACTCTCTAACCTTGGCATTAAACTATCTATTCTGGCCCTCTTACTCTTTCTCTTTCTCCCTATACTCTTCCCCCTCAATCTGCTGAGCATAACCTATAAGTCTAGATAGGACAATACCCTATTGATATTTCTAAGCAGCTACTGAATGAGCTAAGTTAATGAAAGCAGCTCTGAATTCGCATGAGAGACATACCCATTCAAGGGATCTGCCTATACAGGCAGAGGTGCGAGCTGGTTCCTATTTCTTTTTTTATTGTTCTTTCTAGGAGGAAATTTTCTATAAATAAAAGGTAATAATGAATGAGAATGGAATTTCAAATTGATCTCATGCTCTTTCGCATGACACGAACACTGAAAGGGATACTTTTCCTAAAAATGTCTTATAGCCTCTCATCCATAGGTGTGGCGCATTTTATACCTATGCACAAGACTCTATAGGAAACTGTATAATCTTAGGCTCTAATACTAATTTTGGCCACGATCCGAGGCTACCCCCTAGTCGCGACAACAGTGCTTACGGTTCAAAAAGGCCACAAGCTAACCCATGAGCTGGTACCTACTATGAGCACAGAATAATAATATAAAAATACACTTATGATAGATAACTAAAAACACCATAAGGTTTAAAATACTAAAACATTTATGAATCATAAGTCTAAAAACAACTGCCGAAAAATAACTATCTAAAAACTTATAAATGTAATGACAAACTGACTGACTATTTGAAGTGTCTGAAAGCCTCTAAAACTGACTAAATAAGAGTTGATGGGACAGGCCACCAAACTAATTTCAACTGACTACTAAACTAAAAGCAATGAAATAAACATAGTCGGTTCTCAGAATATGAGGACTCACCACTGTTGTTGCTTCTGATGTGCTGGAATGTCTAAGTGCGGTCGAGAACTTGAGTGTCCGAACCTATGATATGAGATATCATAGAATAAAAAATGAGCATGCGGTCTATACGTTGAATGTACTGGTATACTAGATGAGGTTAGGCTGATATGCATGATCATGTGCATGAGTAATAACCGGTTAAATAAATAGCATGAGATAACTGAATAACTAATATAAATGCATAAATGTTGTAAAATCTGAGAATGCATGACCAAGCATATAACATAATTCAGAAATAGTCTGTAAACTAAAATACTGAAACCTGTTAACTGACTATCTGATAACTGTATACTAAGGTCAATGCAAACCTGAACTGAATCATACTGAATACTAGACTAATACTGTGGGAGGTATTATCAAACTGACATTCCCCAATTTGAGCTAATCAGGGTCCAACTTATAACCCCAATAGGAAGGGTGTTAGTATCGTGCCACGGGTATGGACAATGGTTGTGTGGATCTACTAAATTGTTGTCCCAAAGGACTAAAGAGACACCTTAATCAGGAAGGAGTACTCATAAGATTTGATTCAACCCTAACTTGGCAGGAAGACATCTCAACCTACACTGGCTATATAGTTCTGTAACTTAGGGATTTCTACTAAGGGTTACACCCTAATCTGGAAGGAATGCCCCCATCCCTGGGTTTTCTCAGTGCTGAATCCTACTCCTAGTTGAACTGACACTGATCACTAGACTGGACTAAGCTTAACTGAACCCATAACTGACCATATTAACTGACTAAATGATATTACTCATAGTATGACTGGAATCATTCTGTAGATACTGCAAACTAGGTAAACAGCTAAATTTTAGATATTCATAACCACCAGGACTTGATAACAACAACAATAGGACATACTAAAGCTTTGAAAAAAACATAATAAGTAGTCATTGTTCAAACTCAATAATTTAGGCATTTCATCAAACACTTGAAATTCATGGGCTTAAGCATGGGAATAGTTTAAACATATAATAATAGCATAATTGCAATACTAAAATAATGGATTAAGATTTAATAAGCGAATAAGCACCATTCAAATGTGTCAAGGATAATTCCAACGAAACTATATGATAAACATAGTTTGAAATCCAAGTTCACAATTGCTTTATGAAGATAACTCACAATAACAAGTAAAAATTATAACTTTAATCTTGAAAATGGGTTCTTGGACTCTATGGGTGTAAAGGACCCATGAATGACCATCTAACATACCATAAAAGCTTAAATCCTTAAAAAAAACACAATTTCTTAAGCTTCCTTAGAGATTCTTGAATTTGGGAACTTGTTTTCTTGATTTTTCTTGAAAGAAAAGGAGTTTAAATTATGAACTAGGGAAGATCTTATGGTTTATTTGAGATTAAAATTAGGGATTTTGGGCATAATATTCCTTAACTGAAGCCAAATCCTGTGTTAATACAAATTAGGAGATGGGAAAAGACAAGACTACCTTTTGCAATTTAAATTCATAACTGGGATGCTGATTAGGCCATCACCATAAAACCCTAGTAATGCCATCGCTATTCCACCACAATACGGTGCAATTGCATTGAGCTAATGGAATTGAAATCCAAACGTGGCCTAAATCTCATCCAAAAAATCCAAAAATTCCTCGAGACATGCTCCTTACACCCCTTAACATGAATTAACTTAAAAAATTAGGTCTCGAGGTCGGGAAGGTCACTTTAAAAATCATAGAAGTTAAGAGGCAAAAATTAAACCAAGTCCCCAAAACTTAGCTAAATTTTTAAGTTCTAAGCATTCTATGCATGTGCTATGGGCTGAACTGAGCTAAGAAAAATATGGGGTATTACAAAAATATACTTTAATGAATTCACATAATTATCCAAGCTTTACTGAGCCGACTCCAATGATGTCGCCTCTAGAATTATCACTAAATCTAACTGATCCCCTATTTATTTTCTTTAGAGTAGAAGAACTTTCTTTATTTCTAGTCATGTATCTGGAACATCCATTATCAATGACTCACATTTCTTTCTTATAGCTCTTACGGACCTATTCCTGCAAAATAAGAAAATTAATTTTGTTTAGGTTGCCAGTTAGATGTGCTTCCTTTGGGCTTGTAAAACTACAAATTTTTAGGCTTATGTCTGCAGCTATAGGATTTGTGCCCTCTCTGTCAACAGATAAAACAGACAGGTCCTTGAGAGGAAAATGAGGTATTGGAAGATTTAAACGATTCTGATGAGGAACTTGAATTGTTTTTAAAGAGTTTGATCTCACAAAACTGTGACTTGGTGATCTCTTAATATTATTTAATTTTATTTTTACATCATCAAGCTCTTCATGAAGTAAGTCAACTTAAATTTGACATGCTTCATTTCTATTCGATAACTTCTTTGTTCCTCTTTGAGTTTTCAGTTAAATCGATCTTCACAACTTTTCTTATCTTAAGCAAGTTTGTTATATTCATCAATAACTTTTTGAAGCTCATCAATTATCATATCTAAATTAGATTCAAGGGTATTATAATTATGACAATCATGTAATATTACCTCGCTAGATTCACCTGTTGCTATGAAGCACATATTGGCGGCTTCTATTTCTTCTTCGATTTCATCTTCATCACTCCAAAACCAAAATTTTGATTCTTCCTGGATATTCTTCTTCTTAATTATGTAAAGTTTTATTTGAAGTGTCCAGGCCTTCCATAGTGATAAAAACGATCATCGTTTCTAGTAGAGTCATTATTTTTGGCTCCTTGGGATCTTTATTATCTCTATCTCATGATATGCCTTACTCCATGATTAATGAGGGCCAGTCTTTTGCTATTGGCATCTTCCAAAATGTCCTCTTCTTCAGTTGGAGTAGCTTTGAAGGGTACTGGTTTCTTTTTTTCCTCCTTATGGTACCTGTTGATATATTTTGTTCATATGCAATGAGGTTACCTCGGTGTTCATCATATGTCATGTTGTGGAGATCCCCATCTTCTAGAATGGCAGCCTTGGTTCACCAAATTTTGAGAGACTTCAGACCAGCTTCTGGACTTGCAGTCTATGTAGATAGATCATCCCCAGTAATTTCAGTTCGCATACGATCTTGCTGAATCTAGAAAATATTATTTCAATGTTCTCATTCTCTTCTATTTTGAATAGCTCATATTTATTGACCATTAAAGCAATCTTTGACTTCTTAACTTTGGTGGTTCCTTTATAGGCTACCTCTAATTTTTTCTACATTTCTTTTGCAGTCTCGTAAGTTGATGTCGTATTCTTCTCCACTAACTGCACAAGGAAGTAAACTTATAATACATGCATTAGTTTGGATTACCTCTTATTGTTCTTTGGAAACCTCAAAACTCTTAAGGTTTTCTATGCCAGTACTGCTAGATTCCTTGTCTTTGTCCTTTCGCTTCTCTTTAAGTCCTGGAATTGGCTTTGGACCTTTCTTGATGACAACCCAGGCTTGGAAGTCATTTGATTGGACAAAGATTTTGAATCTACTCTTTTTGTAATAGTAGTGTTGTCCATTTAAGTATGGTGGTCTTATGGAGGAGTAACCATCTTGAAGAAGAGCACTGGTAATTTGATAATTTTCCATTTGATCTTTGCTCACTTGTGGTTAAGCAACACTGTTGGTGAAACTTGCTCTGAAACCAATTGAAATTCAGGAGAGTGTGAATTGAAAATTTTTTGTGAGTCAACTATTGTCTCCCATAGTCAACTTTCCTACGGATCAATAAACTTAACAAAATAGATTAGGTTTGAAGTAATCAAGCAAATAAAAAATCCAATGTAAAATAAAGACACAGAGATTTATCCTGGTTCAAAATACCAATGTGGTGCCTACTTCCAGTCCCCTTGGGTTTCAATGTTTCTTTAGATCGTTCAATGTCGGACTCGAGTACAATGATGGGAAACAAGTTCCGAAGAGTTATTTGGTTCTTCATATTTTATGACACAGCTTCAGTTTGTGTTATAAAGTTGACTCAATCCTACTTTTTATACAACAATTGTAAACTAAGAGTTACAAAGGTTCGTGAGACTATGATTAAGACACTTTGAGATTCTTCTTGAAGTTGTGTAACCCTTGTCTATCTTTAGTCTTCTTCTTTTAGAGTCTTCGGCTACTACTCTTCGTAAGGAAACCCAAGAGATTTCTTCTCAATCAAGGATTTGAATTGATTCCTTGAATGAGGAATGTATCCGTATGATATGTCCATATCAGATATGTTCATATACAGCTTTTACTCACGTTCATATCAGATATGTTCGTGATCTTTTCTTCCTTTTGTTCTTGTAGTGATTGATGCTCTTCCAAGTTTGTTTGTGACCTTTTTTTCCTTTTACTTCGTTTTGGTTGATTTGATCTACTACATTTCTGGGATGGAGATTTCCCTCCCAATTGTTTTTGTTTTGATTAATTCGCTTGGATGTCGATCATGATCTGATGTCCTTCTATTCCTGAAGTTGGCTTCCTTATTTGCTTCATTCATCCTTCCATCATTAGCAGTCCTCTAATATCCTGCAAAGATCCACTCATTAGTTTTTCATTATTAAAACGTAAACTTAGGAGGCTAACAAAAACATCCATAAACTCATGAACAATATGTACAAAATCCAAAGAAGGAGGTGAAACAACACTAGCATCTCAAATATGGGCCAAATATCACAAACATTCCTTCTTTATCAAGTGATGGGCCTGCAGGAAAGATATAACTCTCTTGGGACTCAAATGACACGCACCCTTCCAAGCTATCCTTGGCACACCGAGCTAAAGTCACAGTTTTAGGATAACGGTCTAGAATAGCATGATAATAAGCTAGCCAATCCATACCCAAGATAACATCATGATCAGATTTAACCACATCTCCCTCCCAATAAAGGTCACAACACAGGATAGGTGCACCCGATCCACCACTAAGGAGTCTCTTATAGGGGTAAATACATGGATAGGCACAATAGAAGGCTCACTATCAAACTCAAAACCCAAAGCAAAATATACAGACACATAGGAGAAAGACACATAGGAGAAATTCGACCATAAACTAAATAATACAGTCACAGATCTGAAGCAAATGGGGACAATACTTGTGATAACAACATCAGAAGCCTTTGTCTCTATCTGGCAAGTATATCGTATCATTGTACACATCTCCTACCTAACTTAATAGACCCACGACCATCCTCACAGGCATAACTGCTTCTACCATACACACCTCTACTAGTATCACCTCAGCCTCTCTGTAGGTCACCTCTCACTGTCACTAAAGGAGTAGGCCAAAAAACCCGACGGGGATAGTTCTTGTCCAGATGGCCAAAAATATCACACTCGTAGCAAAATCTATGATCCGACTCAATAGAAGGAAGTTCGGCTAAGATTGAATGACCATCCTGAAATGCTAAAATAGACGACCTGCTATCAGAACCCTACAAGGTTTCCTGCACTAGTCTACCATGATACCCATGGGAACCTCTAAAATCTCAGCCTTGGCGAGTACAACTACTGAACTTGCCATGGTGGTGAACCCTCTTGGAACCTCCCTGAGAATCTTGAAGAATAGACTCAGTCATCTTTACATGATCCACTATACTCTAAAATGATGCCCCTGGCACTACCATCTGAGCAGTATCAAGATAAAGTGAAACATAGAATCCCTTCATGAACTTCTAAATCTTCTCAAAATTGATGGAAATACTGGCAAGAGATTATCGAGACAAGACATGAAAATATTCCTCTTACTCTGCAACAGTCAAGGAGACCTGCATCAAGTGATCAAACTCATCTCTCATCTGATCTCTCAGACTGAATGGCACAAACTTGTACAAAAAGGCCTCAACAAACTGATTCTATGCCGTCTCTGGAGACCCAAAGGTGTACAACTAATAAGTGACCTCCGCTAATCCCCGAAAGCATCTTTCAACTACTAGGTAGTGTCCCAACTCTATGTGACTCAAGCAATCCAAGGTTATGCAACTTCTTAGGACAACCAATGAAGAACTCATAGGCATTCTCACCCACAACACCACTAAACCCGAGCAGACCTAAATAGTGAATCTCTCAGACCTCTTTTGATCCTTAAAAGACATAACTGTACTTGTAATAATAGGAAGCATAGTAAATTTGGTTTGCTAAGATCCTAACTGAGGGGGTAACGTAGACATAGGTTGAACTCCTAATCTCCAAATACCATACTCATACACCGGCATAAAAGAAAAAACAACACTCGAAGTTTGTGGACTACCAAAAGTAAATATCTGTACCACTAGAGGATTTGAGCTCAAAGATAGAGGAACATTATAGGTAGATTCTGGCACAAATAGAGGTACAATCCTGGAAGATGGAGGAACACCTGGTGCACTCAAAGGAACACCCTATAAATGAGTCAGCAAATGAATCAATAACTCCTACAATACTAGGGTAGATGAACTCTATGGAACCTAATTAGGCCTGATATCTCTAGCATGCTCAACCTGAGGCTCAGGGAGACCCCCTTAATACTACTCTAGAAGGGAAATACCCTCATGATCGTCCACTACCTTGGGCTTATCCATGCCTTATGAATCTCCCCCTAGATAGGGTTCTCTCCTCGAACAATAGCTGTTTATCTATAACCTCATGGGATTTAGTCCTCACCATCTACGTAGAAAATAGTGAAATACGATTTAGAACACAAAGTATAAAAGATCTGCATGATAAGGACTAAAAAAGATCCCTAAAAATACCTTTCTCAAAGATAGATACGAACATCTATGTACTAATTCACGAGACTATACTAGACATGTACTAATTCATGAGACTATACTAGATACCATGTTTATACACTGATGAGACCAAGGAACCTGGCTGTTTTGATACAAATTTGTCACGATCCAAAAACTATGGGTCATGATGAAAATTATCTTGACAAGCCTTAACAAGTAAACCAATCACCCAAACTGATATGTGAATTAAGATTTCAACATTAATTCAAGATGGGAATCCTAGAACAAAGTCAGTCCATCCATGCACAAAAATAGCAAAAAAATCAAAATTCACCATAATGTCATAACCATCCCCAAATTCTAGTGTCATAGTGTAAGAACAATCTAAATACATCTCAAAGTCTTAAATTATTATTGGTAATCCAAAAAAAAGACATAAATTTGACTCTAACTATAAAACCAGACATAAATCTAGATAGGATGGGGTAGGAGGTCGACTAAGGAAGCATAGAGCGGCCACTACCTTGGATATAAAAACTATCCACTCTAACTCAGTTGTTGTGTGACACCCTTATACCTAGATTTGCACTTAAAGGATGCGGTAGGGATGAGTTTGGTCCACTCGTACTCGTTAGATATCATAGGCTGACCGAGCAAAGTAGAAAATAAAGTACATAAACTACACACTTAGGCATATCACCTACAATCAGAAAATATCCCAAATGGTAGCTCATACCATCTCTACTAACAGTTCTAAATAAAACACATATATCATGTACTAGTATGAAAGAAAGCACAAAATAGGTAGACATCAATCAAACACAAAGTTACAATCACAGAAAGTGCATAATGTATGAAATGCAATGAGAATGATAATAATAATGATGATGATGTAATAAGTTTGAGGTTGTCACACAACTTCCATATACAACTATCAAAAACTACTACCTAGGTAGGACCCATGGGGGGTTTCGCAGCCCATATAGAATCTAATAACCATTACCAATACCAATCTAATATCTATATCTCTTTTGTGGTACATAATCTTCGGCAAAGGGTTTTTAAATTGTCATATTTCCATCATAAAACTAGTATTTCTACAGTGGTACCAATGTCTTATTAATGTATATATGATATAAGGATGTAATGCTCACAACTAAACCAAAATGAGAATTTTCAAATCCAACCAACACATAGGCACGTAAGCTAGAATCCACTCATTAAGCCAACCATCCATAATCTAATGTAATTCATGTACCATAAGAATGAGATATGCAAATAATATATCATTATACCATATGAACCCCAATTTAGGCATTTCCACCAGGAAGAATATAACCAAATATATATATACACACAAGGCTAAGAACATCATATAAGACCCCCACATGGGTCATACATAGAAAATAAAGTCTCAAAGCACCAACAACAACAACATAGGCCCCCACACGGGCACATAGCAGTTATGACACCATTTTTATTATTAATTCCCATACCCATAGAATGCTTTTACATCAGCATTAACAACACAACCCAGTTTGAAAAAAGTTATGCCATAACCTACTTCAAATAAGAAATCTCAATCTAAAAGCCTCCAATCACAAAGTATTTTCCCTATGAACAGCCTCAAAACCAGCTAAAATACAAATATAGAATCTGCATATCAAAAAATAGCCAATGATACCTGTATTGCCCATTTCTGAGTCGGGGTCAAAACGAACCTCTGAAATGGATTTTCAAAAAACATGGGTAAAATCAGAATTTTTATTCATAAATACATTACCCATGATTCAAGGAATCCATAGAAGAAAACCAAGTAAAAATGGGTTAAAAATAGTTTTGAATTTGAAGAAAACTATTTTAGGCCTTCCAAGCCAAAAATTTCAAATTTCACTTTTGAAATTGTGTTTTAATGAATTTTATATGACAAATATCAAAGTAAAATAATTGAAATAGGGATTTGTAGCCTACCCAAGCTTGAAAGTGGAAGAAATCACCTAAAAAGTCCAAAACCCAGAGCTCCAAGTCCCGAAAATAGTGGAAAATAAGAAAGGGATATTTTTATTATCTAGGTGTTGCTTAAGAGGACACTACCGCTTAGACAACTATGTACCACATAAGCGATATCAACCCAAGTCTGCACACCTTTCTTAAAGGGACCAAATGCCGCTTAAAAGACATTCGCTTAAGTGGAGAGCATCTCGCTTAAGCGACACTCAGCTTGTTAAGACAGGTTGCTTAAGAGACCGACTGGCCACTTAAGAGACCAGTTGGCCACTTAAGCAGCCTCTACTTAATGACCCAAGTGTATTTTTAGAGGATGCACCAGCTGGGAACTTAGAGAATTCCAAGTCTCCACCGACCCCTCAAGATTTACCCAAAATCTCGAGAAGGCAAACAAACTAGGCTACCCTATTAAATTATATGCTCCATACTCAATGATGACATCACATTTTTTAAAAGAGGTTGTTTTCCTAAAATTGATCCCTGAGACCCAATTCTATAATTTCCTGAATCAGGATTCAAAATGAGATATAAAATCCATAAAATCATACCAACTATGCTACCCACCTAAAATCGATGTTTCGGATCTGCCAGTCTATTTTTCCATCTGATGCACATAAAAAAGATGTTGATTAAAGTCAACTATAAAGCCTTTTTAAACTTTAAAATCCACAAACTCACAAAAAATATACCGTAGTGCATTGGGAATCATACCAATCATCTCCACATCTCAGAAATATCACAAGCATCCACGGCGAGGGGTAAAATGATCAAATCATATAAAATAAATATTTCACAAAATTAAGCCCTTACAAAAAATTATGGTTGGTGCAAATTGAAGTCCCATCGGGATTGGACATAGATAAGCTCGATTGGTACAATAGTAATAAAAAAAGCAAAACTTTCCCTCGTTACATCATTAATTAGTATAGGTTTCTATAATAGGTTTAGGATTCTAGTCAAATTGACCTTTCTCTCACCTAAGGGTGATGAAAGAAATTATTTTGAATGTTTGTTTTTCTATATCATGATTTCTTAGGAAGTTTGACTAGTTGCTCCTCCAAATCAAAGTGGATTAAGGGGAATGACAAAGTCTCACCTTGAAGTAAGAAGGTATTGTTGTTGGTAAATGTTCAAATTGAACTGAAAGGGGGAGGAAAAAAAGATTTTTCACAACCTAGTCCAATAGAATGAAACACTGAATACCTGGAGATAGCTAAGACTTTCAAATGAAAGCAACGGTATCTGCTATTAAGAGGGAGCAGTAGATCTTCGATTGAAGAGCCAGGCCAGTCAACTTATATTGGGACTTCTATAGAAAACAAATTCATCTCTTGGGACTCCTACTAGAAAACTAGTACAAAAAATGAAAACTCTATAAAGTGGCAAGAGCCGCTAGCCAGATCGACCAATAAATTATAGGTAGAGAAATTAACTCATTTGACTAGTCAGTGATCCCTGGACCTACCTAACATAGATGTCCCTAAAATAAGGGAAAGAACTACCTAGGTATACTTTCTTGAATCCAAACTTCTCTGTTATTTCTAAGTCTTCTTCTTACACAGAAGAACATAATTTTTTTTACATCATTCGAAAAGGATAAGTTGGTTGAAATTGATAAAGTTGTGGAATTCATAATTGCATAAAATGAGTTAAAGTAGTGGTTGCGACATGTTAGAGCACTATTTTTACTTTCTCTATACGCCAGTATGCTGGCCCACTCTTAAGAATTTATGATTTATATATTTAGGCTGGTGAAAGAGAGTGCAGAATAAGAATTAATTTCATTGTATCCATCATAGCTCACCCCATCTATCTATTGTTGGACATTAATTATTGCTCTCTCTCTCTATCTCTTGATATTATAATTCTTTGAGTCAAGAAGGTTTATAGATATTGGGTCTAAAAATCCTAAAAAGATACATGTATAAAATTTTGTTAAAATTTAATTTTTCTATTAGTTTTGACCTTATTGGAAATATATGCATAGTTTGGTGACCTTTATTCATCATGTCATTCTTTTTTTTTTTGTTTTCTTTTCTCTTGTCTTTGTTGTGCTTGTTAAATGAAAATTTTAATTGAGTTTTTTGTCTCCTAACTTATGAGAAATATCTGTTATTTTATAAATAATATTTTTATATAGTAGTCTATAATCTTGTATATACACTTTCCCACATTAGGTTGTACAAATTTTAAATAAAAAGAGAAGAGTTAATAAGGCTCTATGATAGGTGAGAAATAACATTAAAAAATAATATTAAAATACATTGGACCACATGAAATTGAATATAAATTTATTAGGTATGTTATTGTAAATTTTTTTATTTGTCTAGTACATATGGGTACGCACCCTTATTTGAACACTAACATTAATAATTAAAAGAATCCTAAAATTTGTGAAATCGAAAATTGTAGATAAATGAAAAATTGATTTATAATAAAGTATATAATGATGGTAACAGCTTTATAGGGTATCCTATTTTGGTCAGTTGTATTTAACTGGTATCTTTTTTGTGTTTGTTTTGCATGAATATCCGCTTCAATGTTTAAAATGGTGTAAAGAGACCATTTTTCCCTTAAATATTCAAAACAAGAATTTTCTCTTTGAACCCCCACAATTTCATTATTCTGAATTTAAATACCTTATTTTTTCCAAGCATATCTTTAGGAATCTAATCTCTCTCTCTATCTATCTATACATATATATATATGTGTGTGTGTGTGTGTATGTATAGATAGATAGAGATAGAGCAAGATAGAGATAGAGATATATATACACACACACACATTTTCAATGATTAACTAATAGAGAAACAATAAATTTCAAGAAAGAAATCATATTTTCTTTGATAGGTGTCATGATCCAAAAATTAGGCCATGATGGCACTTATCGCGGCTCATCCTTGATAAGTAAGTCAATCTTCCTAAACTAATAAGAAAATATGAAATGGCAGTAACATACATTCAAGTGAGACTGTTAGAATGAAGTCGAGCCAAACACGAAATACAATTAAAATGAAACATAAAAGTAATCCATAAATCCAATCCCTTAATCTGGTGTCATAGCATAAGAGCATCTAATACAATATGCGGAAAACTAAAAATACATAGTCTGTCTCTAAAACAGGAGTAAAGACAACTAATAAATAGACTAGGCTTGGAGTCGACTTTGAAAAGCATAGAGTGGACCAGTACCTTGAAGTGTCACCAACTCCACCTCACAAATCATCCTTCGTGAGTCGTACTCGTGCTAGGATCTGCATCAAAGGGCATAGGAGGGTGAGTACAGTCCACTTGTACTCGGTAAGTATCATAGGCCGACTGAGCAAAGCATAAAATTAGATAAATAAAATATACTCTGAGCATGTCACCTAGAAACAACACAAATATAAAGAAACATAAACTAAAACTAAGCACAAGTCAAGAAGATTAAGGAAAACAAGCAAAATGTGTATGTTAAATGTAATGTAACGCAATATGGATGGAATGAATGATGAAAACCACCGCATGACTTTTTGTATACATCCACCGGCTCGCAACTACTAGGTAGGACCCGTGGGGGGTTTGCAACCCATATACTATATCTCAACGATAATATCAATCTTAACTCATTTTTCTAGCCCATGTTCATAGAGAGGATTTTATAGAAATGTTTTATTTTTATTCAAAATCAGTATTTTTCGGTGGTGTCAGTATCTCATGAAGGTATATATGTGTAATGAGGATGTAATGCTCACACTAAAATCTAAGGATGATATCCAATCCATCCAATATAGATATATAAATAAATGAGCTCAAAAATTAACTTAATATGTCCACAATTCATGATCATCAACTCCAATTAGGCACCATCAAAATAGTTATGCACGTAAGACATCATTAATATCATATCAACCCTTAACTCCATTAATTTTTATCATGATAGAAGCAACCAATGCTCAAATAAGGCCTATGTTAGAAAAATAAGCCCTGTGTGGGTATCATATCTGTAATAAAGGCATTGCAATTCATAGATAAGGCCAATGATATCAAATAAATCCCCTACACGAGTAACACATTACATCAGATAACACAAACCAACCATAAATAAAATGTAATCCCCCACATGGTCACACAATAGTAAAAATAATCTCAAAATATAAACCACATAGTTATTTTCCCCAAATCGTAGCATGTTTTACTTATTAACTAACTATCCAACTCGATCTGAAAGAAGTTAAGTCAAAACCTACATTAAAATGAAAAAATACCGATCTAAAGCGCTTTAATACGGAGACTTCCCCTTGAGAATGGCCTATCAATCTACTACAATATTCAAATATAGCTTTTACACGAAAGCTAATAATACCCATATTGTCCAGATTTGGTGTGTGTACAAAACGGGATCAAAAGATGAGTTCAAAAATAAAAAAGGTAAAACCAAAATTTTGTTTTAAAAATAAATTTTCCAAGATTATAGGAGTCTATAGGAGAAAATGCACATGAAAAAACGGGTTAAAAACAAGGTCCAAATCGAAGGAAAATCCTTTTAAAACATTACAGGTAAAAACACTAATTTTTTCATTTTGCAATCATGATTTTAAGTTTTTTTTATGATAAAATGGATTTAAAATAATAGGGATAAAGTTTTGGAGATTACCCCAGCTCAAATGGTGAAGAAACCCTCAAAAATCACCCAAATCTGAAGCTTAATGGTCCAAAATGGAGAAAATATATGAAAATAGACCTTATATACTATTCAGGGAAAAATAACCGTGAACGCGGTCAATATTTCACATTCACGAGGGCCAGTTATGACCAGTCAATTAAATTGGCCTTCACGTTTGTTGCCAAGGATTTGCATTCATGATGGTCCA
>JAPEIP010000003.1:44404669-44415041 GCA_026120095.1 Capsicum chinense
TGGGGGGTTTGCAACCCATATACTATATCTCAACGATAATATCAATCTTAACTCATTTTTCTAGCCCATGTTCATAGAGAGGATTTTATAGAAATGTTTTATTTTTATTCAAAATCAGTATTTTTCGGTGGTGTCAGTATCTCATGAAGGTATATATGTGTAATGAGGATGTAATGCTCACACTAAAATCTAAGGATGATATCCAATCCATCCAATATAGATATATAAATAAATGAGCTCAAAAATTAACTTAATATGTCCACAATTCATGATCATCAACTCCAATTAGGCACCATCAAAATAGTTATGCACGTAAGACATCATTAATATCATATCAACCCTTAACTCCATTAATTTTTATCATGATAGAAGCAACCAATGCTCAAATAAGGCCTATGTTAGAAAAATAAGCCCTGTGTGGGTATCATATCTGTAATAAAGGCATTGCAATTCATAGATAAGGCCAATGATATCAAATAAATCCCCTACACGAGTAACACATTACATCAGATAACACAAACCAACCATAAATAAAATGTAATCCCCCACATGGTCACACAATAGTAAAAATAATCTCAAAATATAAACCACATAGTTATTTTCCCCAAATCGTAGCATGTTTTACTTATTAACTAACTATCCAACTCGATCTGAAAGAAGTTAAGTCAAAACCTACATTAAAATGAAAAAATACCGATCTAAAGCGCTTTAATACGGAGACTTCCCCTTGAGAATGGCCTATCAATCTACTACAATATTCAAATATAGCTTTTACACGAAAGCTAATAATACCCATATTGTCCAGATTTGGTGTGTGTACAAAACGGGATCAAAAGATGAGTTCAAAAATAAAAAAGGTAAAACCAAAATTTTGTTTTAAAAATAAATTTTCCAAGATTATAGGAGTCTATAGGAGAAAATGCACATGAAAAAACGGGTTAAAAACAAGGTCCAAATCGAAGGAAAATCCTTTTAAAACATTACAGGTAAAAACACTAATTTTTTCATTTTGCAATCATGATTTTAAGTTTTTTTTATGATAAAATGGATTTAAAATAATAGGGATAAAGTTTTGGAGATTACCCCAGCTCAAATGGTGAAGAAACCCTCAAAAATCACCCAAATCTGAAGCTTAATGGTCCAAAATGGAGAAAATATATGAAAATAGACCTTATATACTATTCAGGGAAAAATAACCGTGAACGCGGTCAATATTTCACATTCACGAGGGCCAGTTATGACCAGTCAATTAAATTGGCCTTCACGTTTGTTGCCAAGGATTTGCATTCATGATGGTCCAAGACCCGGACCCTCGTGTTCGCCAAAGCCCGACTGTGGTCATGAAGAAGAGACTGTGACCCAACCCAACTCAATTATCCTTCGTGATCGAGGCCCCACTATTGTGTTCATAATGAAGGGAGATTTTCTTCTCTATATTTGTGGCCAGAGGCCTGCATTCACAAAGAAGGTAACTTCATGCACCAGATATCAGCAACAAACTGATTAGCATGGTTTTCAAAATCTCCTAACGGATCCTTGGAATTTGTTCGATACTCGATAAAAATAAATCATATATGCTATTAGGAAAATTTCAACGTTCTGGACTCAATGGCGATGTCGAATTTCAAATATGGTCATTTTAAAAAAATTAGCCCTCAAGACCCCTTTTTCACAAATGAAATTAAGAGTCTTAAACAAGACCAACTCTTCTACTAACCCAAATTTGATATTCCAGATATGCTGGTGTTGTTTACTTTGCCATCCGACACTCAGAACAACAAATATTTCCTAAAGTCAACTATATGTCTTCTTAAGCCTATAAAAATCACAAACTAACATAAACCATTCCTGATCATATTGAGAACTATGTCAACCATCCCCGAACCTCAAAATCAACATGTAGTAACTACGGGTAACGTCAAAATTGCCAAAAAACATATAAATATAAAATTCATGTATTCAGGTTATTATAACATCCACCACTACAACTTTAGTTCGTCCACAAACTAAAAGTCAAGAAATACCTAAATTGGTAAAAAACTGAAGGTAACTACTATGTAGTGTCGGACAAGAACTCCCAAGTAGCCTCCTCAATAGGATGGTGCCTCCACTGAACCTTAACTATAGGGATATCTCTAGAACACAATCGTCTAACATCTTTGGCTAAAACAGAGACTGGCTCCTCAACAAAGGACAACTTATCATCCAACCGAATCGATACCAAAGAAGTACATGAGACTCATTAGGAATATAGAATAGAGGCATAGATACATGAAAAACTAGATGAACTGCTGAAAACTCTGGAGGTAAGGCCAACTCTTAAGCAACCTCCCCAAATATCTAAAGAATCTCAAAAGGTCCAATATACCTAGAGCTAAGATTGTCAATCTTACCAAACCCCATCACACACTTCATGGTCAAAACAAAAAAAAAAGACTTGATCACCAATTCCAAACATCAAGGAATGAAGCCTAGAGTAAGCATAACTCAACTGCCTACTCTGGGCTACCCAAAGCGTGTCCTGAATCAATCGGACTCTGTTTAAAGACTCATGAAGCAAGTTGGTACCATGGGGTCTAACCTCTAAAGTCTCAAACTAAATAATAGGAGATCATCAAGCCTACCATACAAGCCTCAAAAGGGGCCATCTCAATACTTGAATTGTAGCATTATTATAAGCAGACTCTGCCAAAGCCAAATGCTGCTCCCACTGACCTCTAAAGTCCATAACACATGCGCGGGGAATATCCTTGAAAACCTAAAAAGTCCACTCTAATTGACGATTAGTCTGGGGGTTGAAAGTTATGTTAAGGTCAACCTGAGTACCCAACTCTAAAAAATTCTGCGGGAAGCTAAACGTGAACACTGAGCCTCTATCAAAAATAATAGACACGGATACTCCATGAAGATTAACTATCTCACGTACATAGATATGGGCCAACCTCGCAACACTAAAGAAAATCTAAATAATGATGAATGAGATAATTTAGTCAACCAATCCACGGGTACTTTTAGAACCACAAGAAGTAAAAGGCCCCAGTCATGAAATCCATAGTGATTTGCTCCCACTTTTACTCAGGAATGGGTAAACTCTAAAGTAAACCACCTGGTATCTGAAGCTCAGACTTCACTTGATCACAACACAAGCAATGAGATAAAAAAATTTCCATATCCTTATTCATACCGCCTCACCAGTAAAGTTGCTTTAAATCATACCTAAATAGATAGAATATTTGGAACAATATGACTCCTCCAAAATCAATCTCACCCAAACTTCAAATCTCGACACATAAACTCGGCCACCAATGCTCAATACACCATCAAAATCAAAAAAGTATTTCTTAGTCTTTCCCCCTAATACTTTATCCTGAATCACCCTCAAACTATCAGCATCAAATTGGTCAGCTCGAATCTGCTCCGTTAAGAAAAATCTAGCATCAACAAAGGCTAAAACACATTTGGGTATCAAAATATCAAACCTAACCCTCCGGTTAGCTAAAATTCAAACCTCCAAGGCTAAAGGCAACTCTTGGGTTAAGAGAAAAGTTAAACTCCTTATACAAGTCGACTTTCAGCTCAAGGCATCTGCAACCACATTATCCTTACATGGATGGTACAAATAGTAAGGTCATAATCCTTAAGCAACTCGAGCTAATGTCACTGCCTCATATTAAGATCTTGATATCTAAAAAAGTACTGAAGGCTATGATGGTCTAAGAAAATCTCATAAGGAACTCCATACAAGTAGTGACACCACAACTTCAACACAAATACTATGGTTGTGAACTCTAAATCATAGGTCTTTAACTGATGAAGGGCATAAGTAATTACCTTACCCTCCTGCATCAACACCGTACCTAAATCAACACCAGAAGCATCATAAAATATGGTAAACCTATACCTTCCTTGGGAAAAGTGAATATAGGAGCCAAAGTCAACAACTCTTAGAGATTTTGGAAGCTTTTCTCACACACATCTAATCGCTAAAAACCCACTTTTTTCTTGAGTCAACTTGGTCAAAGAAGTTGCAATAGATGAAAAACCCTCTATAAAATATTGATAACAACCCATGAAACTCCAAATATCTAAAGAAGAAGTAGGTATATCCCAATCACAAATCACCACAATCTTAGCTGGATCAATAATAATGACATCCTTAAACTCCACATGATCCAACAAAGAGATAAAAGCTAACCAAAACACACACTTAGAAAACTTAGCATACAACTTCGTATCATGTAACGCCTGAAGTATAGTCCTCAAGTCCTTGGCATGATTGACCTCACTCTTGGAATAAACCAAGATATCATCTATGAATACAATAACATAGTAGTTAAGATACTATCAAAACACCGAGTTCATAAACTCCATGAACATTTTTGGGGCATTGGTCAACCCAAATGACATGATCAAGAAATCATAATGATCGTATGAAGTTCAAAAAGGCATCTTTAGAATATTCAAAGCTCTAATCTTCAACTAGTAACACGCAAATCTCAAATCATCCTTTAAGAACACCGAATCACCCTGAAGTAGGTCAAAACGATCATTAATATGAGTAAGAGGATACTTGTTCTTAGCCATCAACTTGTTTGACTGTCTATAATTAATACACATATATATATAGATCCATTATTCTCTTTCACAAAAAAGATAGGTGTACCCCAAGGAGACACACTAGGTCTAATAAACCCCTTACTTAATAAGTCTTGCACATGCTTCTTCAACTCTTTTAACTATATTACATCCATTCTATAGGGAGGAGTAGAAATAGGCTTGAATTTTAGCTCCACATCAATAATAAAATTAATGTCACAGTCTGGAGGCATACCAGACAAATTTATGGAAAACATATCCATGAACTCGTAACTTAAAATAGAATCCATAAGAGGTAGTGAGGTAATGTTAGTATCACGGATATGACCTAAATAAGATAAACACCCTCTCTTTATCATTTGATGAGAACACAAAAAATATATAACACCTTTTAAACCTAGATTAAGCATACCTTTCCTAGCTAACCTTGGCACTCTGGTGTAGTTAAGGTCCCAGTCTTGGCATAACAGTCCAAAATAGAAAGATAAAGAACTAACCTATCCATACCCAATATAACATCAAAATCAACCATAATTAAAAGAACAAAGTCTACCCAAGTCTTACATCCTGCAAAGGTAACCATACAAGATCGGTACACCTGACCCACCACTAAAGAATCTCTAATGGGGGTAGAAACATAAAGAGGCATAGCAAGTGGATTACACCCAATATCAAAAATAAAAGAAATATATATATACACATAGGATAAGGTTAATCCAAGGTCAAATAATACAAAAGCAGGTCTGTAGAAAACCAAAATAATACATCTAATAACAACATCAGAGGCATCCGCGTCTAGTCTAGAAGGTATATCATATCACTTACCATATTCACTCTAAAATAGCATAACATTGTGACCACTTCCATGAGCACCTCTACCTCTACCTCTACCTCAAGCACTACTAGCAACGTCCTTACCATTCCAAAAACCACCTCTCACTACTAATATAAGAGTAGATTTGAAAATATGCCAAGGATAATCCTTGTCCACATGTAAACTCATCATATAAAAAACCCTCTATGACACGACTCAATTTGAAGAGTTGCAGATAAACTAGGATGACTACCTTGGCCCAATGCTTAGCTAACTGAAGCCACTGAACCTGAAAGTTTACCACTTGATCCCCGCAAAGCTCCTAAATTAGCCTACCATAATAACCACAAGAATCTCTATAGTAATACCCCGTATTATTTCTAGTTTAATTCAGCTCAAAAGAGGTATATTAGAGACTTAGGACTTGAAAATTTAGCTAAGTGTTGAAGGCTTGGTCTCACTTTTGGCCTCTAAACTTTGAAGACTTTATTCTCAACCTTTTAGACGTTAGAATGTCAATTTATAAGTTATTTCATGATAAGGATAGTCAATAGTAGCTTCGGGGTGAGTTTTGGAATTTTTAGAGAAGGCTTGGGGCATGTTTGGTTGGCTAAAATAGAACTTAACGCGATATCATTGCACCGCATCGGTGGTCACGTTGATGTAGATAATGCGATGCATCACAGTAAGCGATGTGATGCATCGCTAATCGTATCGATGCCCAGTTTTTATGTGTTAAATAATAAGTTATAAGGGTATTTGAGTCATTTACCCTCACCCAAATCCGCCCAAAACACATCATTTTAGCCCCAAATAGCAAAGTTGCTTCATTATTCATCCTTTTCTTCTCAAAGAACAAAACCCTAGCTCCAAGAATCAAGAAAAATCCCATAACTCTTAGTCTAAGAAAGCTTATAATCATAAGCTCTGTGTTCAAGACTTTAAGAACACCATTAGAGAGTCAAAGGTTCAAGATTTTACGTTCAATTCATCAAACAAGGTATGTGGGGTTATGAATAAGAATACTTCTTTCATCCTTATACACAAAACTATCTTTCAAAAGTTGAATTTACATGACATTATATGATTTACAGTCTAAGGTTCATACCCAATTACTATTATTTGAAGATGTTGATGTTACAAGTGATTAAATGTTGAATTGTATCTCTACTTTTGCATTTTTATGCATGTAAAGTGATTTTATATACATTGAGAGTTGAATTTCACTATCTTGACTAGAATTATGCAAGAATTTCAAGATTTTGATTATTGAGCATGAACTTTGTGATGATTTGATATGAGTTTAAATCATGGGTTTTAAGACCTAAGTTAAGTATTGATATTTTGAGAAGATTTTGCTCTTAAGCACCCAGACTAGCTTATTTTCAAATTTTGAGAAAGATTTGATCTTTTGATCCTCAGTTTAGATATGGAATCCAATTTATAGATTTGATTACAGTTCTGAATACAGTTAAAGTGAATAAATGTATAACTAGTTTTCATAGTAAACCCTGATGGTAATTTTAAAGTGGATTTCCTACAGATTAAGAATACAAATTTATAGGGAGTAGTATTTAGCACCGAGTTGGGTATGTTTACATGACCCAGAACTACAAGCCAATGTAGGTACAGATTATTCAGATTATACCCATTTCTATATGGATGATAGTTACAAATGTGATCACTTAGATTAGGTTATACTCCTTGGAAAGCATATAACACCTCTCCCCAACGTGATGTTTTTCTATAAGGGAACTAGTGTTAAACACAATGATAGCTCACATAGTGTATGTTGGTTAGAAAAACCTCCCTTGCAGAATAGTGTTTTAAAAGTATTTCCCCAAAAGCCTAAGTCCTAAAATAGAATAACAGAACACCTTTTAGAAACTAATTGTAAAAGCTCACAATTTCATTCAGATATTGTTTTACATAAGTCACTAGCTATAAGATTTCAGTTTTAGGTTACAGATACAAAGGTGAGTTCTTTTTCACTTAGCATGAATGATTTGAAAATAGATTTAACTTCAATCCTACTTATTTCACTAGTAGAAAGAGTAAAAGTACAGCTTTTAGAACTAAATGTTATGACTCACTAGATTTATACAATATTTTTTATCATTCATGATTTTCAGCTTTTAGATATTCTAGCTTATGTGAGTCATCTATAGTTAGAATGCATATTTTATGAATTTTGATAACATTGAGATATTATTTATACTTATGCACTTACCCCCACATGCTTAGTACATTTCAAAAGTACTGATCCACATATATGTTTATGTGCTACATTGTCTTACAATGAAGGTTTAGGTACTTAGTTCCAGCAGCGTGATTAATCATGAGCATCTATATCTACATCTCAACAGTGGTGAGTCCTCATAGTTTGCGAACCCAGTTATTCAGATTTCCAACTTTTCAGATTATTTTATTTAATTATGTCAGATAATTTGAGTTAGCTGGGGGTTTATCCCAGTGACTCTCTAGTAGTAGTATTAGAGGCTTGTCCGACTAATAAATACATTTTAGATTTTCAGTGTTAGTTCTTTGGATTTTCCTTGGTTAAGTATTTTCAGACATTATATGTAGATAAACTCAGTTCATTTCAGACAGTATTTTAGTATTTTCTCGTACCGTATGCTTATATTACCTTATTTGAGTCATCAAATTGAGTAACAGCCTTCAGGGTTAGCTCAAAACTACTTATAGTTGGGAGCATCGTGTGGCATCCCGAGAATTATTTTTGGGGTATTCCAAAGTTGGTATCAGAGCCTAAGGTTATAAGAGTCCTAGGGAGTCAAACAAGAGGCGTTACATAAAGTTTTGATCATAGGTGTAAAGTGCACCACATTTATGAGCAAGAGGCTACGGGATATTTTTAGGAAATTATCTATTTTTTCCATGATCTATCGTGCTTATAGTATATCTATCTACTTTTAACTCATGCTCTTATTTGATAGTTGAAAATGCCTCCACGCCGAGATAATGTACATAGAAATGATAACCAGCCACCCCAACCTAATTACCCTCTGAATAAGGATATATCCCATGATGAATTTTAGGTGGCCTTTCAGGCATTGGCCCAAGTTGTAACTGCTAATATTCAGGGAAACCATTAGGCGGCAGTCCCACTAAAGCAGAATGGGGATTTAGCAACAGCCAAAATTCATGATTTCTTAAGAATGAATCCTCCTAAGTTTTTTGAGTCAAAGGCAGGTGAGGACCCACAAATTTACTTATATGAGGTTAATAAGATCACCTAGATTATGTATGTTACTGAAGAGGAGAGTGTAGAGTTAGTATCCTATAGGCTGAAGGATATAGCGTATAATTGGGTGGTGATGTGTAAAATAGTAGAGGTGAGAACACAACTCCTATGAGTTGGCAGGTATTCCAGGATGCATTTCTAGATAGGTTCTTTCCACATGAAATAAGAGAAGCTAAGGTAGAGGAGTTTGTGAACATGAGAAAGAGCTCGATGACAATGAAGGAGTACTACCTTAATTTCAATCAGTTGTCTAATTATGCCCCTAACACGATGGCTGACCCTAGAGCAAGTATGAGTAAGTTTGTTACTGAAGTATCGGGTTTGGTATTTAAGGAGTGTAGGACTTCCATGCTTATTGGGTATCATGCATAGAAGATTGAGGTAAAAAGTCTAAAGAGGGGAAAGAGAGAGGAAATAAAAAGGCTAGAATCAGTTAGTTTAATTATGGCCAGGATAAGTTTAGAGGAGTAAATCGTTCGTAGTTTCAAAATCATTAATGCCAACATCGTTTTCAGCCAGTGCTCCTATCCCCAGGGTTAGGCAGGAGCAGTGAGGTAAGGCTTCTATGTACAGATCTTAGAGTAGTGTGAGTGGAAAACCTAGTTATCCTTTATGTGCTAAGTGTGGTAAGAATCATCTCGGTGAGTGCTTATTGGGACAAAAAGGTTGTTATGGTTTTGGTAAGTTAGGTCATAGAATCAAAGAGGGTTCGCATGCTAAGTAGGAAAATAGGGATGCTCGTCCCCAGACTCAGGCTACTAGTGCCCCAACTCTTCTAGGATACCCAATACCTTCTTAGGGTGCATTATCTAGTACCGGTGGTAGTTAGCGCCAGAATTGGTTTTATGTTTTACCATCCCTTCAGGAGTAGGAGAATTCACCAGATGTTACTGGTATGCTTCGTGTCTTTCATCTTGATGTTTATGTGTTGTTATACCCTAGCTCGAGTTTCTTTTATGTGGCCTCATTAGTTGCAGTAAATTTTGAAGTAGGTCCTGAAAAGCTTTTTGAGCCCTTTTTAGTTTTTACCCCAGTAGGGGAGCCAGTTGTTGCCAAACAGATATATAGAAAGTGTCCTATCACTATCCTTCATAAGATTATGTTAGCAGATTTAATAGAGTTAGATATGGTCAACTTTGACCTTATTCTTGGTATGGATTAGCTCCATTCCTGCTATGCATCTATAGATTATCACACCCGAGTGGTGAAGTTTCAGTTTCCAGATGAGCCAGTCTTTGAGTGGGAAGGTAATTCAATATCTCCCGAGAGTCACTTTATGTACTATCTTAAGGCTAGAAAGTTGATCTCAAAGGGTGCATCTATCATCTAGTTTGAGTCAAAGACACTAGCCTGAGGCTCCAACAGTTTAGTCAGTCCATGTAGTCAGTGAGTTTCCTAAAGTTTTCCCCGAAGATTTGCTAGGGGTACCTCCCGATAGGGAAATTGAATTTGATATTGACCTTCTCCCCAATATTCAGCCCATCTCTATTCCTAGGGGTGTACAAAAACTAACCCAACCGATAAATTGAACCGATAAAAATGTTATTGGTTTATTATTATTGGGTTATTGGGTTAACGGTTTATTAATGGTTTTATAAAAAAAATTATTGGGTTACTAGTTTGGTTCGATTTTTTCTTATTGGGTTATTGGGTAAACCGATAACCCAATAAGAATATATATATATATATATATATAT
>JAPEIP010000003.1:44429235-44445597 GCA_026120095.1 Capsicum chinense
GTTTCAACTTATTTTAGAACTCAAAACTTAGATTTCAATATTTTGAATCAATGATATAGAGAAACTAGGGTTGTGATCACTATGACTATTAATCTCCATTGAATAATAACTGTTCATGATTGTCGTGATAGGTGGGAACAGCAGATTATCCCTGCCGATGATACTATCTGACTTATCTCTCTACCTCACCAGATAATTTATTATCTAATTCTCTCAAACTTAGATAACATATCTATTTCCAATCGGATGTTATCTCAGGTAGATTGATCCAATCACGGCATCAATCATTAAATAGAAGGTTGGAAGTTTCCGAGTCCCTGTTGATAATTCACGACCTCTAGTCTATTTCTCCGTTAGAATTAAATAAAACCTAAGGCATAACCTAATGTTGGCAACCAATAGATTCAAGTTAAAACAACAAAATTTTAAGACATTCCCACAATCACTCAAACACTAATCCAACTATTAAATCAATGAAATAATAATCATAGATTCCACAACCCTAGTTGTGGGTTTTAGTTGCTCATAAGATAGAAAGAGATAACTATGATTAAATTCATAACTTAAAGGAAGTGAACTTACAAAAAATGAAATTCAAAGTTGTTTCTCATTCAAGTACAATAAGAATTTCCCACAACTAAATCAAAGGATGGAAAATTGAATTCTAAGTTAAGAGAGTCAAAAACAAGTGAACTCCCCTTTACTAAGTTACAAGATGTCAAAAGCTGCTTCTGAAGTAGTGAATGAAACCCTAAAATATACTATTTATACTAAAGCCTATTTAAGGTAATAAAATAACAAAATCACAGCTGGGCTCAGATTTAGGTGACGGCATATTGGTGTTGATCGTCAGGCTTCTGACAGCATCTCAGCTATGTCGTCAGAAGTCGTACCTTCTTAACATGTTCTACCTCACTCTGACGATGTCCTCCGATGGCTTACCAGAGGAGTGACGGCGTGTAGCAAATATTGTTATACCTTCAGCTTATTTCACTATGTTCTGTCCCACTTGATGGCATCTTCTGTAGGCTTACCACACTTGTGATGTCATATTAAGAATGTCGTCACCTTCATCCTGAAACTCTTCTTCACTATTCTTCCTGACACCTTTTTTTGGTAGCTTGCCACATCTCTGAAGGCTTTTAAGAAATACCATCAGACTCATATCAGCTCACTTGTACCAGATTTTACTTATTTTGTTCATTTTTCCTATGTTTTTCTCCTATCCTTGCTACAACTACAATATCACAAGAAAACAATCAAAAACAATCAAAAGTTGCTTAAGACTTTGCAATTATTTAGAGTTAAAAGCCTCAAATATGTTAGTATCTGCTCACACATCACCACTTAGGAAGTAAAAGTAGACATATGAACCAATTACCCCCACCTCTTCTCCACAAATTCAAATTCAGTCGAAGGTAATAGCCTTCCTTAACTTAGTTTATTTCAATCTTAGGTTCAACCATATGGTTATTTTTATGTCAATTCATGAACTCATAGATTAGTTTAGTAGCTCATCATGTTTTAGATTCAGTCATACAGTCTTGGTTTAAGTTGTGCATGCCAATGTATAGTCTCAGTTCTCCAGTATCAATAGTTTGACTAGTCTCATTCGAGGACGAATGTTCTCAAGGGGGAGATATTGTAATACATTGTATTATTTCTAGTTTAATTCAGCTTAAAAGAGGCTCCTTAGAGACTTAGGGCCTGAAATTTTAGCTAAGTGTTGAAGGCTTTGTCTTATTTTCGGCCTCAAAACTTTGATGACTTAATTCTTGACCTTTCCAACCTTGGAATATCAATTTTTAAGTTGTTTCATGATCAGGGTAGTCCATAGTACCTTCAGGGTGAGTTTCAGAATTTTCGGAGAAGGATTGGGCAATGTTTGGTTGGGAAAAATAGAACCTCAATGCGATATTGTCATGCCCCGTCAATGGTTGTGTTGATGTAAACGACGATATGTCACCAATCGCGTCATAGTGAGCAACACGACGTGTCGCTAATCGTGTTGGTGCCCAGTTTTTGTGTGTTAAATGATGGGTTATGGGGGGATTTGAGTCATTTACCCTCACCCAAATCCGCTCAAAACACATATTTTAGCCCCAAATAGCAAAGTTGCTTCATTATTCATCCTTTTCTTCTCTAATAACAAAACCCTAGCTCCAAGAATCAAGAAAAATCCCATAAATCCTACTCCAAGAAAGCTTATAATCCAAAGTTCTGGGTTCAAGAACTTCAAGAAGAAACTTCAAGAACACCATTAGAGAGTCAATAGTTCAAACTTTTACGTTCAATTCATCAAGCAAGGTATGTAGGGTTATGAACAAGGATACTTCTTTTATTCTTGTGACCTAAACTGGCTTTTAAAAGTTGAATTTATATGACATTATATGATTTACAGTCTAGGGTTCATACCCAATTATTATTATTTGAAGATGTTCCTGTTAAAAGTGATTAAATGTTGAATTGCATCTCTACTTTTGCATGTTTATGTGTGTGAAGTGATTTTATAGACATTGAGAGTTGAATTTCACTATCTTGACTAGAATTATGCAAGAATTTCAAGATTTTGATTATCAAGCATAAACTTTGTGGTGATTTGATATGAGTTTAAAGCATGGGTTTTAATCCCGAAGTTAAGTATTGATATTTTTAGCAGATTTTGCTCTTAAGAACCCTATGACAAGCTTATTTTCAAGTTTTGAGAAAGATTTAATCTTTTGATCCTCAATTTAGATATGGAATCCACTTTACAAATTTGATTACAGTTCTGATTACAGTTTAAAGTAAACAAATGTATAACTGGTTTTCATAGTAAACCCTCATGCTAGTTTTAAAGTGGATTTCCTACAAATTGAGCATACAGATTTAAAGGGAGTAATATTTAGCACTGAGTTGGGTATGTTTACTTACTCCAGAACTACGAGCCAATATAAGTACAGATTATTCCCATTTCTATATGGATAAAAGTTACAGATGTGATCACTTAGATTAGGTTGTACTCTTTGGTAAGAGTATAACACCTCTCCCCAACATAAGGTTTTCCCATAAGGGAACTAGACATTGGACACTATGATAGCTCATATAGTGTATGTCGGTTAGAAGAACCTCCCTTGTAGAATAGTTTTTAAAAAGTATTTCCCTATAATCCTAAATCCTAAAACAGAATAATAGAACAGCTTTTGGAAACTAAGTGTCAAGGCTCACGATTTTATTCAGATATTGTTTTACATATGTCATTAGCTATGAGATTTCAATTTTAGTTTACAGATATAAAGGTGAGTCCTTTTTCACTTAGCATGCGTGATTTGAAACCAGACTTAACTTCATTCCTACTAATTTCACTAGCAGAAAGAATAAAAGTACAGCTTTCAAAACTAAATGTTATGACTCACTAGATTTATGCAGCATATTTTATCATTCATGATTTTCAGCTTTCAGATATTCAAGCTTATGTGAGTCATCTAAATTTACCATGCATATTTTATGAATTTTGATAACATTGAGATATTATTTCTACTTATGCATTCACCCCCACATGCTCAGTACATTCCAAAAGTATTGATCCACATATTTATCTATGTGCTACATTATCTCATAATATAGGTTTAGGTGCTCAGTTCTAGTAGTGTGATTGATCGTGAGCATCTCTATCTACATCCTGAAAGTGGTGAGTCCTCATTGTTTGGGAACCCAGTTATTCAGATTTCCAGCTTTCCAAATTATTTTATTCAGTTATGTCAAATAGTTTGAGTCGACTGGGGGTCTGTCCCAGCGACTCTCTTGTAGTAGCATTAGAGGCTTGTCCGACTAATACATACATTTCAGATTTTCAGTGTTAGTTCTTTGGATTTTCCTTGGTTAAGTATTTTTAGACATTATATGTAGAAAAACTCGGTTCAACTCATAAATTATTTTAGTGTTTACTTGTACTGCATCCTTATATTAGCTTATTTGAGTCATCAGATTGAGTAATAGGCATTCAGGGTTATGTCGAGACTACTTGTAGTTCGGAGCACCATGTGGCATCCCGGGACTAGATTGTTAAGTTGAATTTACATGAATTTCTATGATTTACAGTTTAGGGTTTGCCTGGGCCCAAAGTGGACAAGATCACTAGTGGGTTGGGCAGAGACAGGAGTCTCTCGGGCCTTCATGGTTCGGGATGCCCGTCATTGCTGGGGACTCAGCTTGGGTCATGACAGAATGGTATCAAAGCCACTCCTGTGTCATCCCGTCGATATGGGCCAGAGTTTAAATTGAGTGTAGGCAAATACCGATAAGGCAGGGCAAACCTCAGTCCTAAGTATAGGCAAATCCTATTTGGTGGGGCAAACCTCAGCGAGGACGCTGAGTCCATAAGGGGTTGTATGTAACACCCCAACTTAGGATAAAGAGTCCCATATCGGCAAAACATAGAAAGGATACTGGGAATATAAGTAAGGAAGCCTTACTCCCTAGTGACGTATTTTAAATATGTGCGGGCTTGGGCCCAGAGAGGACAATATCTCTAGTGAGTTAGGCAGAGACAAGGGTCTCTCGGGCTTGATGGTTCGGCATGCTAGTCACGGCTAGAACTTTAGTTTGGGTTGTGACATCTACTCAAGAAATATCTTTCTTGGGAGGCATGTCCACTAAACTCACCATAATGATACACCTTCTTAGTTCCTTTCTAGGTAGTCTGAATAATAAACTTGACCATCTTGGCATACTTAATAATGCTCTGGAAGGAAGACCCTAAACCTACCATCTAAGTTGTAGCCAACTGTTGTATACCATCTTAATTCTTTACAAACTTATGAATCCCTTAAGAATCTATGAAAATGCTAGTGGCCAAATATCTAAACAAAGTATAAAAATGAGCCTTATACATAGCAATAGTCATGGAGCCCTTCTCTAAAGATCAAACACATTACGCTTCAGATTTCTCAAACTATATGGTACAAATCTCTCCAAGAAGTCCTCTAAAAGTTGAGTCTAATTCATAGCAGGAGAACCCAAAGGTCTAAAACTAGCATACGACCTTCACCATTCCCTATCCATAAGTGTCAACTAATAGGTAGTATAAGCAACTCCATGAGACTCAAGGTATCCAAGTTTATGTAACTTCTCCTAGAAATAAACCAAAACCTCATGGGCATTATCGCCAATAGCACCACTGAATTAGAAGAACCCAAACGAATAAACCTATCAAACCTCTTCTGAGTATCAGAAGACATAACTGGTACAGAAGGTAGAGCATTACCCAAAGTTTAAGGAATACCATAAGCAGATGCCGGTACAAATGATAGAACCATACCAAGAGTCAGAGGAATACCTTAAGTAGACGCTTGCACTGATGATAGTACAATATTTAGAATTAGAGAAACACTAGGTGCACTCAAGGGAACACCGTCAAAATGAGTCAATAACCTAATCAAAAAACCCTCTACAACTAGGGCAGCAACTGAACCTTATGGGATTTGAGATGGTCGTGAATACCTTGTCTGATATTTATCCCTGGAATACAAAACCTCATACTTAGGATAGGCCTCTTTCGCATGTCCTCTAGCTTGGGAAAACTCCTCATTCCTTTCATCTACCTCTGGGTCATCCACGACCCCTGCCTCTTTCTTTAGACTGGGCTCCATCCTCGAATGTTGGCTCAACATACCTAGCCTCACTAGATCCAGTCCTCACCATCTGCATAAAAAAAAAGAGGAACACAACTTAGAACATTGGGTAAGAACCACCTGATGACTAGGAATCAAATTAGAAAAGCTTTCTTGAAGGCATTTTATAGCCTCTTGAAAATAGGTGCGGTCGTCTATGTACCAATTTGTAAGACTCTACGAGACATCCAGCCCTTATACTTATAAGGTTGGTGAACTTGGTTACTCTGATGCCAATTTGGCACAACCCAAAAATTAGGTCATGATGGCACTTATCACTGACCAGCCTTGATAAATAAGTCAATCACACTAATTTGATAAAGAAAATATGAAATTACAGTATAATACATCTAGGGAATACTTTTTGAATAAAGTTGAGCCAAACATAAAATTTATTTAAAAGAAAAGTGAAATAAATTCATAAATCCAATCCCAAAATTTGGTATCATAGCATAGGAGCATCTAATACAATATCCTAACTAAAAATACATAGTCTATCTTTGAAATAGGAGTAAAGACAACTTATAGAGAGAGGAGGATTGAAGTTGACTCTGAAAAGCTTAGAGTGGGCCAGTACCTTGAAGTGTCACCAACTCTACCATATGAATCAGCCTTCATGAGTCATACTCGTACTAGGATCTATACCAAAAAGGCACAGCAGGGGTGAGCATAGTCTATTTTTACTCAGTAGGTATCATAGGCTGACTGAGCGAAATGGAAAATAAGATAAGTAAAATATACTATGAGCTGAGTAGAAAAGTCTCACACCATATCCACTAATAGTTCTAATATATATAATTACATAGAAATAGAAACAACACAGATATAAAGGAAAAATGCACTGAAATTAAGCACAAGTCAAGGAAACTAAGAAAAATAAGCAAGATGCATATGCAAAATGCAATACAATGCAATGTGGATGGAATGAATGATGAAAGTCATCACATGTCTTTTTGTATACACCACCGAGCTCACAGTTACCAAGTAGGAACCATAAGGGGTTGGCAACTTATATACTATATCTTAATTTTAATCTTAATCTCAATCTCAACTCACCTCTCTGACTTGGGTTCACAGAAAGGGCTTTCATAAAAGTACCTCATTTTATTTCAAAAATAGTGTTCTCAGTGGTACCAGTATCTCATGAATATGCATGTATGGAATAAGGATTTAATGCTTACAATCAACTTTAAGGATGATATCCAATCAATCCACCACAATTATATATATATATATATATATATATGTGTGTGTGTGTGTGTGTGATTCCAAAAATCAACTCAATATGTCCATAATTCAAAATCATCAACTCCAATTAGGCACCATCAGGATAAATATGCAAGTAAGACATCATTAATATCATATCAACCTTAAATCGGGTAATTTTTATCATGATAAAATCAACCAATTCTTAAATAACGCCTATATTAGAAAATAATCCTACCGCATCGGTATCATATTTAGAATAAAGGCATTTAAATGCACAGATAAGATTAATGATGTCAAATAAAATCCCTACATAAGCAACACACAATATCAGATATCACAAAAATAACCATAATAGAATATAAGCCCCAATACAAGAACATAACAGTAAAAATAATCTCAAAATACCAATCCAATAGTTATTATCCCCAACCCATAGCATGTTTTACTTATTTATTAACCATCCAGATCAATCTGAAAGAAATTAAGCCATAAACTATCTCAAAATGTCGAAATCTTAATATAAAGTACTTCAAAATGAATCCTCCCCATGCCAACAATCTCAAAATCAACTAAAACATTCAAATATAGAATCTACGCATTAAAAGAAAGCTAACGATATTCATATTGCTCATATTTGGTCTGAGTTCAAAATGGGTTCAAAAAATAAATTCAAAAATGAAAGGAGTAGAATCAAAATTTTGTTTTAAAACATATTCCCCAAGTTTATCAGAGTCTATAGAAGAAAACTCAGGTGAAAATGAGTTAAAAATGAGGTATCGGTAAAATCCTTTTAAACTTTACCGATTAAACCCCTAATTTTTCTATTTTGAAATCATGATTTAAAGTTATTTTTTATGATATAATTGATGTAAAATAATGGGGCTAAGGTTTTGGAGCTTAACCCAGCTCAAATGGTGAAGAAATCCTCAAAAATCAACCAAAATCAAAGCTCAAAGATCCAAAAATGGAGGAAAAACATGAAAATAGACCTTATATATTGTTCAGTAAATAGTAGAACATGAATGCGGTCAACCTTTCATGTTCATGAGGGTCAAGGCTGACCAATTAATTATATTAGCCTTCATATTCATGGACATAGCTTTGTATTTGTGAAGGTCCTAGACCAGGACCCTCGTATTTGCGACAACCCTATCACGTTTGCGAAGAAAGAACTACGACCCAACCCAACCAAACTACCCTTCACAATCCCAACCCCACCATCTCATTCGGTATGAATGGAGATTCCCTTCTTCGCATTCATAGTTAGGAGCCCTCGTTCGTGAAGAAGATGACTCAATGCACCAGATATCAGCAACCAACTGATTATCATGCTTTTCAAAATCTCCTAATGGACCCTAGGGGTTCATTCGAGACCCAACAGAAATAAACCATATATGTTACTAGGCTCATTTCGACCTTCCAGACTCAATAGTGACGTCATGTTTTCAAAAAAAAAAGTTATTTTCATAAAATTAACCCTCGAGATCCCTTTTCACTATTTCTAAATCAAGGGTTGAAATGAGATATAAAAGATCAAAATTTGAACCAACCCTGCTACTAAACATTTGATGTTTCGAATCTTCTGGCATGGTTCGTCTTGCCATTCTACACTCAGAACAACAAATGTTGACTAAAGTCAACTATATGGCTTCTCAAGCCTCTAAAAACTACAAACTCACACAAATCATTATCGATTATATCGAGAACCATTTTAACCATCCATAAACCTTAAAATCAACTTATAGCAACTATGGAAAAGAAAAAAATATTCAAGATATATAGAAATAGAAAATTAATAAATTCAGGTCATTACAATAAGGATAAGAAGAGAGTAAAAAAGTGGATCCAAGATATTAAAGCTTGTAATTACCTCGTAAAATAAATTAATATGTAATAATAATTGATAAAAAAAACTAGTGGTACAACTCCAAGGGGAATCAATCCCATTCCAATTACGAGAGCATCAAAACGAGGTTCCTTCATTGTCATCAAACCAATAGCTTCTTTTAGTTATGGATTCCGAACTATCAATTTCTTATATAATTAATCGTTTCTCAATATAAATATAGAGCTCAAGAAAAATTTGTTGGGTTCTCGTGGACCCTCCGCCTGATACTCTGAACCTGCCCTTGAGAGATTAGACATACGAAGTTCCCTAGTTTGTGTTTAACAAAAGTAGTGTATATATAGGTGTTTTTTCAATTACCATAAAATAATTTTCTAGAAATTTACAATAATATTAGGAAAAAAAATTACTAATCAATGATGAACATTCACAATAATATAATTTTCCCAACATCCTTTACATTGTTTATACCACTATCCTATGTTTACTTTCTTTCGAGTTTGAGTCCTAAAAATTGAGAACTTTTCAGAGGTTATTTGTTCTTTAATGGGCCTTATCAAACACTACAAACATTTTTTATTTTTCAAGTCCTAGTACTTTCTTTGTCCAAAAATATTTGTTCACTATATTAAAAATGGGTCAAAATTGTTTTCAGCCCTAAACTTTGCTTTAAAAATCAAACTCCCCCTCAATTTTGAATAATAATCGAACTCCCTCTATATCCTAATTAAATTTTTACATGCCTATTATACCCTTTCATTATCATTTTTTTTACCTCTTTAAAAATCATGATACTTTTATTTTTTTTAAATTCTTGTAACAATTTTCTCATAAACATAAACGTTATCTTTTGGAGAAAAAAAAGTGTGAAATATTAATTAAGTATATATGATAATGATGTTCTATAATAAAGTAAATTAGCATAATGAGAAAATTAATTTTATTAATAATAATCAAAACTCTAATATTTATTTTTATAAGTGAAACTAGTAGGTAATAATAACCATATAAATATATTTTGATTCAGGAAATACAAAATAATTAATTAAGGTCAAATTTTTAAAGATTGTATATATTTATATTTTAAACTAATAATTCATGTAATATTTCATTAATGACAATCAAAAATTATTCATTTATATAGAAAATAGAGATTACCTACCGCGTTTTATATTGCTTGATCCTGATACTAAAAATAGTTGTTTTAATTTATTTGTTCAATTTCTGAAACTAAGAGAATTTTTTTTATTTCTATCTTTGGTATTAAATAACTGCATAAACTAAAAGTAGTCAAATTTAAAATTTCAAAACATTATTAATAAGGTTAATTTAGTAAAATATACCTCCAATTAAATTTTTTAAAGAGATGTGTCATATTAAGAATGGCCAAGTTATATGAAACACGTACAATAGGAGTGGGAAAATATAAAAATATACTCACATACATGTACATACATATACACTTAATGCATATAGTATTTGAATGACAATCATAAAAAATATTAAATTTTGTGACAAGTTCATAAAAGTATTATTCTACTTATTATAATGTTAATGAACTTGAATAAAAAGTTATAAATACCTAGGTTAAAATAATAAATCATATATAATATAAGAGAAAACACATAAAAGCACTATTAAAGTTGTCCCAAATTTACAAAAACACATTTTAAGATTGCGAGGGTCCTGTTACCTCACGAAACCAAATAAGACCATCATAAATATCCTCTTTTGACCCCACATGATGTGGAGAGTGTACTTCACTCTCCAAGAGGGCATGGAATAAGTAAAAACTTGAATTTTAAAAGAAAAAATCAGCATTTATTTGATTAGAAATATTTTTTTTATCACTTTATTTAGTTTTACTTTATATTTGAATTCTTTTTTCTCTTATCTTCATCATTTCTTTCACCTCATTTTTTAAGTTCTTTCTCCTTAAGCTTATAATCGATACATTATTGTACGTCTACTAATTTTTTCTTTTGATTTTTGTTATAAAACTGAATTTTTGGTTAATAATAAAGTTTAGTTTTAATAAAGTTTTGAATCAACATAATTATATTTAATTGTTAAATTCTAATTTGATGATAATTTTATGGTGATTTAGTAGTATATGTGATGACGAGGATGATTAGAACAACATCAGTATAAAAAAAACTTTACAAGCTTAATTAAATCTCTCAACCCACCTTATCTTAGCTATATATCTAATAATTAATAATCAATCATTAATAATAAAAGGATAGAGTTATTTAAAAGAGAAAAAGAAAAATAAAATAAGGGGGGCTGAGTAGGAGGTTGGCCAAAACTAAGCATTATTCAGTGATGAAATGCATAGGGTAATGGAGGTTAATGATAGGAAAAATACGGAGGAGAGAGAAAGAAAAAAAGGAAAGAAAATGAAGTAAGAAAAACATAATAAAATTACAATTAAATGAATTGACAAGTTATAGGGTTGTGTTGTTCGTGACTGCTGACTCCTTTTGTTTTGTAGTGATCACATGGTAAATAAAATGTTTACTTACAAAAAGAATGAATTGACACGTGGCATATAGCAATTGATGTATGATTGAACTTTTTTGCTTGTAACTAGGTAAATTAGTTTGTGCTTCCCGCAGTGGTTAACAATCTCATTAAGCCTATATATGATTTATATATTGTACACTAATAAATAGGTGAAATACCCTGGTTTTTGGACCTTAGAAAATTTCCTTGATTTTTTATTTTTGGTCAAGATACGACTTAGGAGAACGAGTTGTACACTTGGGTACTGGTGGTATGGTCCAGTTATATGTTGACCAGTATTGGTTAGTGAGATGGATTTGGTTACTAGAATGGGTATAACTTGGGTGGTACAAGTCGTATAGTTGGGTATGGGTTGTTTGGTTACTTCACTTAATCTTAGACTTGATAACTTAAGTTGTATCTAAGAATAAGGGACTCACTGTAAGCCGTAAGCCAAGATACGAGTTGTACCATGGACTCGTATAGTGGTCAATGTTCAAAACTTCTAGGATTCTATTCTGCCAAGGGTACGTCTTATGTGTACAAGTTGTACACTTAGATACGACTTGGGTTTGGGTATGTCATACCTTAGACAGTGTTAGGTCCAAGGAGAAAGGCCTAGGGTACGAGAGGTGGGTACCAGTCGTACAGAATAGGTACGACTCGTAAGGGTCGGTCGTACCTTATGATGGGAATTAAGTGCAGTTTAAGTGAGAGTAATCTCAACATTTCTCCACTTATCCTAATAAGGTATCATGACCTATATTTCACTTTAGAGGTTATTTGCCCTACTATACTATTCTCAAACACTTAGAAAACACTCTTAAATCCTCTCTAGAGTTCTTGGGCAAAGGAAGCTAGGGTTTTATCTTAGGGAGCAAATTAGGGCTTGTCATGGTGATTTCACTCCATCATCATATTGGTTTAAGGCATGTTCTCTTCCTTCATTATTAGTTCCAGCTAAAGGCATGGATTCTTACAATGTTTTCATGATTTGAATGTTGTATGATTTTGGGTTTTCAAATATGATTTGGGGGTTTGGTTATAAATACTTGGTTATGGTTTTTCCATGTCTTAATTATGCTTTTATATGTATTAATGGTGGTTTGGATAATTGGTTGCATGGAAATGGTTGTTTGGTAAATTTTCCTTGGTTTTGGAAATACTATGCCCCCAATATGTTTGATAAAATGTCTAGAACAATGTTTTTACATCGTTATTCGATTTTCAATGGAACTTATGCATGGTTTAAACTAGGTAATGGAACTCTAATGGTTTAAATGGTTTGGAATAGTTTAAAGGAATGGTTTGTCTTAATAAGCATGCTTGTGGGGTACAAGGGAATCCCACAAGTCAATATGGTAATGAATGCTTTTGGGGTACATAGAAATCCCTCAAGTCACTTGGATAACATGGTCTGTGGGTACATAGGAATCCTTCGACCACAAAAAGATTTGGCTACGGACAATATTTGTAAGTTATAGTTGGTATGATGATACCACTACTAATAGCCTTGGTTAATAATAATGATTTGGTTGGTTAGAAATGGTTTTAATTAGGCAATAATGGCGGGGTGTGAAAGCTAACCATGAAGGTCGGAGTTCAATGAACGAACACTGGAGACTCATGTTTGCCGAAATGAGGGGTAGGTCATGGCCACCCTTTTATGATACCCATGAGGTACATGGGAATCCTTTAAGTACACTGTGCATACGAAGGGTACATAGGAATCCCCGACTCTTATGGTATCTTTGGTCCGTGCGGCTATACATATTGGGGACCGTTCAGGGGGTTACACTGGACCCATATAGCCCGTAGGTGGTTAAGAAAGGTTAAGCTTCATATACCCAGGTTAAAGGTTTTAAATGCATGCTAAACTCGGTTTCCTTTTTCGACATGGTAATATATATTTATGGTTGTATGCATATGGTTGGTTTACTTTGATCTCTTAAATGCCATTATTTTATCTATATCCTGAGTTCATACTAGCGTTCACCCCCTAACTCGACTTTGGGTAGTTCCATCCTCACGCGATGCAGGAACCGATCACTCTACTCCTCCTGTTTAGCATTCGAACATGGATCAGCATTGGATTAAAGTGGTGAGCTTTTATTTTTTTGGAAGGCTCCATTTCATAGATGTTACTTTATATTTCGGTTTATGTATGGATATTGGTTTTGGCTATGGTAGGGGGCATGTCCCAACCAAATTTTTGTATTCTTTTGGTAAAAGGCTTTTATGGAACTACTCTGGGTTAGAATAGGCGAGATCGGTATTGGTGTCAGCTTAGCATTGGTATTGGTGTTGGGGCTAATACCGGTTGATAATATTATTAGTTGTTCTATCCTCTTTTATTTTGGAATTATATATTTAATTATTAATGGAGCTTATTTGATTATAATTAGATTATGGTTTAGTTAGTTTTGGCTATCGAACGGTTGGACTCGATTGGGTCAGTCACATTTGTGATCGTATCCCAAGTCTTCATGTGATTTGTTACGCTATCTTGTTATATACTCGAAACTTAGATAACTTAGGGAAGGCAGCTAGAGGTTGGGTTGGGTAGCGCGGGTGGTCTTCAGTCTCGGTTGAACTTAAGACGCCTATTATAATAAGGCACCAGCTTTGGTTATGTCAAGTTAGTATCAGAGCTTTAGAATCATGGTCAATTGGGAGTCTACAAAGCCATGTCTGGTAGAGTCTCTTTTAAGGGTGTATAGTGCACCACACTCATAAGAGAGAGGCTACAGGGCATTTAAGAATGTTTCACTTTCTTGGTATTCTATTTTCATGCTTGGAGTCTAAGTCTGAGAATTTGCTCTAATCTTTGTTTTTTTTTTTTTCAAATCATGCCTCGTCGATCTGGAACACAAGAAAATTTTTTTGTCCCATCTAGGGATGATGCTGATAGGGTATGTCCTACACCTGGAGTTCACACTCGTTCTTAGGGTCCTATCCCTGATTGTTCTAGAGTTCCCACAGTTACTACTAGTCCTCCTCAGGGTAAGGTGACTAATGCAGAATTTTGATAGTCTATTCATACTATTGCTCAGTTAGTTGTTGCTCATGCTAAGCGGGATGCTTCTGGTGGGATGTTACTGAGGCCACAAGGGTTGGCCAGTTTATTAAACTAAATCCTCCTACTTTTATTGGTGTGAAGGTGGAGAAGGATCCTCAGGATTTCTTGGATAAAATAGAGAAGATATTTAGGGTGATGCAGGACACAAATGTGGAAAGGGCAAATTTTGCAGCTTATCAGCTCAAGGATGTTGTGTACCAATGGTACGACAAGTTGGATAAGAATAGAGGTGATGTGGAGGAGTCGTCTTTATGGGATGCTTTTTCTAATACTTTTCTAGATTATTTCTTTCCTCAAGAGATGAGGGAAGTGAAGATGAAGGAGTTTGTAAATCTTAAGCAAGGTAAAATATTTGTCAAGGAATATGTCTTAAAGTTTCATCAGCTGTCAAAGTATACTCCTGATTTGGTGGCTGACATGAGGGTGAGGATGAGAAAGTTCACTTTTGGACTATCTTGGGACTTGATCCTTGAAAGAAAGACTTCTTTATTGATCAAGGATACAGATATTTCGAGGTTAGTTGTCCACATATAGTAGTTGGAGGATGAAAAAAATAAAATAGGTAGTGTTTGGGGAAGAATAGGTAAGAGCAGGATGTTCTCTGAGCAGAGTGGTGCTCAATATCAGGGTGGTTGTGATGGAGGTAAATAGCTGAAGAAGAAGTAGGGAAGTTTTGGTTCCTTCTCTACTACTAGTGCTCCTTACCCAAGGTAGTGGGGTAATCGGTATCCTCAAGGTAGAGATAATTTCTAGGCATAGGGTAACCAATCTAAGATAAGTGAAGGTTAGTCGACTTATTCATGCCTTTCTTGTTGATTCTATAGTCATATTCATCGGGGATATTATGATGAAAGCAGTGACAAGTGTTTGAAATGTGGCCAGCCAGGCCATAAACTCAAAAATTATTCGATTGAAAAGGGTGCATCGGGAGTAATCAAAGCTTTAGTTGCTTTATATTCTGCTTCTACACCTAGTGGTGCAACTTCGGTGTCTTCTCTTGCTTTTGGTACAGCACAGGCTGGAATAGGTTATATTCTCTTCCATCTAGGCAAGAATCTAAGGCACCGCCTGATGTCATTACTATTATGTTACAACTCTTTTCTCGTGACATGTATTATCTACTTGATTAGGGGTCCACTCTTTTTATATGACCTCGTTCATGATTGTATGTATTAGTTTTAATCTTGAGGTTATTCCAGATCCTTTTTCTATTTCTACCCTGATAGGTGACTCGATTATTGCTAAAAGAGTCTATGGGGTGTATGGTATCTGTAGGTAGTAAGCAGACCTTGGTAGATCTGTTTGAGCTGGATATGGTGGATTTTGACGTTAATTTGGGAATGGATTAATTACACTCTTACTACACGTCCTTGAATTATCAAACTAGTAGTCTTGTCTTTAAGTTCTCTGGTGAACTGGTTATAAAATGGGAGGGTGGATGCCTAGCTCCTAGGGGGAGGTATATTTCTTATATTAGAGCTCAGAGGTTAATCTCTAAAGGTTCTCTTTATCATTTGGTTCGGGTTAAAGACTCTAGCTCAAAAGGTCCTTCTCTACATTCAGTTCATGTGGTAAATGAGTTTTCTGAGGTCTTCCTAGATGATCTTCCTGGTGTTTCTTTGGATATAAAAATAGAGTTTGGTATTGATTTGGTTACAGACACTCGTCCAATATCTATTCATCCTTATAGAATGGCTCCGGCTGAGTTTTGAAAACTCAAGGAGCAACTTAAGAATCTTTTGGATAAGGGGTTAATTCGTCCTGCTGTATCCCCGTGGGGTGCATCAGTGTTTTTCGTGCGCAAGAAGGATGGTTCCCTTTGGATATGCATTGACTATCGATAGTTGAATAAAGTGACGGTCAAGAATAAGTATCCTCTTGCAAGGATAGATGACTTGTTTGATCAGTTGCAAGGTGCCAAGTTCTTCTCTAATATAGATCTTTGCTCTGGGTATCATCATCTTAAGATTATAAAGGAGGATATCCCTAATATGGCTTTTTGAACTCGGTATGGTCATTTTGAATTCTTGGCTATGTCATTTGGTTTGAATAATGCCTCGGTGGTATTATGG
>JAPEIP010000003.1:44445697-44464978 GCA_026120095.1 Capsicum chinense
TACAGGGCATTTAAGAATGTTTCACTTTCTTGGTATTCTATTTTCATGCTTGGAGTCTAAGTCTGAGAATTTGCTCTAATCTTTGTTTTTTTTTTTTTCAAATCATGCCTCGTCGATCTGGAACACAAGAAAATTTTTTTGTCCCATCTAGGGATGATGCTGATAGGGTATGTCCTACACCTGGAGTTCACACTCGTTCTTAGGGTCCTATCCCTGATTGTTCTAGAGTTCCCACAGTTACTACTAGTCCTCCTCAGGGTAAGGTGACTAATGCAGAATTTTGATAGTCTATTCATACTATTGCTCAGTTAGTTGTTGCTCATGCTAAGCGGGATGCTTCTGGTGGGATGTTACTGAGGCCACAAGGGTTGGCCAGTTTATTAAACTAAATCCTCCTACTTTTATTGGTGTGAAGGTGGAGAAGGATCCTCAGGATTTCTTGGATAAAATAGAGAAGATATTTAGGGTGATGCAGGACACAAATGTGGAAAGGGCAAATTTTGCAGCTTATCAGCTCAAGGATGTTGTGTACCAATGGTACGACAAGTTGGATAAGAATAGAGGTGATGTGGAGGAGTCGTCTTTATGGGATGCTTTTTCTAATACTTTTCTAGATTATTTCTTTCCTCAAGAGATGAGGGAAGTGAAGATGAAGGAGTTTGTAAATCTTAAGCAAGGTAAAATATTTGTCAAGGAATATGTCTTAAAGTTTCATCAGCTGTCAAAGTATACTCCTGATTTGGTGGCTGACATGAGGGTGAGGATGAGAAAGTTCACTTTTGGACTATCTTGGGACTTGATCCTTGAAAGAAAGACTTCTTTATTGATCAAGGATACAGATATTTCGAGGTTAGTTGTCCACATATAGTAGTTGGAGGATGAAAAAAATAAAATAGGTAGTGTTTGGGGAAGAATAGGTAAGAGCAGGATGTTCTCTGAGCAGAGTGGTGCTCAATATCAGGGTGGTTGTGATGGAGGTAAATAGCTGAAGAAGAAGTAGGGAAGTTTTGGTTCCTTCTCTACTACTAGTGCTCCTTACCCAAGGTAGTGGGGTAATCGGTATCCTCAAGGTAGAGATAATTTCTAGGCATAGGGTAACCAATCTAAGATAAGTGAAGGTTAGTCGACTTATTCATGCCTTTCTTGTTGATTCTATAGTCATATTCATCGGGGATATTATGATGAAAGCAGTGACAAGTGTTTGAAATGTGGCCAGCCAGGCCATAAACTCAAAAATTATTCGATTGAAAAGGGTGCATCGGGAGTAATCAAAGCTTTAGTTGCTTTATATTCTGCTTCTACACCTAGTGGTGCAACTTCGGTGTCTTCTCTTGCTTTTGGTACAGCACAGGCTGGAATAGGTTATATTCTCTTCCATCTAGGCAAGAATCTAAGGCACCGCCTGATGTCATTACTATTATGTTACAACTCTTTTCTCGTGACATGTATTATCTACTTGATTAGGGGTCCACTCTTTTTATATGACCTCGTTCATGATTGTATGTATTAGTTTTAATCTTGAGGTTATTCCAGATCCTTTTTCTATTTCTACCCTGATAGGTGACTCGATTATTGCTAAAAGAGTCTATGGGGTGTATGGTATCTGTAGGTAGTAAGCAGACCTTGGTAGATCTGTTTGAGCTGGATATGGTGGATTTTGACGTTAATTTGGGAATGGATTAATTACACTCTTACTACACGTCCTTGAATTATCAAACTAGTAGTCTTGTCTTTAAGTTCTCTGGTGAACTGGTTATAAAATGGGAGGGTGGATGCCTAGCTCCTAGGGGGAGGTATATTTCTTATATTAGAGCTCAGAGGTTAATCTCTAAAGGTTCTCTTTATCATTTGGTTCGGGTTAAAGACTCTAGCTCAAAAGGTCCTTCTCTACATTCAGTTCATGTGGTAAATGAGTTTTCTGAGGTCTTCCTAGATGATCTTCCTGGTGTTTCTTTGGATATAAAAATAGAGTTTGGTATTGATTTGGTTACAGACACTCGTCCAATATCTATTCATCCTTATAGAATGGCTCCGGCTGAGTTTTGAAAACTCAA
The DNA here is from genome assembly GCA_026120095.1 of Capsicum chinense. Lineage (NCBI taxonomy): Eukaryota > Viridiplantae > Streptophyta > Magnoliopsida > Solanales > Solanaceae > Capsicum > Capsicum chinense. The sequence goes on from JAPEIP010000003.1 coordinate 44,447,752, forward strand.
GGAGCAACTTAAGAATCTTTTGGATAAGGGGTTAATTCGTCCTGCTGTATCCCCGTGGGGTGCATCAGTGTTTTTCGTGCGCAAGAAGGATGGTTCCCTTTGGATATGCATTGACTATCGATAGTTGAATAAAGTGACGGTCAAGAATAAGTATCCTCTTGCAAGGATAGATGACTTGTTTGATCAGTTGCAAGGTGCCAAGTTCTTCTCTAATATAGATCTTTGCTCTGGGTATCATCATCTTAAGATTATAAAGGAGGATATCCCTAATATGGCTTTTTGAACTCGGTATGGTCATTTTGAATTCTTGGCTATGTCATTTGGTTTGAATAATGCCTCGGTGGTATTATGGACTTGATGAACATGGTTTTCAGATAGTTCTTAGATCTCTGTGTCATTGTGTTATTGATGACATTCTGGTATATTTAAAGAGTGAGGTCGATTATGCTAATCACCTCCATGTGGTATTACAGACCTTGAAGAAACAATATTTGTATGACAAGTTCTCCAAGTGTGAGTTTTGGTTAAATGTTGTGACTTTTCTTGGTCATATTATTTCTAGTGAAGGGATCATGGTAGATCCACAAAAGTTTTTTATGGTTAAAAGGTGGTCTATACCCATGACTCAAACTGATATTTAGAGCTTTTTAGGTTTGGCTAGGTATTATCGGCAGTTTGTGGAAAACTTTTTAAAGATAGTTGCCCCTTTCACTAAGTTGACTCAGAAAAAGGTGAAGTTTTCTTGGTCGGATGCTTGTGAGTGGAGTTTTGAGAAGTTGAAAGATAAGCTAAATTCAGCTCTGGTTTTGACATTGCCTAAGGGCAGTGAAGGTTTTGTGGTTTATTGTGATACATCTTGAGTAGGCTCAGTTGTGTCTTGATACAGCATGGGAAGGTGATTGCTTATGCTTCTAGGCAGTTGAAGGTTCATGAGCAGAATTGTCTTACTCATGATTTGGAGCTATTGGCGATCGTTTTTTCTTTGAAAATCTTACAGCATTATTTGTATAGAGTGCACGTAGACATCTTTTCTGATTATAAGAGTCTACAGTATATGTTCACTCAGAAAGAGCTAAATCTCAGGCAGAGAAGATAGTTGGAGCTTCTCAAGGACTATGATGTGAGTCTTCACTATCACCTAAGAAAATCTAACATGGTTGTTGATGCTCTTAGCGGGTTGTCTATGGAGAGTCTACCTCATATGGAGAAAGGAAAGCGGGAATTGGTGAAAGATATTCACCGTTTAAATAATCTTAGAGTTCATCTTTTAGACTCTGAGGATGGTGAAGTGATGGTACAGAAAGTGGTTCAATCATCTCTTGGTGTGGAGATTAAGGAGAAGCAAGTACTAAATCCTATCTTGATAAAAATCAAGAGTAATATAGGTATGCAGAAGGTAATGATGTTCGAGATATGTGGTGACGGTACTTTACGGTACCAAGGGAGGTTGTGCATTCCTAATTTTGATGATTTGTCGTAAAGGATCTTGGATGAGGCGTATAAATCATGCTATATTATACATCCCAGCTCAACGAAGATGTATCATGATCTCAAGGAGATGTATTGGTGGAATGGTATGAAAAGAAACGTGGCTGATTTTGTGGCCAAATGCATAGTGTGTCAATGAGTGAAAGTTGAATGCATGAGACTGGTGGGTTATATCAAGAAATTAATTAGCTCGAATAGAAATGGGAGGTAAACAATATGGATTTTATTGTCGGTCTTCCTTAGTCGTGGAACCAATTTAATTTGATTTGGGTCATCGTGGACTCACTTCTTGCCAGTGAGGACTATATTTTTGGCAGAGAATTATGTGAAGTTATATCTTCAGGAGATTGTGAAGTTGCATGGGGTACCTATTTTGATTATCTATGATCGTGGTATGAAGTTTTCATCTTACTTCTGGCGGTCTTTTTAGAAGGGATTGGGTACTAAGGTGAGTCTGAGTACTTCTTTTCATCCTCAAATGGATGGTCAAGTAAAAAAAAGTATTCAGACATTGGAGGATATGTTTTGGGCATGTGTGATTCATTATGGTAGAAGTTGGGTTGAGCATCTACCTTTGATAGATTTTGCTTACAACAATAGCTATCATTCTAGTATTGGTATGGCCTCTTTTGAGGCATTGTATAGTAGGAGGTGTAGATCGCTTATTGGTTTGTTCGAGCTTGGTGAGGCAATATATTCGGTCCAGATTTAGTCTATCAGGCTATGCAAAAGGTGAAGGTAATTCGGGATAGGCTTAAGGCTTCCCAAAGTCACAAAAAGTCCTAATGGATGTAAGGCATAGAGACTTAGAGTTTGAGGTTAGGGATAGGGTATTCCTAAAGCTATCTCCCATGAAGGGAGTAATACGATTTGGTAAAAAGGAGAAGTTTAGTCCCCGATATGTTGGTCCTTATGTGGCTCTGCGAACGGTTGGTAATATGGCTTATGAATTGGAGTTTCCCTCTGGTTTGAGCTTCATTCATTCGATATTTCATGTTTCCATGTTGAGAAAGTACATAGGTGATCCTTCTTCCATTGTTCTTTTAGAGGGGTTGGGTATCTCAGACTTTCTGTCTTATGAAGAGGTCCCAATTGAGATCTTGGATAGGAAGGTTCGTCGATTTTAAACCAAGGATGTGGCTTCGGTTAAGGTTCTTTAGAGGAACCATAAGGTGGAAGAAGCTACTGGAAAGCGAAGGAGGACATGAAATCCAAGTATCTGCACTTATTTTCTGCTCCTGGGATTCATGCAGAAGGTATGTGTTCTTCAACAGATCTTTATTTTCTGAGGTTGTTAAAGGAAAGATTAATATCCTTGCATATTTGTTTTTAAACTTTGTTAAAGATTGGGGAATATATTCTATTATGCAAATGACTCGCGTGAGTGGTTACCCCTACCTTGTCCGTCATTCGGGGATGAATGTTCCTAGTGGGGAAGACTGAAATACCCTAGTTTCTGGACCTTAGAAAATTTCCTTGGTTTTTGGTTTTTGGGAAAGGTACGACTTAGGGGAACGAGTTGTACACTTGGGTACGGGTGGTATGGTCCAGTCGTATGATGACCAGTGTTGGTTGGTGGGATGGATTTGGTTACTGGAATGGGTAAGACTTTGATGGTACGAGTCGTATAGTTGGGTACGGGTTGTTTAGTTACTTCACTTAATCTTAGACTCAGCAACTTAAGTTGGATCTGAGTACGAATGGATCACCATAGGCTATAAGCCAGGATACGAGTCGTACCATGGACTCATATGGTGGTCATGGACTCGTATGGTGGTCAATGTTCAAATCTTTTGGGATTCTTTCTGCCAGGGGTACGGTTTATGGGTACTAGTCGTACACTTGGATACGACTTATGTTTGGGTGTGTCATACCTTAGACTGTGTTGGGTCCAAAGGGGAAGGCCTAGGTTATGAGAGGTGTGTACCACTCGTACAAGATAGATACGACTCTAAGGGTCAGTCGTACCTTATGAAGGGAATTAAGTACAGTTTAAGTGAGGGCAATTTAGACATTTCCCCACTTATCCTAATAAGGTCCCACTACTTATATTGCACTTGGGGGTTATTTTCCCTACTATTCTATTCTCAAACACTTAGAAAACACTCTTATATCCTCTCTTGAGTTTTGGGCAAAGGAAGCTAGGGTCTCATCTTAAGGAGTAAATGGGGACTTGTCTTGGTGATTTCACTCCATCATCATATTGGTTTAAGGCATGTTCTCTTCCCTTATTGTTAGTTCCAACTAAAGGCATGGATTTTATACAATGTTTTCATGATTTTCATGTTGTATGATTTTGGGTTTTAAAATATGATTTGGGGGTTTGGTTATAAATGCTTGGTTATGATTTTTCCATGTCTTAATTATGCTTTTATATGCATTAATGGTGGTTTTGGATAATTGGTTGCATAGGAATGGTTGTTTGGTAAATTTTCCTTGGTTTTGGAAATACTATGCCCCCAATATGTTTGATAAAATGCCTATAATAATGTTTTATTATTGGGTTTTAAATGGAACTTATGCATGGTTTAAAACTTGGTGATGGAACCCTAATGGTTTAAATGGCTTGGAATAATTTAAAGGAATGGTTTGGCTTAATAAACATACTTGTGGGGTACAAGGGAATCCCCCAAGTTAATATGGTAATGAATGCTTGCGGGGTACATGGGAATCCCCTAAGTCAATTAGATAACATAGTTTATGGGTACATGGGAATCCTTTGACCATAAAAAGGTTTGGCTAAGGACAATACGTGTAATTTATAGTCGGTATGACGATACGACTACTAATAGCCTTGGTTAATAACAATGGTTTGGTTGGTTGGAAATGTTTATAATTGGGCAATAATTGCGGGGTGTGAAAGCTAACCATGAAGGTGGAAGTTCAATGAACGAACACTGGAAACTCATGTTTACCTACATGAGAGGTAGGTCATGGAAACCCTTTTATGATACTCATGAGTTACACAGGAATCCACTAAGTACACTATATATATATATATATATATCATGGAGAGTGGATGGTACATGGGAATCCCCGACTCTTATGGTATCTCTGATTCATGCAGCTACACGCATGAGGTATCATTCAGGGGGGTACATTAGACCCATATATCCCGTGGGTGGTTAAGGACGGTTAAGCTTCATATACCCAAGTTAAAGTTTTTAACTGCATGTTGTATGCATATGGTTGGTTTACTTGGATTTCTTAAATGGCATTATTTTATCCTTATCCTAAGTTCATACTAGCATTCACCCACTAACCCATCTTCTGTCGGCTGTTGTTGGGTTCAAAATCAAGAGGGTGTCATGCGGAAGCTTAAAGTTGCAAACTATCGAGATGATAAATAAGATGATAAGACAAACATACTAAAACATAACATTATTGATATGATTCGGCCAATTGTTCTACATATTAATAACCTACAAAAAAAAGCATAAAAAATATTTGAGAGAAAATCTCCATCTAAACAAGAATCGTAAAACGACTACATTGTGAATGTTATTGTGTTATTGTTTGAGAAGAGGGGTCTTCTATTTATAGAGGTCCAAAATCTTTTCTCCAAGAAAGAGGTTTACCAAATATGGAAAAGAATTATATTTTCCTTTCAGGAAAAGTAAAAGTAATTATGGTATTACTTTTATTTTTCTTCTGCAGAAAGTAAAACTTAAAATCGGTAAGAAAATTAGGGCAAAATCTCTAACAAATCTCCCCTTTTTTCTTGATTTTCTTCACTTGATCTGCCTTCTTCACATGCATGAACTTCGTTCTTTACAAAATCTTCATCATAGCTGCTTATCATGGTTAAAAATAAGGTTTAAAATATCATTGTTAAAAATAGGTTTAAAAGTAGTATTTTATTTTAATTTTTAAAGATGCAACAACAGGAATGTTGAAAATATGGTTGAAACTTGTTCACCATATATAGTTCAACAAAAATCCTCATTATCATCAAATTGGTTGCAAATTGGTTTGAGCCACCATGAACTTGTCTTCAACCTCATTTCACCAAACCACTAGACCTTTGAACCATAAGCTTTGATATCACTTGTTGGGTTTGAAATTAAGAGGACGTCATGCGGAAGCTTAAATTTGCAAACTATTGAGATGATAAATAAGATGATAAGAAAAACATACTAAAACATAATATTATTGATATGATTCAGTCAATTGGCCTACATATTAACAACCTAAATTAAAAAAAAAATATAAAAACTATTTGAGAGAAAATCTCCCTCTAAACAAGAATCGTAAAACGACTACACTGTGAATGTTATTGTGTTATTGCATGAGAAGAGAGGTCTTCTATTTATAGAGGTCTAAAATCTTTCCTCCAAGAAAGAGGCTAACCAAATATGAAAAAGAATTATATTTTCCTTTCAGGAAAAGTAAAAGTAATTATGGTATTACTTTTATTTTTCTTTCAAGAAAAGTTAAACTTAAACTTGGTAAGAAAATCAGGGCAAAAACCCTAACAGCTGTAGCCCCACACGATGTAGGAACTGGCCACTCTACTCCTGCTTAGCATCTGGACATTTAGGGGTCAGCTTTGGATTGAAGTGGTAAGCTTTCATTTTTCGGAAGGTTCTATTTCATGGATGTTATTTTATACTTTAGTTTATTTATGGATATTGGTTTTGGCTATGGTTAGGGGAATGTCCCAACCGAATTTTGGTATTCTTTTGGTTAGCGACTTTTGTGAAACTACTATGGGTTGGAATGGGCAGGATCGGTATTGTGTCAGTGTAATACCATGTACTTCTACCTAGCTTAAAAATCATCCTAAAAGTGTTAAAGACTTGTTTCAAAGATGAATCCACTTTTATACACATGGTATTTTCAATATTTTCACTTTTTATCATGTGTAAAATCAAATAAGCTTTCCACCGATACCAAATTTACCCAAATTTGACACCCGGGCGAAGAGTGAGAGCCTTTTTAGTGAGACAGTGTATCACCTGGGACCTCAGCGCATCGCGGAGCCAGCATATATGGCAATCGTCAAAATCCAGTTGGCCTCCGCGATTATGGCGCATTGCGCTAAGGCTCAAATTCAGAATTGTCCTTTTTCCAGTGTCTCAGCGCGATAGTGGTGTATCGCGCCAAACTTCCAGGTCGCACCAAACTTCCAGGTTGCAAACAAAGTGACAGTGCGATAAGCTCTGCGTCACGCTATCATGCAATTTTCCAGTCATCAAATTCCAAAGACATGGTGTGATAGCGCCGTGTCGCGCCAGCCTGCCAAATCGAGAAATTTTTACAGAATTTAAATACGCACCCAAGGGTTAAAAGGGTGAATTTTCCACCCCTATATATACCCAATAACACGTGATTCAGCCATATTTCACCCAAAATATATGGTTTCTCTCAAGTTTCTCTCAAGAACAAGCTAGGGTTTTCAATTGGGGATTCAAATCCAAGACCCAAATTCAATAATCTCTCTGCAATCTTCGTAGAATCAAGAACCAGTTCTTCATAATCAGAACTATCAGAAACAGTCTTTCCTCTATCAGTAAAATAACATCAGTCTCTCAGTATTCAATAGACTCAGTTATTCAGTATCCCAGTATTAGTACTCAGATATCAGTAAATCTATGTTATCAAAATTCATAAGTCAGCATTATTACGATCTCAATTGCAGTTACGTATTCATGCATGTATTCTCACATTCATGTTATTCAGTTAGTTAGTATTGTTTATGTATATAAACCCTTTTGTATTCAACCAACCTCACTTGCATATCAGTATGTTCAAAGTACTGACGCATTTGTGCTATGGTGTTTTATACCATAGGTTTAGAAGCACGAGCTCCCGAGCATCCTTAGTAGATCAGACTTTCAGCAGCTAGACTAGCAGTGAGTCCTCATCATTTGAGGATAACATGATTATTTTTATTTATTTATTATATCATTAGCCCGAGTTGGGGACATGTCCCATTAACTCCACAGATTTCAGACAGCTTAGTGGCTTTCAGACTATAGTGTTTTTCAGACTACAGCATATTTTAGACAGTTTTATCTCACTTTTGGTATTATTATACCCCATTACAGGCATTGTATTATATTCAGTATTATTTCAATTTTGAACCTTATGGCCTTACAGCTTACATTCCGCATATTAACAGTATATTATTCAGTTCTCAGTTACAGATATCAGTCATGGATTAACTTATGATCCTTCATGGTCATAAGCACCGTGTAGCATTTCGAAAACTAGATTCGGGGCGTTACAGTCAGTCTTAGCATTGGCATTGATATTAGGACTGATACCGGTTGACGATATTGTTAGTTGTTCTATCCTCTTTTATTTTGGGATTATATATCTAATTATTTATGAAACTTATTTGATTATGGTTGGATTATAGTTTGGTTGGTTTTGGATATCAGCTGATCGGTATTGGATGGTTGGACTCTGTTGGATCTATCACGGTTATGATCCTACACCAGAGTCTTCATGTGAGCTGTTACGCTAACTTGTTAAATGATCGAAATTAAGCTAACTCAGGGCAGGAGGCTGGAGGTTGGGTTGGGTAATAGGGGTGGTCTCCACTCCCAGTCGGACTTGGGGCGCACATTACGACAAGGCCTCAGATCGGGTCTTGTCAATAGAGGTGGGCATTTGGTTTGTTTAGTTTTTTTTTTTTAATATCGGTTCGATTTTTTATTTTTGAATTGATGAAAATGACAATCATAACCAAATCAAAATAAATTAGATTTGGCTCAATTTCTATAAAAAAAAAAAAAATTGGTTATTTTGAATTTTTATTTCGATTTCAATGATTAAAGTAGTGATCCTTTCTTTTTCATGACTGGTCATTTTAAATTGGTGATTTTTAAAAAAAATAATTTTTTCAAACCTATTTTTATTTTCAAATATAAATAACTCAACATGAATGAAATGAAATGAAATGAAATGAAACAATCGGAAAACATTATTTATACTAAAAATATACAATAATATATATAGAGAGAGAGAGATATATTAATTATATAATTTTGGTTTTTTAGTTTAATTGAATTTTTTTTCTTGCAAAAATCACAAATCAAACCGTTTAATCGAATTTCTAAAATTTGAAATCAAAATAAATCCAAAAAGCCAAAAAAATGAAATCAAAATTAAATTTTGATTTGATTTTTTGGATTTTTACAGTTTGAACAAAAATATGCTCAGCCCTCCTATTAAACCTTTTTCCTCTTGACTTTCAAAAAACAATCATAAGGTAATTTACAAAAATTAGTTTGCAATTATTCGTGAGTGCTCAGATAGGAAATTTACACGTGTGATCGTTCACGTATAAAATTTTTAAAAATGAGATATTTTAAGTAATTTTTTTACTATTAACTCAATGTTTGTTTTATTTTTATTTTGGTAAAATTCATCCAATTCATTACAGTGGGTGTGATTTCTTTATTTAAAGGAAGTAGTTAAAATGAAATCTCAACAGGAAAAGCACATATCTACAATTTACGTATACCACTTTGAATGAAATTAATCATTTTGTATCATTGGAGAGATAAATTTTCAATTTATAAATTTAAAGAAGAACTATTATTTTGGGATTGAACAACATTACTAAGTCAACACACCTCGCATACAAGTACTTTCATGAGACATGGATAGATTTTTAAAAAAGAAATGTGAGTAAAATCACAAATCCTTCGAATTTGTTCGAATATTGAAACAATTACTAAGGAAATGATAAATTCCTCAGCTCAAATTCTAATGTAATTATGTCAAGACAATCTATTGTTGCCAACGCTTTTCTGCAAGCAATAACTCATCAACAAGAGAAAATACTACAAACATTCACTCAGTTGATCATTAGATAATCTCACTATAAGTTGTTTCTTTATTTTGCATTTGTGCACATATATGATTGCAGATTTTCATATGTCTTATAACAGTTAGCTGTAAATTCATTATTTAAAAGTCTATGTAAGTATAAATTGCTTGCTTAAGCCCAACTGCTCACCACTCTTTGATATTGATTCTTTAGTATTCTAGCAAAATCTCTTGGATAATTTTGAAACAACAGGAAAACAATCTCTGGCCAGCTCCTTTTAAAAAATCATTCTTCATTATGTTGTTGCTGCCGAAACACCTCTAGCAGCTTTACCACTTCTTTTAAAAATATATAGGTACACTTGCTACATTATGATAGTAAAGTGAAACAAAAGGTTAGATTTCAGACTCCGTGTAAAAGAGATATTCTAAAACATAGAGAAATAAAAAATGAGTTGACCAAAAAAAACTAAAAACTCACCCCAACTCAAGACATGGAGGAAAACAAATACATGTTGATAGGTAGAACTTTACAGCTTGAATTAAAAATTTGATTAGAATGAAGTTAAGTAGGTTCTGCTCCAAATTTATTCTTCAAATTAAATCAACAAGTCAGTCCATTTATCAAAAAGGCATAACTATCGTAGAGATATTATAATTTGTGCTGAAAATAGTCATAACTCACAATATTATAGGGCATGAGCCATGATGTGAAGGGAAAAATAAAAAAAATAAAAAAAGGGTGAAACACAATGATAATAACCAGAAAGACATATCTTTCCAAATAATATACCTCAAAGATTGACCAACACATGAATGAACTTTCCTACATTGCATATGTTCTAGTTTAAAATTTTTAAATACTCATGATATATTCTGAAATTTCTTTAAAAAAATGATGACTAAATTGAATAAAAACGACAAGGATAATTTAAAAACCAAAGAAAATAATCCTTCAAAGTCATTAACTTTATGAGGATTTTCTTAGGAGCACAAAATCTTGTCCCTGTATCTGAAGCAAGGCACTTTCTATGAAGAAAAGAGAGATCTAGGAAGGGACAATATATTTATTTTGGGATCTTAAACAATATTTGGGTTCAAGTTGGTGAACAATAGTCTTGAAAGGACACGGCATAACTTAAAGCATAGAGAAGTTACTAACCATTTCATCCATAGTAGTTGCTTTCAACTTCAAATTCTATATTTTCTTCTTCTATATTCTGGAGGTCTATCAAAAATAGCCTCTCTGTCTCACCTATAGGTAGTGGTGGATTCTGTACGTGTACCCTCCGTAAAACCTACTTAATGAAATATGCTAGATATGTTGTTATTATTATTCGTACACAGACTAGTAACCCAAAAATCACCAACTAAAGAAGCTCTAAAACATACTAAGATTTATTATCCCAAGTTTTTTGGAGTTTTATATGTTTTACTACATTCAGATAAAACTTAAAAAGGAACTACTGACCATACCACTCCCTTATCTACAATCGTGCATTCCTTATTTTTTCTTCAATAACTCTGTTCCTCTTCTCACCTTCAATAGTTCCACTATCCTGATTTTACTCTACAGAATCATAAAAAATAAATTCCGACCATACCACTTTGTTATCTACAATCGTACTTTCCTTTTTTTTTCTTCAATTACTTCATTCCTCTTCTCACCTTCAACAGTTTTATTATCCTGATTTTATCCTACAGAATCATACGAACACTCATTTCAAACTTTCCTTTTTACACATCCTATTTCTTTATTTTCTCCAAAATCAACATATACCTTTGAGTTTTCCATCTTAGATCCAATTGTTATCCCACTCAACAACTTCTAGACTTCATGACCATTACGATTTTAGAATGCATAGAAATAAATGAATCGACAATCAAACTAAGAGATAAGCAAGTCACAAAATTAAAAAGAGGAGATTTACATATGACAAGTAGCAGTAATAAACGTTAACCGGTGTACATTACTTATTAACCTATATTAAACTAAACCTTTTCAATTTTATTAGGTCTAGTTGGTTGAAATTAAGAAGATGAACTGATTAAATAAACATGTTTTATATTGTTAATTGCCATCTGTAATGAGAACCTGTTGAACAAAGGTTTGTTACTTGGGCAAGATAAAAGTAAACACACTCATATCAATCCACTAATTGCATACCATGAGTTTGATAATTCATATGACATCAAATGGTATAACAGATATACCATATTCAGACCAAATTGACATGCCTATAATCACCGAATAAATCTAAAAAATAATAAACATACACAATTTTACAATCTTTAAGTTTAAAAAGCTAGCATATAGGATCCATCATATACATGTCAAGAAAGTTCCACAAACCACAACAGCCAATATGACCGAGAAAGTTAAAATTATTTTAAGAAAAAAGTGGTAGATCAATGATTACCTCAAAATATGTATTCTGGTTATAGAGAGTGTGGTGTCACTTTTAATGTGATCAGAAGTGTGTTATTCATATTTATAAATTCCATATTTTGCTGAAATAATTTTAATCCTGATCTCTTTACTTGCCGTTGCATTCTATCAAATTACATCAGGTCACATGATTACAATATTTTTGCTCATAAGTAAGGAAATGTGGAAATGAAACAACCAATATTTTTCAGTAGATATCAATTAAGCCACTCCTGGAAAGGTTTCAACTATCTTTTCATACTTTACAAAATATAAGCAGTCAACCGATCAACCAATCCAGACAATTCCAAATTAGTCGTTTAGGATCAACCAATCAAGAAAATTCCTAATTGATTGCTTAGGAAATAGGAATCCTCTATCCATTCCACTATATTTATATATGTTTCATTCCAATATTAACCTTAAGCTATACAAATATTTCAGGTGAACTTTTAAGCTTATGGCCATTATTTTAAATTTTAAGTTTGTGAAAAGGGTAAGATGCAACAAGCAAATACCTAAATTGGCTTAAACTAATGGAGAGAAAATAAATATAAGCTTTAGTTGAACAAAAGTGATCATAGAAAGCACTTTCACGTTCCTTGTTCAGCCAAAGTGTGGTAGCAAGTAGTTGAGAGGGCTCCAAATATTTGGTTCTGCAAAAAAAAACTTCATTAACCTATCCCATCAGACATTTCTTCATAATCCTATAAAGAGGGAAGTGAAAAAGAACGAAAAAATAGAAAAGGAAAATAGAAAAAGAAAAATAGATTGAAACATCTTACAACAAATAAATAAATTATATGGTATGCATCCATAGTTTATACTAATTCTATACTCACGTGAGATATCACACGAGAATTAAGTTGAATTATCCAAAGCACTAGTTTTAAGAATCCAATCGAAAAAAGGTGGTGATGTAGATCTGCAAAAACTAAAAGAAATTAAATAAGAAAACACATGAAATCAAAAAACAGCAATTACAAACATGAAGAATTTGTACCTTGATTGCTGTTAGGATTAAAGTGGTTGAATCTGGAACAAATCAACACTTTATTGAAATTTGAAATACAGAAAAACGAAGAAAAACGAATAGAGTTGTAAGCCAAAGTGATTTCAACTTTATCATCATTAACTGATGAATTGAATAGTTTGAGTTTCTTTTTTCCTTTCGCCTTTTGGATGGAGCAAGAAAGTTATGATTCCTTGAACAACGTGACTGTAAGGTGAATACTTGAATTGATTGATGGATACTTAACTGTGTATTTTTCAATTTCAGCAGAATTTTATGTTGTGGTAAAATGAAACATCTAATTATTATAAAAGAGAAATTGACGCCTACGTTTGAAGAACAGGATGAATATCCACAGTTTTCATTTATTAATTTAATTTAAGCCATCTGAAAAGTAATGAATAATTACTCTCTTTTTAGCTGAAAAATAAATTTTAAAATCCTAAAAAAATATTTAAAAAAAAAAAAGATAAATGTGAATATTGGCCTTAAAGGTATGGGTGGGCGTTTGATTTTTGGTTCCATTTCAGATTTTTTTTGAGTTTTTTTATTTTTGGTGTTGAATTTATGCGTACCAAAAATCGAACCAAATTAGTTTGATTTATGTTATTTTGGTTTGATTTTGATAATATAATTTTAATTTTTTAATTTTGGACCTAGGCTAAATTCTATTTGTTAAATTGAGCTTGAATTTATTGTTTTCTTATAATTTACATTGTATTTGACTTCTTCTTACAAGTGTAGTTGAGAAATATTTTTTAGATTGTATTTTGTTAGCCAACTTCTTCTAGTTCGAAGTAATATTTCATCATTTATTCTTTAGAAGTTTGAACTCAACTCATAAACATTAAACTCGTCCTTGAATTTTTCAGAAAACAGAGATTCAACAACTAACACACTATTACCAATATGCTTCAATGCTCCATCCAAGTTAATATAATGACCTTTGCATATAAGATGACCACCATATTACCTTTTTCGATAGGAAAATATAAATGCCCTTATTCACAATTTCACATATTTTCAAACTGAAAATCAAGAGTTAATATAATGACCTTTGCATGCTTCAAGTTGAAGCCTTCAATGCTCCATCCAAGTTAAACTAACATGGTAAGACTTAATACCATAAGAAGTCAAGAACTAAGAATAAGAACATGTTTATACAGTAAAACATATTCTTTATATTATAGCTTCAACCTAGAAAAGATAATAAAATGATCCCAATCGAGAAAAACATAGCAAAGAAAACAGCAAACTGATGTCAAGCTTGTGATTTTAAAGAATTTAATCTTCAAAGAAGTATTCTAAAAATGCACGCACAATCACCAAAAGAACATTTCAATGATGATAGAAATGTACACACAAATCACAATCTCCAAATGAGTTTTTTTATTCAAGATAGCAGTAGCAACAGCATGGAGCAAATCGATGCTCTTAAATGTGCACTTTAAAGTTTAAAAACAACCATAAATACATCAATAAAAAGCTAAAATAGTAGCAGCCCATAAATTAAAAAAAGTAGTAGCAACAAGCCAATAATAAGTCTTAAAAGTTAAAATACAATTAGGGCAAATCATCTCAAGTGTTTAAACTTTAAATATGAATCAACTTCTTCTCGTCTCTCATAAGACCCTTCTCCAAATGCTTACACAAAGAAAATGTGCCATATGTTTTTGGATGACAATTAAGGATTAAGCCACATTTCAAACATTTTGCTTTACACACTTCTCCATCATCTTGAACTACCTCATAATATTTTCAAATAGCTGAGTATGCTTTAGGTTTATGAGACATCACTTGACCCTTCAACATAAAATCAAAAGATAGAATATAACTTGCAATTTATAAGATAAAAGGATATAATCAAAGAAATAAAGTATTGAGCTCACCCATCATCACCACTATTAAGTACTAGCAAATCACAATTATACATCAACAATGCACGATTCTCATCGACTATATGTCATCTCTAAAAATAATTTAAATAAATATGTTAAACTACAACACAAATAAGAATTGTATTTTTCTTGCAAAAACACATTAAAAAAATAAAGTCTTAATAATTTCAATTTTCTCAATAAACTAGGAGTAGTCTATTATCTAAGTCAATCTTGAATACAAAAGAGACATTGCACACATTTAGAAGTCGATGAACTTCTAAATAGATCAAGAATTCGATCGCCTGTGCTAACACACATTTTGATGCCACACTTGACATTGGAATAGTCAATACATCACGAGCCAACTGTGAAAAGATAGAAAATCTAGGAGAATTAACTTTCCACCAATTTAGAATATCAAAATCCTCAAATTTAAATTCAAATCAAGGCTCAGATGCAGGCTCTTGGTCTTCACCACGGTATTTATCTGACTCTGATTTATTAGCTCCAGATGAGTCAGATGAAATATATCCTGAATTATGTTCAGAGCCTTTTGAATATTTTTTTACATAGCAAGCAAATAAATCCTTCAAATAAGTTTATACTTCATCACTGACTTTCTTTCCCATTTCTTTTCCTAATAACACATCAAGCACAAAGCTAACATGCTCAAACTTATTACACGAATCCAACACAAAAGCAATAAAAAAAATTTCATCTTTTCAGGAGTCCCCCAATAAGTCTTAAATTTTTATTTCATCCCCATAGCCATTTGCACAACTCAACATTATCACTTATCATACGCACTTTTAAATAAGTATTAAGTTCACATATATTCTCAAAATAAATATTACAAGTGAGACGGGGGTCTATCGAAAATAGCCTTTCTACTTCTCCTGAAGTAGTGGTATGGACTATGTGTATCTTACCCACTCTCTGATTTCACTATGTGGGAATACACTGGATTTGTTATTGTTGTTGTTGAATATTACAAGTGACATACCGTGAACCTAAAACCTTTAAGGTAAGTTTATAAAATCTTTCAAGAAACTTTATGGCATTCCTCATATTTACTCAATCATCATTGTGGATTGAACCTGCAACACTGCCATCTTCACAAATATCAGTAGCAAGATAAGAATTAAAGTTATCATCATAAAGATCAAACCTCTCAAAAGCCTTCTCAAACTTTTCAGCCACCTCCAACATTAAATAGGTGGAATTCTACCTAGCAGTCACATCTAATGATAACATCTTAATACATTCTATCTTTTGCATTTCACAATATTTTGTGAACTATTTGCCTTACCCGTTTGATAGAAAGACCACTTTTCTTTAAACCATCTTGAACAATTTGATTAAGTATGTGAGCCATATATCTTACATGAAGATTCTTACCATCCATCACATTGGTTTCCCACATATCTGACTTCTTAGACAAAGCTGAAACAACAATATTACTTGAAGAAGCAACAGTGAACACATTGTCGAAATTTCAATCAAGCAAATAATTACTAATACACTCCACTAAATTTTTACCTTTATGACTAGTGATCGGAAAAAAATTCAATATTCTTTTATGAAGACCCAATCTCTATCAATAAAATGAGCAGTCAAATACATATAGTTAATCCTTTACACCAATGTCCATGTGTCTTTTGTAAGAGAAATTCTTGGTTGCATTTGTCTAATAAACCTCTTCAAACTTAGTCTCAATTAATCATAAATATTATAGCAATCTCTTGTTATTGTTCTACGGAAAGGAATCTAAAATAAAAGGTGGACTTTACTCATACACTTCTTAAAGCCTTCATTTTATATGAAGCTAAATAGTAGTTCATCTACAATCATCACCTCGACTAAAGCTCTCCTAATTATCTCTTGCTCAAAGTTCCAATATTCTCCTGAGGAATTCTTTGCTTGAAAGTTTAACAATGTTTGACCATTAGACGGGGTGGGTGGAGGCTTATACATTTTGTATCTTGTCAAATGTTGTCTCAGTCCACTTATTTCATTTTTAGTTGAATTAGCAGCATAATTTTAATGAAAATGCAAACACTTTGCTTTAGCTAGTTTACTATTTTCAAATGTCTTTTAGAAATGTTCCCAAGTAGTTGATCTACTTTCCATTTTTTCTTTTCTTTGGATCCGTAGTGTCAATTGAGTTTTCAGGTACACTATCAGTAGAACCAGATGCACTAACGTGACTTTTATGAGCTATCTATATAAAATTTTACAGAAAAATAAAATTAACAGTGTTCACCCTTTTGTGAAGTGAACTCACTTCACAAAATCAAAAAACTTAATTTTATAGAATTAGTATATCAAAAAATCACTAAAAAATCAGACTCTTAAGTCTTCACAGAATCATCGATTAAAAGGAAGAAAGAAAGAAGAAGAAGAAGAAGAAGAAAAAATTGAAAAGAAAATGTCACCTGGTTCGTCCCTGGTTGTCACTGACTCTCCATCATTCGTCGTTCGTAGTTCCCTGCTGGTTGTCGTCACCGCTGGTTGAGACTTGACAGACAGAGGTCCCTGATCTTCGGGAAGGCATTAGCTGCTAGCACTTAGCGGTTAGCATTAGGACTTAGGACTTTACTACTTCAATCTTTACTCTTTACTCTTTAGCAGTAATAT
>JAPEIP010000003.1:44465150-44488571 GCA_026120095.1 Capsicum chinense
ATAAATTAATAATTTAAAGAATTAAAGGTATATCATAAATTTTGGTTTATACCAAAATCCGATTACATAAATTTAATAATCAAAAATCGAACTGAAATGTTGAACTTAAAAAAAAATCAAATCCAAACCAAAATATTGAAAAATCAAAATCAAAAAAATGAATTAATTCAGTTTAGTTCGGTATTTTGATTTTTCGATATTTATACCCACCCCTACTTAGAAGCATGACACATCAGCAAGGTTATAACCTTCCTTTATGTATATGTATATGTATATGTATATGTATATTGATTGAAAAATGAGATATTTATTCCACGTAAAAATTGTACAATGGGGGTAATAGGTCCCTCGCAAACTTAAAGTATTTTTGAAAAGTTGAAACAACTTTAATGATGATTTTATGTGTTTTCTCATAATATAAAGAGATATTACATAAATATATTTGATGTAATATGGATAAAATGGACATTGCATCAAATAAAGGGGGGAAATTGATTATTGTTCAAAGTTAAGGAAAACTTTAATTTTTAAGGAAAAGTTTTTATATCTCAATAATATCTTCACCATGTAATAAACCATTAAATTCAAAAGAAAAATAAGGTAAAGGAGGTCTTAATTAGTTCATCCATCCAATTGATTTGCAATTGAAAAAACTCCAAGCATCGAATATACCCAATGTTTTCTTATCTTTTATTTACTTTTAACACAAGAACAACCTAAATATCGATGGATAAAGCTTATAACAAAATAAAATAAATGTAACGGTAAAGTTTCAATTAACAAAAATATTGAGAAATAAAAGACTGTATAGGTGAAATAGAATAATCTCATGAAATATTCCTACTTATGCTATTAAGTGTATAAAACGACTCTTACAAAATGCTTCAATATATGAACAAATATCACTAAATAAATTATATGCTTCAAAATTTAACAGATGAAGCAAGACTCAATTTTAGAAAAGTTCAATAGGTAGAAGCAATACCTAGTTTCAGAGAACGAAAAAAAGAAAGAATAATAATATCTGTCGAAAACTTTCTTGAGTTCTATTACAGTAATTCATGCCCAATAACTTCTAAATAATTTTTGATGACTGATATTTTTATTCTTTTTAAACTAAATTTGGGCCTGGCTCATTTTATTTAATCAAAAAAGAAAGTCTGTATAAAAGGGCTCAATTGAGCCCAATAATAAAAAACATAAAAATAAAACAAACAAAAGCTGAATAAACAAGACCTGGTCCATCAACGGATCAACGATCTTTTCCAAATATAAATATTTCCTAAATCAGGATTGCCTAAATGTGACCTTATTTGCTCCTTCATCCAATGGCGTTGATGTAGGCTCTCTTTAATCCTGAGTTATGCATGCTTGTATTCTGGGTGATTAATCCAGGAAATGATGGGGTTTATGAGTTTGGTATATTCAACTCGCAAAGGAAATATTTTTTGATATTGCATACCTCATGCTTTTAATCATGCCTCTAATATTTTGTGTGCGCATATGTAGATGTGTTATTCGGTGGAGCAAGGAGGATTCTTAGTGGGTTTGATAGAGGTACTAAGTCATGTTAACCGGTAGTGAAAGAAATTGTGAGTCTCTATGTCTCATGTAGTACCTATTTTATTTGATTTGTTTATTGATCCTCCTTCCTTTCAGGTAAAAAAGTGGAGGGGATACTCGCAATGCCTCAGAGCTCCTTCTCTTAGTTCTCTTCATCAGTGGAAGAGAAAAATCATCCCATTTGACTCCTAAGCCCTTGTTTTTTGTTGGTGACTCTTTTTGTAAGCCAACGTAGTTTAGGCTAGGTATCTTAGTACTCATAGTTTTGATGCCTTTTAGATGGAAAAAACTTAGTCATACAACTGTGAGACCTCAATGTGTGTAGTTTTTCCTTAATCATGATGAATGATGTTTATCTTTCTTTTAATTCTCAGTTTTGATATAAGTGCCTTGTCCATGGTTAGAATTTTCTTGCACTCAATTAGTAGATGATGAAAATCTTGAATCTGCAAGAACTTTTCTTTCTATATTGCTATATTTGCTAGCTTGTCTGCTAACTGATTTGCATCTCTAAAAATGTGTCTAATATTTAACTACATATGTCTTTTTAAATTTAGTATTTCCTCAATCTATTCTGAAATCTGCGAAGGAATCCTCCAATCCATCATAGTGATACTCCGAAGACTAAGGAAATTTTCTTACATTTCCTTAGTACCTTAAGCATAGTCATTGTCTCTACTTTCATGTTGGTGGTGATTTTTATTGATCTAGCTTTATCATAGATAAGATTTCCTTCATAGTCTCTGAAGCAAAAGGCCTAGGAACTTTCTCTTAAGTTATCTCTGTTGGCCCCATCTGTGTTGTATTTAATCCACTTTGTATCTGGAAAAGTTCACTTCACTGGTTGATAATGTAATATGGGCTTATAGCTCTGTAACCTTCGTAACATCCCCTCCCCTTGTTTAGGATTGTCAATCCATGGAAGTTTGATCTTTATGAACTGAAAACTAGTTACTTGACTTTGGTAACAAAATCTTTCATAACTATATTCTTTATCATATCTTCTTGCATTCCTTTTTTTTCATAACTCCCCCATGAGTATAGAAGGGATGATCTTGAATATGATTTTAAGGTTTGATGGAATTGAGACATTCGAGACATTCACCACCTTCTAATTAGCCGTTGGATATGTGTATTGTCTATTCTTATCCCTACACATGAAGTAACTGCTTCCATAGCTTTTGGGATAAAGGAGTTGTTACAAAAAAAATGAAACATTGTCTCTTGTTTAAATTCTTCACAATAATAGCATCTGGATGCTAAGTTTATTCTCCTTCTCCGTAGATTGTCCTCTATAGCTATTTTTCTTTTCCACAACCTCTAGTGGAAAAAATAAATCTTAAAAGAAAAACCTTTAATCCAAATATTATTCAACCATTCTTTTTTTGGTAAATATTTAACTTCTTCATTCAACCAAAAAATTTGTATTACAAACCAACTGGACTTTCTTGACTCAATTCCAGCTCACAATAGAACTATTTTCTAATCCATCTACTAGTTATATAAATTTACATTGGATAACCCATTAAGCTATCTAAATATACTTTTCATTTGCTATGTGTTTGACCTGCTACAAATAACTGAATAGCAATGCTTCTGGCTCTTTGTCTGATATCCTTTTTTTTAGTAGTAAATCTTCTAGCATTTCTTTCTGCCCATATGTGATACACTACTGCTGCTAAACAAAATTCAAGTATGCTAGCTCTTGGTCTGCTGTTGGACATTTGGTGTATTAGGTTCTGAATGTCACCAAGTTCTATCATTGGCCTCAGCCACAAGACTAGGAAAAATGTTTTCAATCATATGATCTGAGATAGTCTCAAGTAACCTCTGTCTGTCCTATTCTTTATTCCTTATGAACTATTTCACTTCAACCTCCTCTTCACCTCTTATTTTATTTTCCAAAAAGTACAAAGCCCCTAACTTTGTCTAGTTATCAAATCAAAACCTTAAATTTCCTGATCTTATTTGCCTCCAGATTTTATGCTCTACTTCCTCTCGCACATTGATTATTTTTCTCTAAACATGGGAGGCACTCGACCCTTTAGCAATTGTAGGATGATTTTTTGCAATATTTATTCCACATAAAGTAACTCCATAGGGACGAGGTTTGTACTCTAAAGTTCCACCATAATTTGGCAAATAAGGTTTTTGACATGTTATGCAAATATCTAAGCCCAATACCTCTTTCTATTTGTGGATAACACAGTTTCTCCTAACCAACCCAATGTTTTCCTCTTTCACCTCTTACTTTACTCTAGAAAATTTTTGCAAAAGTGTAATGTATTTGATCAATCACCTTCTTATAAGGGTTCATATTTGATAGAAGGTATATGGGCATTGATTAAAGAAAATGGTTAATCAGGATGAACCTCTCACTATAGGAAAAAACTTATTTTGCCAAGTCATGATTCTCTTAGAAACCTTTCTTAGTAAATCTTCAAAATGAGGCTTGTTTTTTCTCTCATAAAAAACTAGGCATCCCGAGTATTTTAATGAGAGGGAACCCATTTTAATACCTGTGATTATTCTAAATCTTATTCCAACTGCCAGTAAAGTCTTTTCATGGAGATAATAAAGCTCTTATCCTTGTTAATTAGTTGACCAGAGACCAGTTCATAGTCTCTAAATACTCTTTTCATCTTTATTCCTAATTATTTTTCCTTGAGAACTAAACAATATTATTCTGTCTACATAAGATAATTGATTTATTTCTGGACTCCAATTTGGTGGACCATATCTCTTGTACTCCCCAACCTCATACAAACTATTTAACCCTCTAGACAAGACTTTAGCAGTAATAATGAATACTGTAGGTGAAAGAGGGTCCCCTAGTTTCGGTCCTTTAGAAGAGTGAAATAATCCATAGGACTTTTTATTGATCAATATTGAGTACCAATTATTCGATGCAATCCTCCATACCATATCAATTATGATTTCAGAGAAGCCAAACTTCCTTAAGACCTTTGTTAGGAAGATCCAAGAAACTTTGTCATGTGCTTTGTCCATATCCAATTTCACCACTGTATTATGACACTTGTTTCTTAAGTTTATATCTCTTATGATCTCTTGGGCCAATAGGACATTTTCAATGATGCTTCTCCTCTTTATAAAACCTGACTAATTTTTTGATATAATTTTTGGAAGGATATGCACATCCTTTCATATAGACACCTGAATATGATCTTGTTTACAAAAGTACTTAAACTTATAGGTCTAACATCTCCATAAGTTTTAATAGATTTCTTATTGGGTATCAATACTAGGTTAGTATGAGTTATGAATCTAGGGAGTTGATGTCCACAAAAGAAAGCTTTTATCATACCAGTGATGTCACCTCCTATAATCTTCCAACATAACTAAAAAAGAGCCATGAATAACCATTCGGTCCACTTGTATTTCGCCATTCAACTCAAACACCAGATTCTTGACTTTTTTATTTGTGGGGAGAATAGTCATGGTCTCATTTTGTTCTTCTAATACCAATTGAGGAATATGCTTCAACATTCTAAAATCCTTACTTTGAGATGACTCTTTAAAATGTTCCTCAGAGAAAGAAACCACTTCAACTCCAATATTTTTATTAGAACTGACCAGGTCTCCCTGAGTTGTTTGAATCTCTATAATGTGAAGCTGCTTTCTCATTTCTTTCACATAAGAATGAAATAATTTGATATTTCTATCTCCATTTGAGAACTACCTCATACTTGTTTTTTGCTTCTAATACTCCTTGTTAATATGCATGAATCTTTTTTGTTTCACCTCTGTCATGCTCTACTCAGCCCTATTTTTTGTCGATGGATATATTTTGAATTATGCTTACTTTTCTTTAATCATATCTTTTAGTTTGGCGATATGTTTGAAAAAAACATCAGATGTGTCCTTACTCCACTTAGCTAATGCAACTTTAACCTTTTCTTTATATTAGCTTGATATATCAAGAAAAGGCTTACACAGAAATCCAAGTTCTAGTTCTCTTTAACTATATTTTAAAATTGATTATTCTTAGTCCAAAATTTGAGAAATCTAAATGGTTTGATAGTCAGTTCCTCCTCAGAATTACAAAGTACATGCAAAGGTGCATGGTCTAACCTTGTCTAACTAAGTGGTGAACCTTACTAGAAGGGAGAATATTGAGGAATTTTTTATTTACTAGTACACTATCCAATCTCTTAAAGATGCATTATTCCTTCAATCTTCCATTCCACCATGTGAAATTTCTGCCCGTAAACTTCAGTTCTGACAGACCATAGTTATTTATACACTGGTTAAAATTCATTACCTCAAACTATTTGAAGGGTAAAACCTCTTGTGTTTCCTCTTCATTGCTGATAACATTGAAATCTCCCACAATCAACCTGGGGAGTTGGTTATCTTTTGCAATTGATTCTAGATCTTTCCATAACTCCAGTTTTTCCAAGGCATTGCACCTTGCATACTCTCTAGTGATAAGGACTTCTACCAAGTTATTGCTTAAATTTAGTGTAATTTGTTGAATGCTGTTAGAGACTCTCTGTCCACTCCATCTATCATCCCCCCAAAACTTATATTTTGCAGTAATAATTACAGTATGCATTCTACAGAGCTAACTTATTTTTGTTATGTCTAGCTCTTCAAGGCCTTGGAAAGGTTCCAATAGAGTTATGCATGAGTAGTGGTGTCTCTTGTTAAGATCGATTATTCTCTCAAGAAAATTTTGACTATTAACTGATCTTATATTCCAAAATATTTTTCGTCATTCATTGATCACTACTTGATGCTTTATCCATATGCTCCTTGTTTGTACCTGAAAGATTAGGGATCTTGCTTCTCTTGATTTCATAGATCCCCATATCATCATATCTGATTAATATTCTCCTCTATATCTTCCTCTTTCTCATTATTCAGCATGTTTTGTATCTGTTCTGTTATAGGCTTTTAAAGATCCAAAACTTTCTTTGTAAGTTGCTCCTTTATTGGTATGTTGTTTCTGTGTCCTTTATTTTTACCTTCATGGCTTTAAATTTATTGTTCATTCTTACTTTCAACCTCTTTATTAATACTGCCTGCATCAGCCAAATTTTTATTTGGCCTCTCCGCATATATAGGTGTTGGTGTTTCTTTTGTTGGTGTCGTCTTTACTGACTTCTTTTGTGGTGTGTGTTCCTTATGTTTGTCTGCTTGAAGGTATCCTGCACCTATTCATTAATCAAAAAGTTATTCCGTTTATTTTCCTGATGTTGTGGGCTAGGGTTAGTTGCCTTCATTCCTTCTTCATCATTGTTCAGACCATCAAACTGGTTTGTGGTTTGAATGTTCTTAGAGCACTGCTGCATTTGTTTCTTATTCCAGACCTGCTTCTGCCTCCATCTCTCTTCAAATCTTATCTTTTCTACTTTATTTTTGTTTTTTTATTTTTTGAATTGTTCTTTTTCCCTTTTTATCATTATTCTGTGCCTTTTTTTAAGGATTTTTCCTTTTCCCTCCTTGGCATTCTCTCCTTTGTCCTGTGAGTCTGTATTCTATTTTGTCTTCTTCTCTTTTGTTTGATTTTCCTCCTTCTTAGCCTTTTTGGGGTATAATTATGGATGATTCATGTAACATTGTTGTTCATTATGGCCCTGGATTATGAAATTCTTTCAGTATTTAGGCATATAATCACATTTGATTCTAACTCACTTTTCAGAAATCTTTCCCGATTGCTTTTTTTAATCCTACATTGATCCTTTTAGGAAGTTCACTTAGGAGATCAACTTTCACCTTCACTCTTGCACAACTTAGCCTTGTTTGAATTTTTTATTGCCATGTCTATTTGTAGTGGCTTCCCTACAATTGTTGATGATGAAAAACTACTTCTTACCAAAAAAATTAAAAGGCAACGCTGGAAAAGATATCCATGTAATTGTTGTGGTTGTCTTCTCTTCTGGATTAAACATTTGGTCCTACTTCAACGTTCTTATTGGGTAAGTCCACCCACTATGCAGTATGTAGAAAGTAGGTTTTGATAGTAAATTAACATAATCTTTCAAGAAGGATGCTTTGATTAATGTGTCTGTTACTCAAAAATCAATATTACATTCTCTCTTCAATTCGCATTATTTTGAGATTAAGCAATGCAAGTCTTGAATGTCCGGCTATCCATACAAGAATTTTTCTATAACAACATATTGTAATTTTTCATTAATAATTATTTGTTCTGCTTCTTCTTCTTCCTATATCATTCTTGATTCACAATGTAAGTAGCTTGCATTCTTTAAAGGAATGAACTTTGAAACTGTTGTTTTAGGATGTAAAGTTGCAGCATAATTGAGTTTAGGTGGAGCGTTTATGTGGCATTGGGTGGGATCAACCGAGGTGAATGGTTAATCGGGCCAACTGGTGGCCACTGCCACTGAAAAAAGATAGGCATATTTAAAATTTTAGGCGACAAGGGTTTTTCTTAAGAGCATCTTGATGAATAATATGAAATAATGACTTCTTTTATAAAAGTGTTAGACAAATTCTTTTTCAACATGGATTCATGAAAAAAATTTATCATATAAGTTGAAAGGAGAATTGTTGTTAGGAAAGAATTAGGGGTAAATATATGCCGTCTAAAAAAATTACAAGCATACCTTAATCTGTACAAATTCTCGTCTTCTGCACGTGTAGTGTTAATTATTGTCTTATGATCGAATTATATGAATCCTAATGGTGAATAATTTCATCACAGTACTATATAAATCCTCTTAATATATTTCCATATAACTTTTTATTTTTACATTTCTATTTAATATAAAATAATTTTGGTCGGAGAAAAATTCACTATTGAGAGGCATAAAAGTTCATCAATATTTAAAAAATACTTTGATTGTTCAACATTTAAAAAAGTTATTTACTTTTATAATAGAGTTAATACATAAATATGACCCTAAACTTGACACCAAATTATAACTTTGACCTTAAACTTTGGCATTGCACAAATATGACCTCTGATCCTACGTGGTAAAATGTGTGTTCATCACGCAAATTTGGGCGCGTCCAGCTTAAAATCCAAGGGCATAATACATCAATATGACCCTAAACTTTGACAGTGCACAAATATAACTTTTAACTATTCAAAACTACACAAATATGCCCTTTAAATGACTCTTCACTATTATTTTTTCATTATTTTCGGTTCAAAGATGAAAATGACATCTAATTTCTTTTGTCGTTGCGGAAAAAGAGCAATATTGAAGATTTATTAATTAGACGGGTCAGCCTCATATGAAAAAATCATGCAGGTATGTATATATATTATAAAGCAGATGACGAATTTAAGTTATATAATATATCTAAATATTATTTATTTACATATTAAATTAAAGATGAAACTATACTAATAATAAAAAAATTATAGTTTTAATAAAACGTTATTAAATTATTGTTATTAAGGATAGTAGTAGTAGTATACTAAATTAACGTAATTAAAATGTTATTAAATTAACGTTATTAAATTAACGAGGGGCGGACCTACGTGGTTTTCATTCGGTAAAAAAATTACGTTGTATATATATAAGATAGAAAATGTATATTTATGTACGTATATTAATATTGAACCACATGAAAAAAGGCACTTAGATAGCCCAATGGTGTTATTTGCTCTTCTTGGGCACTTTCTTCAGTCTACTGCGCGGATTCGATCCCTGCTAGTGACTATTTTTTTTAATTAAAAAAAAACAGATGTTACTACTATAGAAATGAATAAAATAATAATAATAATAATAATATTTTTTTTAATTAGAAAAAAGTTAGGAGTTGCTGCTATAGAAATAAATAAATAAAATATTTTTATAATAATAATAATAATAAAAACGATGTTGTTTTAACACAAAAATAAAACTTTAATAATGTGCAAATATGACATTTAACTATTCAAAACTGCACATGACCTCTCTCCAAATCAGCCCTTTTAACGACGTGGCACCGTGTGATTGGATTATCTTTCCATGTAGGCGCGAGTGAGGCTCACGCATGAGATTGCAAAATCGGAGGTCATGTTTATTCAGGTTTTGAATAGTTAAAGTCCTATTTATACACTATCAAAATTTAAGATCAAAATTATAATTTGATTTCAAATTAAAGATCATATTTATGTATAACTCTTTATAATAGGTAGAAAATAGATAGCCATATATAATGTTTAAGTCAATGGGAGATAATTATTACTGAACGGAGCGAGCACCAGTAAATTAGACTACCATAAAAAGTCAAACCCAGCACGACGACGTTGCATACCATTAGCATTTCCTAACAAAGTCTTACCATTCCAGCTGCCCATAATCAAATATCCCCGCCGGCTACTCCCCATCATTTCCGATCCAAATTACTCCTTTCTTAAACCCTAACAAAACCCTATAATAATGGGAAAAGGCGGCGGCTGTGTTCCCAGCAAGAAGAAGATCTCCAAATCTACCCTCCAAAATCCACCTCCACCACCACCCATCCCCGCCGCCGGCGAACCCGATTCCGCCACTAACCCGGCCGTCGACTCACTTCCGGCGACAAATACCTGTAAACAACTGAAATTATTTATAATATTTTATTCCATGTATGGACACGTGGAGAGCTTAGCAAAGAGAATGAAGAAAGGAGTTGAAGCTGTTGATGGTGTCGACGCCGTTCTTTATCGGGTACCGGAGACTTTATCTGAAGAGGTTCTTGTTCAAATGCGGGCCCCAGTGAAGGATGATTTAATTCCGGAATTGCCCTCACTGGCAGAGCTTGCCGATGCTGATGGGTTTTTGTTTGGGTTTCCGACACGGTATGGGTGTATGGCGGCTCAAATGAAGGCGTTTTTCGATTCTACAGGGCAGTTGTGGAAGGAGCAGAAGCTTGCTGGAAAGCCTGCTGGGTTTTTTGTTAGTACTGGCACTCAAGGAGGTGGACAAGAGACCACTGCGTAAGTGTTAATCATTTTACTTTGTTAAATTGAATTGATATTTTGATCATCATAATTGTCCAATCTTTGTGGAGGGACTTGTTTATCCGATGTAGTTTGATTGGGTGCGGATTTTTAGAAATATGGGGAAAAAAAATTGAAATTTGTGGCTATAAATCATCGGGTGAAATTGGCAATTTAAAAGCTAAATTATTACGAAATATAGAAATGTGTCCTTTTTTTGGGATCAACTAAAAAGGGAAGTGTTGTCATATAAATTGGGGCAGAGGAAGTAACTATGATCAATTTTTGTGAACATTTTAGAAGTAGGTAAAGCCAGTTTTTGGTAGGTTATATGTGCGTGTTGTGTGTATAGAGTCCTAGACTGTGATAGTGGGTGTACCTGCACCATTGCTTATATGATGGATGTTCCTCTGGTCCACCTTTTATTGTGATCATTTGTCTAGTTGGAGTACTAAACCAAGTAAGGTGGAGTGATACTTTCCTTTTTGTGGTAAGACGTAGTTACATAAAAATGATGTAATACTTGATATCCGAGGATCAATAGGAAACAACCTCTTTTCCCCCATAAAGATAGGGGTAAGTCTGTGTACGCCTTTCCTCCCCAGACCCCACTCATGGGATTATACTAGGTTTGTCGTTGTTGTTGTTGTTCTGTTGTTGATATTTAGCGTCCATCACTGTTCTTCCTTGTAGTATAGAAGTAACTGTGTAAATTAATCTACTGAGAACCATTGCTCTCCGGTGATATAGTTCACCTGAATTTTTCATTTCTAATGGCGTATTGGTAATGTTCAGTTTGAGACATTATAAGAGTATTACTTTTGCTTGTAATGACGTATATGAAATAAAATTGTGAAAACAACCAACACATGGAATGAACCAATTGTTGTAGAAGGAAATAGGTCATCGATCTTATGTAATCTATAATGATTAAACAGAGAACACAACTTAGATGCAACCCTCCATCCCAGTGAAGATGGATGAAGGAATCCACTGAGATAACCTAAAGCTCTACCGCCTAAGAAGTCAAGAAACCAGGGTCCTACAGAAAAACGAAGCTCCTTCCTCTTTCCCTAAAAATTGCTTCCAGTACTGAGATGTAATTCACCAACTTGTGGACATTTTAGAAGTAGGTAAAGCCAGTATGCGGTAGGCTATATGTGTGTGTTTTCTGTATAGAGTTGTAGACTGAGGTAGTGGGTGCACCTGCGCCATTGCTTATATGATGGGTCCTCTTTTGGTCCATCTTTCATTGTGATCAGTTGTTTAGATGAAGTACTAAACCCAGCTAAGGTGGACTGGGACCTTTCCTTTTTGAGGTAAGACATAGTTATATATGAATGATGTAATACTTGATATCCTGTGTGAGTTCGTTCACATTGCTAGACCCCAGCCTGGATAAAGGAGGAGGGTTATGAGGACCAATCAGAAATGACCTCTATATCCCCCATAAGGGTAAGGGTAAGGGTAAGGCTGCGTACGTCATACCTCCCAGACCCCACTTGTGGGATTACACTGGATTTGTTGTTGATATATTGTCCAGAGTCTAATTGGGCATGCTACTGGGAAACTAACGTAACGATACAAGAATATGTAATGGTATTGTGGAGAAGACGAAAGAAATTATCAAAATGGAAGTAATGATACAGACTCACCCTTATGAACTCAGTTATAGGCTCTCTTTCTACTTATGTTATGTCCTTTATTTCCTTTACCTTCTAAGATTTTAAAGAGATTGGACAGACTTAGAAGTGACTCCTCTCGCATGGATTCAAAGAGATTAAAGGCTATAGCCTGACTAAATGGGAAGCAACAATTATTAGGAAAGGTATGGGGGTTTTGGGCATTAGAGATTTGAGGAAGCATAATAGTTGTCTGTTGCTGAAATGGCTATGTAGGTAAAATGAAGAGGGGAAAGCTTTATGGAAGGATGTTTCAACAACATGCCCAGTGTATTCCCACAATTCAAATGCAAATATTGTAGAGTACAATTCATGGTGAGTAATGTCAGTGGCAATACTTATGAGATTGGGGTTTGAGGACCATCAGAGCTTTATGGCCTGTGTTAGAGGTGAATATGTACATAAAAGTGGGAGATGATAGGAGGATAAAGTTTTAGGGAGATGCTTGGAATGAACAAATCCTTTTAAAGGAATATTTTCTTGATCTATACAAAATATGCATATATCTAGAGAGGCCACTGTTAGTGAATGCTGGTCTCCATAGGGTTGGAATTTGTGTTTTAGGAGAATATGGAATAATGAGAAGTGGATACAGTGGCCAACTTGTTAAAAGGAATAGCTAATGAACAACACAATAGAAGCCAACAATGCTTATGGAAAAATTTAGCACCAACTAAAGTAAAATGTATTACATGGTTGGTTGCTA
Source organism: Capsicum chinense (assembly GCA_026120095.1). Lineage (NCBI taxonomy): Eukaryota > Viridiplantae > Streptophyta > Magnoliopsida > Solanales > Solanaceae > Capsicum > Capsicum chinense. The sequence continues at coordinate 44,478,007 of JAPEIP010000003.1, forward strand.
GAAGGGTCCGTTTGACACATGGAGTATTGAAGAAGAAAGGGTTCATTATTGTTTCCAATGGCCATCTTTGTCTGCACTGCAATTTTAGAGCACAAATATGGCCCATCTTTCTTAGTCCGACAGAAGCAAAATGGGCAATGCCTGAGCATACTGCAGATTTATTAAATTGTTGGATCAGAAGAGGAGAAAGCAAGAGTCAAAAGATATGGTGGAGGCTTACCCCCCCTCATTGCATTGGGTGTACTGTGTGGAAAGAGAGGAACAGTAGAAGCTTTGAAGATAGGTCCAATTTCATTCAGAAAGTGGAATTGTATTGTACTCCCTCCGTTTCAGAAAGAATGACCTACTTTCCTGTTTAGTCGGTTTAAAAAAGAAAGACTCTGACTTTACACGTGACATGTTTAAGAGCACAAGATTAAAGGGTATTTTGGTATATTTGACATTACTTTAATTTAAGACCACAAGATTCAAAAGTCTTTATATTCTTAAACTCCGTGCCAAGTCAAAACTGGTTAGTCTTTTTGAAACAGAGGGAGTATCTTTTTATTTTTGGTGTCAAGAGAAACATCTAGAAGAAATAGAACCACTAGTAGATTTGTTAGTATCTTTGTATTTCTTTTTCTTCTTTCTCTTTCTTGAAGGTCTCGAACATTATCTGGAATACAACTTTACTTCCAAGAAAAAACATTTATATTGCAAAATAATCAGCCACCTTGCAACATGTGCAGCTGCTGAATTGGCTAGATGAAAAACTTGGGATATCTTAGAATTACTCCATGAATAACTTGAATTGGTGGAAGTACATTTCAGGAAGATTTAAAGAAAACCCCAGTTGCTGAGGAATGGTGCGCGCATTATTGTTACTTTGGAATGGTAACTATCATCAGTGTCTATGATGGGAAATCACACTTAACACCTCTAGTTTGGACATTGGGATTACTATGATGGAAAATCACACTTAACACCTCTAGTTTGGACATTGGGATTACTATGATGGAAAATCACACTTAACACCTCTAGTTTGGACATTGGGATTACATTTTTAGTTGTCCTTAAGTTATTAGCTCATGGTTAAGTGGATGTATTGAGTTGATCTTTACATCAAATGGTGCATTTAAGTAGATTACAAAACCTAATGCTCTTTCAGGGGAAATGAGGCCATTTTCTTCTTTGTTCTTAGAAATTGGAGGGTTGGAAGATGGATATTATAACATCTTGAGTCCTGGTGTATTTTGTTGTTTTGTTGTGTGCGTGGTCATTGAATTTTGCTCCAGAATTAATTGTTTATGTTAAAACTATTAAGGAACTAGGTCAATTTAAGATGTTGCTACTGCCACTCCTGAGACTGCCCAAATCCCAGTTTTTTTGGTCCTTAGTATTTCCTTAAGATATTAATTTGAGTGACTAGATTTTGTTTCCTTGTATAAGAAGGAACGATAATGAGTGCTAATCAAGCAGATGTGGTTTTTTAATTTCTAAACCGTTTATGTGCTTGTTTCTAGTTTATAGGATAGGCTATTGTTTTGATGGTACTCTAAAAACAATGTTAAAATATTAAAATTACATAAAGCATGTATTACCTACTTTTTCTTTACAAGTGTGGTGTCTTGGCCAGCTTGCACGCACCTCGAATAATTCCACGGGGTGCTTGCGATCTCCCACCAGCACAACCAGGTATTACCTACTTGAGAAGGAAGGGTCAAAGTAGTCAATTGGTTATATAGGGTTCACATCACCTAACACAATTTCAGGATTGAGGTGTAGCCGGAATGGTTGCTACTAATATTTTCCAAAGTAATTTTCGGAGTACAAAATATTATTACGTTAATATAAGATCTCTAAATTTTTAGTTATACATTCTTAGTTTTAAATTTTGTTGGTAGTTAAATAATGTTTCAAGACAAGTTGGTGCAATCATATAGTTTATGTACTGCTAGTAGTGGCTATGCCTAATTACTTTGTGGATCGTGTTGCAGTAAGAGTTTCAAGTTAGGTTGACTGGCTTAATTGTTTCTTTAGCTATACCTAATCAAGTTCAATAAAAATTCATTCATTGCTATATATACTTGTTTGTCACTATTTACCTTTTTGCTTTTTTGTAATTGGTGGAGCAGGATCTCCTTCTGTAAATAGCTTTGTGTGTCTATAGCGTCTAATTTATCGGATAACCTTGTATTAGCCTGTTTCAGCGTTACATCTTGCATCCTTGAAAAGTAGGGTAAAGGACACTGCTTATTGGTGTGGTATTTATATGTAGTTGGACAGCAATCACCCAACTAGCACACCATGGTATGCTCTTTGTTCCCATTGGATACACATTTGGAGCTGGTATGTTCAAAATGGATTCCATCCGGGGGGGTACTCCCTATGGTGCTGGTGTCTTTGCTGGTGATGGAACAAGAGAGGCTAGTGACACGGAGCTGGCGCTTGCTGAGCACCAAGGCAAGTATATGGCTGCAGTAGTCAAGAAGCTGGTTCAGGATTGATGGCTGTCTCAAAAAATTATTGTCATATTCAAACACAAATATTCGTTATTTTTTCTTTTGTAGATTGATTTCACCTCCATTTCATTGGTTTTTGCGTTTCACATCTTCTCTTTGGATATGAAGATACTTATTATCTTCTTTACATATACTAAATTGTTGATTATCCTCTGCCCAATGCCCTGCTATCAGTTGTTGCATATTCTACATTTCCATGTCAACTATTGTTCTTGTATAAAAGTTTGTACATGGTTATGATATTTCTTGCCTACACATTGTTGTATTATTTATTACTTATAAAAGATATTTGTCGATAAAGGAACTTATAAATTTGTTACACCACTCTCGGGGATGTTCGTTGTTCCTTTTTCATTACCTTTTGCTTATCAGGCTGCTATACACCTATACCCTATATGTTGAACGCCATTCATTTTGCCAATGAAAGCGTTGTAATTTGGCTTCCCTTAGTGAATGTTCCAATTTGGGTCCTGGACCGGTCTTTCTCCTAGCTTTTCTTGTAAGGTATAAAATTTGTACGACCTACTCTCTCATGTCTATATCACATACGTTTATGAAGTCACTGAGATAATGAGGATAATCTATGTAACGTAGGTCTTGTCTATATCACATACGTTTATGAAGTAATTAAGACGTGAGAATAATCTATGTAATGTAGGTCTGTCGTTCGAAACTAGAATCTTATCAAATTTACTTTCCTGGGAGAGTCAAAACTATTCATTGTTTGTCACGAGTTAAGAGATGTTTATGATATTTACATGAAACCAACTATAAGTTTTTTTAAGTTAAGAATATAAATAAGCTTTATTTGATACAAGGAAGGCTGGGAGCAGTAAGGAATTTCTACTCCATGAACTGCATCCATCGCTGAACCAATTGAACAGTTCACTTGATATAGTGTAACCAATGGAATCGAATGCAAGTTTATTGACTGAACGAAATTGATGCACATATCTTTTTTTAGGCTCTTGATTTTAGCTAATCTAAATGATACCAGATAGTTGGATTAAACTTGTGTCATGATGGTACACTACATTAGATTTTACTATTTTCTAGGAGTTGTTTTAATCAGTTTTAGATATTTTTATTACGATATTTTATGTAATAAAATTAGTAAAAATAATTCATAGTATTATAAAGGAGAATATAAGTGAAACAAAGCTAAGATGGTTTGCACATATGCAGAAGACATGTACGAATGTCTCGGAATGGAGAATGGAGGTTGGTTGTGGATGATTTCAGAAGAGATACAGGTAGATCGAAGAAGTATTAAGTAGATGCGATTAGACAAGATATGATATAACTTCACCTTACCAAGGATATGACCTTAAATAAGAGGTTATGTAGGACATGGATTAAAGTAGAAGTTTAGTTAGATAGTCGAACATTATCTCGCCTATCTGTTGTACTATTAGTCATAATATTACTCTTGTAGTTTCTTGTCCTTTATGTTTGATTATTATATGTTATTTTTTGCACTTCAATTATCGTATTATTTTGTTGAGATTAATATTTAGAATGGTTTGTCAATTATCGATTATATTTTTTCATGACTTCTTTATTTCAATTATTTCTATTTTATGTTGTGTTAGGCTTTTTTTTTTTCTTGAGCTAAATATTTATCGTATTGCGCTGAGTGTTTCATCCTTTTTGCTCTCTTGATCACTCAACTTCACAACTTCAGAGTTGAGGGTGCGGATGTTGCTTACCATCTAGCAACCCTCTCTTCTTGATTTGAACAGTCAATTTGTATAATTATTTTACTTAACTTGGGATTGCACGCAATTGTCATAGATGGATTAATGAAAATATATATGCATTGTATATTACACAAAATCAATGAATATCAGATATACAATTATCATTTAAATATTGTTAAATGATATATAGGTAAGTAAAAAGTGTAAGTGTGATCATAATTTCATATCCTCAACATTAACTAATATCATTGATACCAACAAACTATTTTGTGAATTCTCGTATAACAATAGTTACCATGCTAGCATTGGCATAGCCCCATTCGAGGCTCTATAAAGGAAATGCAGATCATCCATAAGATGGTTTGAGGTGGATGATGTGAAACATTTGGGTACAGACTTGGTGAAAAAGGCTCAAGAGAAGATGAGGCTTATTCAAGATAAGACGTTGGAAGCTCAGAGTCGATAAAAGGAATATGTTAATCGCAAGGTAAAAGACATGTTCTTCAAGATGGACAAACATGTGCTACTTAAGGTGTCTTCCATGAAGGAATGATGTGGTTAGGCAAGCGGGGCAAGATTAGCCCCAAGTATATTGGTCTGTTTGGAATTCTTAATGATGTGAATTCAATAACTTACAGATTTGCATTGCCTCTAAGTTAGCCAGGAGTTCATCCGGTATTTCATGTTTCTATGCTTAAGAAATATCATAGGAATGGAGATTACATCATTCATTAGGGCTCAATGTTATTCGATAAGAATCCCTCTTATGAGGAAACACTGATAGCGATACTTGACCGAGATATTTCGAAGTTGAGAACCAAGGAGATTAGGCCTATGAAAGTCTAGTAGAAGCACCTTTCCTATTGAGGAGGCCACTTGAGAGATTGAGTCGGATATGCATAACAAGTACCTTCACTTGTTTGAGGATTCAGGTATTTTTTCTTTGCTAATTTCCCCCTATTTTCCTTATTTGTTGTTCGGAGATGGACAATAGGTAAATTAGTATCTATGGTAACGACTCTTTCCATTGCTATGGTGTAGCTTGACATGCAAAAATTCGGGTTAAGATTCTCCTTAGATGAAGAGTTGAAAATTCAAGCTAAGCTAGTCTTGAATGAATTTTAGTCTTGAATAAATTTTAGGTGCGGTGTGGTCTAGGTAAATTCGGTAATACATAGGTTGGTGATTATTTAAGATCATAATGTGTTAACTAATGGATTTAGGAGTTCATATAAATCTTTGGAACGAAGTTTGGGTTACTCGAACTTCGAATATAGAGTTTGACGTAAAGAAATTAGTCTGCGAGGTTGAAATCTGAGAGTGCGTTATAAAGGTGGCAAAAATGAAGAAATTTTTGGAGTTAATGTCTTGCTTAACTCGCTATAGCGGGTAGTAGGCGACTACCGTGGTCCCGCTGTAGCAAAAGTCAAGACCGACAGCTCCGTTAAAGTGGAAATTGAACCTCTAGAGCGGGCTACCCCAGTAAAAAAAATAATTTTTAGACTTAAAATGTATTTTGCATTCCAAACTCGTTCAAAGATCAGGTTAGGACGAAAATGGACAATTTCCTCCCATTTTACTCAAATTCCACTACTGAGCTATATTTATTCACCTGTCTAACTAGATTTTCGTTCGCTAATCCTTAGAATCTCTAGATTATGATCATGGTGGAGGTATTAAACTTAGTCTGGATGAATTTTATGATGCAAAATAATGAAAAGTGAAATAAAGCCTTGAAATTTGACCAAGGGTTACTAGGTTTTTATTCTTATGCTAGAATACACCCTTGTAATATGAAATAGAATAGACTAAAGCGGAATAAAGGGTAGGAAGAATTATTCATGAACTTGACCTTAAGGTTATGAATATAGGTTATAATACCTATAATTGTTAGGAACATTTATTGAATTATGTTCTATGTGTTGTTTCTAGACCAAAATCAAGTCAAGGCTACAAGAAAGGTCAAGGTTCAAGTTACTTAGAGCATTGCGACGCTTGAATTGAGGTAGTTGATGATTGAATTGGAGTTAGAACTCAAGTTGATTGTATGCGTGTATGTTAATTGGTAGTTTGTCTACTTGTTACAATGCATGCTAATGACGTCGAACTTGTAAAATGTAAATTCAAGTTGGAAATTGATAATGTATAATGAGTTGGTAAAAAAGATCTTGTTTGAGGCACAAGTGGTTGATTCACTTAATATGTGTTTGTACTTGCTTTATGAAATTAATTGTTATTGTGTCATGAACCAGTAAAGGTTACTCATGATTGAATTAGTGAATTTCAGGGAGGATAAGAGTGGGACATTGGGATAAGGATGGTATAACACTTGATTTGGAATAAGGGTGATAGACCCTAGTTGTACGAGTTATTTGGTACATGAAATGAGCTCGTCCTCTCCAAGTCATGGCTAGTGAAAATATGTAAGACCTATAGCATGTGTGTATACAGTGAATTGGAGAGTTTGACGATTACTTTAGTGAATTGAATTACATTATTATTGTTATATTAGATTCTTGTGTGATTTGAGTTATCAATATTGTACTTAAAATGAGTTAATAATTGTTGTTATTTAATAAGGTGTTTGAGAAAGTGATGAATTGAATCATTTTATGAGATTGTTGTTGTTGAATTGAACCGAACACTATTTGCTTAAAGATATTTCATTATTAACTTGATTTGAGTGGTTAAAGTGAAATTGTGATGGAAAGATGGATTTGAATGATAATTGCAAGATGACATGTTGCTACTTGTTTACAAATTGCTTGTTAAGTGTTCACATTGATTAAATTGAGTTGGCTCATGACCCTATCAGTATATAGTGATTTTGTAATGATACTACACCATTCTTTTCTTTTTGTTGAGCGTCAAGCATATTTCAATGGCTTCGACGAGAGCTCAGGTGTAGATCGTTCCACGAATTCTAATTCAAGAGTGAGCATCATCTTTCGAGCAGTCATGAATCTCTTTTACTTTTCGATTTTGTTCATTTATTTTAGGCATAGATAAATTTTAGTTTATTGTTAATTTTGTGGATCGTACCCATGAATTTATTTTAGTTAGATGTTCCGGCACGATGACCTTTAGTTTCGATTTAGATTGATGATTGTTTTCTACATTTGTTTAAGTTTTTTAGAGATATTATTTGTTTTAATAGAAATTGTTTTTGCTATTTTTAAAATGGTTAAGTGTTAGCATTGGTTATTCGGGTTAGATGGTTCTCCCACAAGAGGATCAGTGTGGGTATCACTTTTTCTGGATTTAGATCGTGATAATAATCGTAAGTAGGGAAGGACAAAAATACTAAAGCATCAAAACCCCAAATTGAATTAATTTGGATCTTCAATTCAATTTTGGTTATTTTGAAACTTCAATTCTTCGGTTTAGTTCTCGATTTTGGAATTTTGATACTTCGGTGCACCGAAGGATCAAACTTTAATTAATTAATTTTTTAAAAAATTATTACTTTACATGGCCAAATATATCATTAACGTTTATAGACCCATATCCAGACAGTTCAATAATCCAATTCCATGGCCCATATTTAGATGATCCATAGTCTAACTCGATACTAAAATAATTAGAAGGGGAAAGGACAAGAATAGTCACTCGGCTAAAAGAATTGTCGCCGAGTGGCCATTGATTTTGAATTTTCAAAATATAGCCATTTAGGCCATTTTTTGCTACTATCTTCATTTTTTTGCTTTTGCTGCAAATATCACAATCCAGTGATCCCGTTTAAGCTATCCTCTTGTTTCTCTATAACGTCATTACTCAACGGTTGATTTGAATCATAAAGATTTTAAAGTTTGCTAGCTTCAAAATAAGTTGTGCAGTTTTAAGCTTTAAAAAAAGAAGCTATTCTTCTAATTGTGTAATTTTTCTAACAATCAAATACGATTTTATAATATTGTAATTGTTGCTCTTCTTTTTTATCAATCAAATACAATATTTGATATCAAATGCATGAATCTTTGATACCAAATATAAATACATTTTTTATACAATAATTGTATAAAAGTGTATCAATGCGGTATCAAAGTGTATAAATATAGTATAAAAGTGTATCAATATGATATAAAAGTATATCAATTGGGTATAGAGATTGCGTGGGACCGATGGGCCAAATAGCTAAAAACCGAAATTAAATTGGACCGATTGACTCCAATTGTCCAACTTTTAAATTGCTGGTCATTTCTTTTCAAAATGGTCAGCCCAGGTCCTTTTTTCCTAATTAGAATCCATAACTTTCTTATAAAAAGGATTTTTTTCCTAATTAGAATCCTTAACTTTCTTATAAAAAACTAAGGCAGAGAAGGTTGTTTGCAACCTGTAACGAAACTTGGTTATGAATTAAAATCCACTTCAGAATTACTATGCATATTTGTACAGAGAAATGAGAAAGGGGAACTAGGGAGCTGAGAACTTAAATTTAATATCTATGAGACCCATCGTTCGCCCTTACTAATTATCAATTCTATTTTTAATTTTTAATTAACAAAACATTCCTCAGCGCCGTTTAAGAAGTCCTAGGATACCTTAAATACTGAACACATACCATGAACCCTCAAGATTTCACCCTTTTCTTCCTCAAAATTCCAGAACATTCTCAATCTATCAAATATATTATTCATAAGTAAGAGAATCCAATTTATAATCAAATTTCAACCATGATATCATTTCACATGTCAATCTCATATTTCCTAAATTTCAAACTTAGAGCTTCGTCTCAAGTTACTCTAAATCTCATAGATTTAACAATGCCCATAGAGTACAATATATCTAATATTTAATTACACATGCTAATATATTAAAACTTAAATCGTAATATGATAACTATAAGAAAATCTGAAATCAGAAAATGATACAGTACCTAAAATAATAAGTCAATGCTTTATCATATCCCTATTTACAAGTTTCATAATATCAATTTTAACTAATCATTACCTCATGATTTCACATCATAATCCCTTCAATCATTGTCCATCCTTAGCCATCAAAAAACTGGCTAAGTTTTTTATCCAAAAAAAAACGTGTTGCACTTCTGTCACTTCCACTCAACCATTACCTAGAGTTATACATTCAAACCAATATACGATATAATTATGTGTATACATCTTAGCAGTTAATGTATATGAACAGAAATTTGAGCTTTGATTAGATTTATCTTAAACAACAATTTAAAATTTTTACAACTATTTTTGTCCGTCTTCTCTTGCGTTCAGATAAATTGGGTGTATAAATTTTTACTTGATATATTAATATATGAAAGTACAATAAAGAATAGACAAATCAAACATATATCTTTGTAAAGAATAATAATTATTAGTATTATTAAAAAAAATAAAGAATAAATTAACAAACTTACCGCAAAATTTGTACTAACCTAAAATAGTTGTCATCACAATTTTTTATTTTAAAAAAAAAAATTAAAGAGGATGGCCAATAAGAAGGAAAAAGACAAACGAATAATAATTCATTCAAGATCATATAAAGAACTTAAAACAACACAAATAATAAACTAAATCAAGAAAACATTATCACATACTACAAAATAATATGAATATAATAACTTAAAGAACTTGATGAAGCATAAACAATATTGTTTATGGAGAAAAAAAAAGTGAGATATTTATAAAGTTTTTTAAATCTTTTTTAATAAAAATACTAAATACTAACAAATTTCCTACTTATTCTATTGTTATTCTTTCCTTTTTAAACCTATGTTAATTGGACTTCTTTTTATAGAAATATTAAAATAGTAGCTTAAGTTTCTACTCCTAAAATTTTTTTCGGCACATTGATGTTTGCTAAGTTTTTTCGATATTTTTTTAAAATATTGAAACGTACTCTAATTATGGTATACAATGTAAATAAGAAAAATATTTTATATAAAAAATATAATCAACTTTAATAAAAAGAAAAATACATGCATGCGGAAGATAGAAAATTTGGAACTCTTACCATATTAATTAGGACTTATTAATTTTTAAATTATATTTCTCTTATCATGTATTTTAGGAATTAATTCTTATCATATGTTTTAGGATTTCTTAATTTTTAAATTATATTTTTCTCTTACCATATATTTTAGAACTCCTTAATTATTGAGTTCTCTTAATACTTCTTGCCACATATTTTTAGGACTCCTTTTCCAAATTTTTAAATTGTACTTATCTCTTACCATATATTTTAAGGCTCCTTAAGTATTGAGCTTCTTACCATATATTTTTAGGACTTCTTAATTATTATCAATTTTATAAAATAATGATATAATAATTAGAGAAAAAAAGTGAAAAAGACGATTTTGTTTAAAGCGTGGTCTTTTAATGAAGAGCAAAAAGTTCAAATCGCTTTTTTAAAG
>JAPEIP010000003.1:44488671-44504186 GCA_026120095.1 Capsicum chinense
ATTTAAAAGATATTATCACACTTATTATATTTCATAGGTTACAAAAAACTTTCATCTATTTGTATTGGAGTCTTGGAGTAGAATCATCCCTAAGTATTACCCAAATATAGGGTACATCCTTATGCTACAATAGTGAACAAAAACCATCCTTTAAGTACTTCAAAAATAACAATAAACATCCTAATGTTAACTTTCGTTAAGAAACTAACAGCTGAAACTTAAAACACATGTAACTTTCCCCCAAATCTTCCTAATCTTTTCGATGATTTCCTCCCAAATCCCGCCCAATCGTCTTCCATATTGAGAAACGCTTTTGGCTTTAGAAACATAATTTTCTGTGCTTTTAAACTTAAGAAATTAATACATAGCACCAAACTAGTTGTTTTTTATAACAAGAACTGAAGCTAGACCTCATAAATAAGGTAAAAAAAATAATCGGTAAAGGAGTTTTAATTTTTCTTGTTCCTTAGAGTTTTTGTTATTTCTGAAATTAAGTAATTTTTTTCTTAAAATCGTCAGATTTTGTGGGTTAGATAATATTGTTGGCTCAAAGTTTAAGTGATCGATCACCCACACCCAACTATGGTATTATTAAATTTCTAGACCTTCATACATTTGTTAATATCATAATACAACAACTTCTCCACTAAGTTATACATGTTATCTGAATCTTAGTTATATTGAACTTGTAGACTTCTTTCTTGGCTTTATATGTGTGTGCGTGTGAAAGTTTAATATTTGTACGTTATGTGCAGATCCTTTATCTGAGGCATCCCTTTTCAGAATTAAGGTACATCATGGCAGATCATTTTTGTGTTGCCCGACAAGACACTATGTAGGTGAAATTTTTTTTTTTTCATTATATAGATGGAATGGTGATAAAATTATCATATTTTAAAAATATGATTGAGCAATGTGGCTATGAAAAAGAATCGGTAATTTTTGACACAAGTATGATCTAATCCTTTCTTTAAGATTTGATTAGTTAGTAGAAATATTGACACAACTAATGGGTTAGAAAGAGAGAGTCCAGCTTCTCTCTAGACTCCCATTTATACTTCCTCCGCTAATTGACCTTCCCATCATAGAAATACGTAATCTCTATTCCAATTTTGACTCCAATGATGTCCAAATAGAAGAGGGGAAACCCTCCTACAAAGATTAAACAATCTCCCTACCATTGAAATTCCTATGGATCCCCTTCTCTCCGAGGAGGAGCATGACCATCCAGATGATGATCTAATAAGTCTATCAATTGAGGACAAGAGAAGACTTTATGCCTCTTGGAGTTACTCGGTCAGTATTAAACTCTTTCATAAGAAAGTGACCCACCAATACCTTAAGACGAAGTTGGAGGCCAATTGAACCGCTCTGCCTAATCGATCTGGGGTTTGACTTCTTAACTGTCAAATTCAAAAATTCAGAAAGCCAAGTAAAGGCACTTCAAAGGGGGCCCCGGTTCATTGCAGGAAGCTTTCTCTCTATAAGGAAATGAAAATCAAACTTCATCCTTAGTCTAACCCAAATAGAGTCCACAACAATCTGGATCCGATTGCCCCAACTCTTAACTGAGTTCTGTGACATCCATATCCTTAGATGGTGGGGAGGCTATTGAAGGTAGATGCGAGCATATCCGCATCGATAAGGGGTAGATACGCTAGAATATGCATTCAAAGTAACTTGGTGGTCCCGGTCAAGACAGTTTTCACCATCGAAGGCGGTAAGCAAATGATCATCTACGAGGGTGAAGGTGTTATCTGTAAGTCATGTGGACACCTTGGCCATACAACTCTAAGCTACCAGACCATAAAGGGATTTGTCATATACAAAGCGTCTGCAGACTCAAACCCAATCTCCACAATCCCTACAGAAAGAGATGGAGACTAACTTCGTCGTAAGATCACAGAGGTAAAAAGCAAGAAGCAACACCAGGTAAGTTCCTAAAGCCCTTCCCTTCTAAGGCTCCACCGGTCAGCGTACTCAGCAATAACGACGGAAAAAAAACTAGGACAGCCTTCGCTTGTTGGACCCAATCAGACCCAATACCCAATTGGGCTAAAGGCTGATCGGAGGGGATAATTTATCCCAAACCAACTCCACTTGGGCCTGGCCTACGTCCTTCCAAACAGATAAATAATAGTGGCCTACTTGAGGCCTCCTCATCTCGAATTGGGCCTAACCCAGGTCCATCCAAACACCAAATTAACAATGGCCTATCCCAGGCCCAGTTGATATCTCTTCTCTCCACTCTTAGTGGATCTAAATCCCATGAGCTTAATACCTCGTTGGACTCGACTAATGCTATAGTCTCTATATTTAACTTAATTAACTTCCCTTCTAATCTGAATAGTGTTGTCCAAAAGAATTTAGTGGGAAACGAAATGAATGATCTCTCCAGTAGGGCCCACTCTAGCAAGCTCAACCTATATCCTCAAAAACCTATAGCTAATGATACCCACATGCCGACAGGAAACATTTCCACTTCCCAGGGTGATTTGATGGATATTACCTTCCATGTAGACATTGTATTAAATGTAATTGAAAATTCTAATGTGGAAACTCTCCACCTCTCCTCTATACAAATGAGCTTAATGACTCAAATAGAAAATATCTAAAATCTTTCAGACAAGAATAATGAGCTCTCATCGAACTCCCAACATGATCACCATGTTCACTGAACCCCTTTTCCCAGACCACCTCCAACATATTGGTTGGAGGTTTGCCTCTCCAAACAAATACTTCTATTTCACCTCATATGGAAACAGAGGCAAATAACTCTATACATTCAAAACCCAGGGTATCTAGCCGAACTAGTAATAGAGTGCCTACACCAGGGTCTCTAAAGTCTTGGTCCGAATCTATGGATAACAACTTTATTCAATGTGATTGGTTCATCACTTTAAGAGGACCTGATGCTAGCGATCCTATCAAAAATGATGAATCAGGTAAGCTTGAGCTTACCATTCCCCCCTTCCTAAAAAAAACCTTTCTCTTCTAGCTCAAGGTCCAACTTTTATGAGTCTCTTTGGGTAAAACCAAATATCAACAACTCTGATTCCAACTTTATCTCATTCCCGGTGCCCCTCTCTAAAAAAATACTAAAAAAAAAGACTCTAGAATCCCTGAAGGGGAGAAAAAGGGAAATAGAGGGGTTACTAGATCAACTGAGATTTCCCAAAATAGATGCTCTCATCCTGGAAAGGCCTGTAAACCTAGAGTTCATAGAGCTCATTCATGAAATGGTAATTGGTCCTTCTACCTTAAAACTTTTCAAGCTAAAGGTAAAGCTAAATCTTCCAAACCTTATGATAGGGGAACACTTCACAACCAAGTTAACCCCTTTATCAAGGAAGAAGAAGGCGCGGGAAATAGCAGGACCATCCAATCCTCTAGGGAAGGGAAAAACAGTAATGAGAGACAATCTCAATCCCAGAACAAATGATGATGAATTGTATAATATGGAATGTTAGGAGAGCTAATAGTGCTAAATTTAGAAGATATTATAAGTCTATGGTTAGTATCCACCAGTCCTCGATCCTGGCCCTCCTAGAAATTAGGATGACTAATCATAAGAACCTTGCAGAGGAACTAGGTTGCCACTTCCAAATCCAATCTAGTGTGACTGACAACTCTGGTGGTATTGTTACTATGTGGAAGGCAGACGCCAACACCATAAAGGGCATTTCCATCACTCTTCAAGCATCCATGTTACTGTCGAGGTTAGTTCCCCTATTCCCCAACTAGATTTTAAGTATTGTTTATGCCAGTATTGACTTCAATACTAGAAGTTAGCTTTGGAACCAACTTATGTCTATGTCTGATACCCTTAATTATTTTGGTAGCAATAGCTGTTTAGTGGGGATGATTTCAATGAAATCTTGAAAGCTGATGATAAAATTGGGGGTAATAGAATTAATCTTGGGGTAATAAAATTAATCTTGTTAGATCTTCCCTCTTTTAAAATTACATAAACCACTGCAAGCTCATTGACCTGGGGTACAGAAGAAGAAAGTACACCTAGTTAAACATGAGATATAGGAATAGGAATGATCTGATCCTAGAAAAACTTGATAGAGTCCTTGCTAATTACCAGTATATTCATCTGTTCCCTAAGGCTACTGGATTCCATCTCCCCAAAACTCATTCTAATTACTCTCTCCCCCTTTTCAACCTCACCAACCCCCCTCCCCTCCCAAAAAAAATCATCAAACCTTTTAGGGTAGAATCCATGTGGTGAAACCATAAGAACTTTGACAACTTATTCAACTATTCCTTCCAAGAGGGAACTTATCTTACAAGAGCTACCCTAGCTTTTGAAAACAATGCTAAGATCTGGAATAAGGAAGTCTCTAGGAACATCTTCTTTAATAAAAATCACATCCTTGCCAAATTGGCTGATCCAAAGGTCCCCCAACTACCCCATCATTATATTCCTTCAAGATCTAGATAATAAGCTCTCTAAGGAATTCAGTTACATCCTGGAGCAGGAGAATGAATTTTGGAAGTTAAAATGTAGGATCAATTGGCTCATTAATAGGAACTGGAACACAAAATTCTTCTATAACAGAACCTTGAATAGGAGGAGAGGAAATAACATTACCTTTCTTTAAGAAAATAGTACTTGCGGCTATATGATCAGATTGAGATTAAGGAAGCCATCATAACTTTTTACACTTCTCTATACACCACTGAAAACCATAGTTCTACCCATAGATGCCAACCCAACCCTCCAACACTGGCTCTATCAGTTCTTTTAATCATGCTTGATGTTGGGTGTATTTATGCATTCTAGCATTACTATTCTAGCCTTTTTTAGCATTATTTTGAGGATGATTCTTATGCTTTATATTTTTATAATGATATAAATGATAATTGATGTGTCCAATTATGTGTTTACAATGTTTAATGGTGCTTTCACATGAGTTTGGGTCTAATTTAAGCATATAGAGTTCAACTGAGAAAACTAGCGTTACTAGCTTAAGCTAGGTGTTTGTCTAGTCTATCGTGTTGGGTTCTAATATATTTTAATGAGTTCCTAAGATTGTTATTGTGTATTACTATGTTAAAAAACTGGTTTATAATGTTCAAGGGTCAATTGGATCAAGAGAAGGGCCAAAACAATGAGTCAAAGATCAAAGTGAAATTAGCCCAATGCTTGGCTGGTGTTTTTTATTCACTGTTTTAGGATGATTTTTGAATGGATTATGATGATATGTTAAGGATATAAAAGCTTCAAATCAAGTGGAAACAACTAAAAAAGGCTCAGAAATGACCACGGAAGCACAAGACACAAACAGGACGTAATTTGGACCCGTAAAATATTTTGGGTGCATGTGGGCTGTGTGATTGGCCAATGGGAGCTTGATTCTGACCATTGGATTTAAAAGGGGACCAAAATGGTAAAACACTGTGCCACGGTATCGAGTCAATTCATAATTATCCAAAAACAGTGGCTCAACGCGAATACACCGCTTCGCAGTGAGGACCAAAATTGGGAAAAAGTGTCCAGTTATGGAATTTGGTGCCCAGTGATGGAATTTGACACTATGAAGTGACGCGATGAGGAAAAAAATCAGTATAATTTTGCCTTTTTGAACAAGAACAACGTGAAAACCTAATTCAAGTGGGGTTATGACTTGTATACTATAAATATAACGTCTTAAAATACGTTTTGGACATCTTGGAACCCCTAGATTGATTGGAACAACATTGGAGGCTACCAAAACTTCTTTTTAGGTTTTTATTTCTTTAATTTAGCTTTCTTTATGGTTTTAATCATTCATACAATTATTTGGATGTTGATTATGGCTATGAGTGGCTAAAAACTCCTTTTCCGGGGTTAAAGCTCAAAACATGAGTACAATTGTTTTGAATTAAGTTCGCTTGATTTGCTTATCATTCTTGTTTGTTTTTCTATTCTTGTTATAACTATTTTAAGGATTCGAGACCCTTAGAATATATCAATTGTCTATCTTTTGCTCTCGGCAGAGGGGATAGGAAGATAAAACATGGGAATAAACAAAGTAAGGTTTGTATTTCTTTATGAAATAAGGAATTCAAATTAGTATCTAGGATAGAGATATACTTAGATGCCTTACTTGATTAAAATATAGGATGATAGCCTTAAAGAACTTAAGTGGACCATTATAGCCCTGCTCAATGATATAGTTGTATGGTTCAACTTAGGTAAAGGATTAGAGGTTGGGAAACCATAATCATGCAAATAACCCTGTGAATCAACAACCAAGATAACCAAGTTAACGAATGAAATTCAATACATAGTATGACTTTTTAAAGTTCTTTAACCATGGTTTTTATCCTATTAATTGTTTCAAGATCTTTATATTATGCATTGTTCACTTTTCTCTAGTTATAAATTACAAACTCTCTTTTCGGTCACACTTGCCTTAATGAAATCAAAATTGTGAACTAAAATAGAATTGTTTTTGAATCAAGTGTCTATGGGATCGATACTTGGATTCTTGAAGGACATTTTACTACTTGATAAGACCATGTACACTTGCGTGTCCGCTTAGGTGCTGTCAAGTTTTTGGTGCCGTACCCGGGGACTTGTTATTTGGCAACTGTTTATTTTAGTTTTACCTTTAGATTACTTTGGTGTATTTTACACTTGGTCTTGGTTGTGATTGTAGGAAACATATTTTCAGGTTAGAAAGCTAGAAAGGGATATGGATTTGGTTGAACCAAGCCCCGAACCCGAACAACACTTCCATCAACAAAAGAGAGACGCAATTCGTCTCCCCCAATTTTTGCAAATAGAATAAGACCAAGAGAATCCTGCTATATGGCTGCAGAACAACAAGCACGTAGGACAGTTAGGGAAGTGGTAGTCCCACTTCCAACGAACTTGACTTCCACAATTTAAAGATCGACTTCTGGGGGGATTTCAATTTAAAGTACAACTTGGTTCAACTTCTCATCAGCAGTGGACAGTTTGCAGGGCTTTTGCACGAGGATCCACAAGTCCACTTGCAAACTTTCATTAAGCTTATAGACACATGCATTCTAACTGGGGTGAGTACAGAGTATGTGAGGCTGACACTTTTTCCCAATTCACCGTTAGGAGAAGCTAAAAGGTGGTTAAATACAGAGCCGGCCAATTTAATCACATCATGGGACAAGTTAGCCAAAAAGTTCTTCATCATATTTTTTCCATCAGGCAATACTGTGAGGCTTCACATTGAGATTGTGAGCTTCAAACAAAAGCCTGATGAAAACCTCTATCATGCTTGGGAATGCTTCAAGGCTCTTCTTCGGGATTGTCCACACCATCTACAGTCTAACAAGGTACTTGCTCACACTTTTGTAGAAACACTTAATCACAATACAAAGATTTTTCTAGATTTATCTGCAAGTGGTCAAGCGCTGGAGTTGACTTATGATAAGTTGTACACATTATTAAATCCCATAGCACAAGGAAATCCAAATGGCATTCTGTAATGCCCTGAGTCTGTACCCCGAATGCAAAACGGTGCTCACAATCTCGAAGGACTATAAGTTAACCCATGACTGGAACCTACTATAATAACTGTGTAATAAATACTGTAATGATTAAGAAAATAGGCGGAAACATATGCCATAAGGTTCAAATCTACAAAATAAATCTAAATGCGGTATCAAAATACCAAAAAATGAATATAAGTACTAAAAAATTGAACAACTGTCTGAAAATACTTTAGTCTGAAAAGCCTCTAAAACTTTCTGAATTGTGGAGTTGATGGGACAAGCCCCCAAATAACTCTGACAACTGATAATAAAACTAAAATACGATAAATAATAAGTATGTCCTCAAACTATAAGGACTCATCACTACTCTAATTGCTGAAAGTTTGATCTACTAAGGATGTTCAGGAGCTCGTGCATCGGAACCTACGATATAAGACATCATAGAGAAAAAGACAGCATGTGTTGGTACTTTGAATATACTGGTATATTTAGTGAGGTAGACTGAAATGCATGGGTTCATATGCATGAACAATATTAACTGAATAATATGAGTATGACTGAATGAGAGTACATGGATGAATATAAAAATTGTAACTAAAAATATGATAGTACTGGATACTGAATCTGAATACTGTTTAACTGAGGTCTGAGTTTACTGATATTGTATTACTGATAACTGGATGACTGTATCTGACAGACCTGAATTTTGTGGAACTCTACTGAGTTTCGTACTGAACTGAATTAAGCGACTATAACTGATAGTCTTAAATCTGTAGAACTAAATTGAGTTCTATTCTGAGACTGAATCTGAAACTAAAATTATGGGAGGTAATCATCTAACTGACATGCCTCTCTCTAAACTGATTGGGGTCCAACCTGTAACCACAGTTGGAAGGGTATCAATATTGTGTCACGAGTAGAGGCAAGTTGTGAGTTAACCCTCGCTGATAGGAAGCTCTTTCGTCAACCCTCGCTGGCAGGATAAATCGAATGAGATGTATCAACCCTCATAATATCTGGCAGGAAGATATCTCAACCTACGCTGGCTACGTAGTTCTACAATGCAGGGATTGGTACTAGAGGTCAAACCCCCTGCTGACAGAAATACCCCCATCCCTGGGTTCACTCGGTGTAGAATCCTACTCCCAACTGAATGGACACTGAACTGATTTCTAGTCTATACTAGGCTGGACTGAAGTGTTACTGATATTACTGTTTGACTAAACTGAACTGAGTTCACTGAGTTCTGTGGACTGACGGAATACTATTAAACTCTGTTAACTGACTGAGCACCAAGTGGTACTGAGATCTACATTGAGTACTATGACTTAATTATGAACACTACTGAGGTTTCTTGAGTTCTGTAACTGACTGAGAATACTACTGATCATGAAGTGACTGATACTGTTCTATGACTGACCATAGCTCTAGGTAATCAACTAATTAGTCGGGTATAAATACTCCCAGGATTCGATAGCATAAAGTAAAAGACATGGCAAAAACTTGCAACATACAAGCTAAGTACTGGATCATTATTCATTCATTGGGGCTTTTAAACAAACACTTGCATGGCATGAATACATGCTAACATGATATAATTTCACTACTCAACCCACATGCTTAATTCATCAATCATTTGAAAGGCATAAAATATGCACATAATACTAATCAACATATGAGCACACAACTCCAACTACCAAATACACAACTCGAAGGCTTTAGTATGATTTCACTGGATAACACATATAAGTCAATTTACCCCACATGAAACTTATCATAAAACATAGATTTGAAATTTAATTAATCAATATAAACATGAATATTATCAAACCCAACATGGAATTCATGAAATCCATAAACATGAAGTTTAAAAATGGTTTCTTAGACTCCAAGGGTGAAAAGGGACCCTTGGATGAACACTTCACATACCTTAGATGAAGAATTTTTGAAAGTTAATGGTGAGTTCTTAAGTTTTTTATTTGAAATTTGAACACTTACGGTTCTTGTTCTTGAGCAATTTATGAAAGAATGAATATAGATGCTCTCCAAAGGGTTTAATTTCATTTTTTGGGGGATGAAGCACGTGGGAAAAGACCTAATTAACCCTGAGGATACAGCTTTTTAATGCCTATAAACCGTGTTACCGATGCATAGGTCAATGCACCACGTAATTGGCATCGATGCGATAGCCAACACACCGGGTCGAGTCTATATCAGTTCACTAGAATTTGCTCTAAAGCTGGGGAAAAACTATCTTATCGACATGATGATCGATGTGACGCATTGAGATTGCATCGACCCACTATTTTGGGCACTCAAACATGGTCTAAACGAGGTTCAAAAATTCCAAAACTTATCCGGGAACATCTATTGACCTTTCTGATTATGAATTAACTCAAATATCAATATTTAATGGATATAAAGGTCTCAAAATAAGATTTCCAACTTTCAAAGGCTAAAATAGCATTAAGCCTGAATACTTAGCTAATATATTCTAAGTTTGGGACCCCTTAACAAGATTAAAGGACTGAATAAAGCTAGAAATTTTGTGGGGTCTTACACATTCAGATTCTAGAAGTGCCATAAAAAGAATTGCGGGTGTATTGGAGGTGGAAAAATTCACAGCCTTATCAGCTTAGGTTGCAGCATTACAAAATATGATAAACACTCAGTTCAGCAGCCTGAAATTGGGAGCTCCACAATCTGCAGCCATAGTCAATTCCATCCAACAAGCTGTAGGTTGGTGTGAAGTATGCGATAATAGTGGTTATTTAGCGGCTATGTGTGCTTCAGATCCGGAATTAGTAATGTATGTAAAAAATGGTCAAAGGCCAAATTATGGCAATGCCTACGACATAAAATGGCAGAATCAGCTATGGAATGCTCCACAGCCACAACCCCAAACAAATTAGTTAACTAGCGACATGGAAGAGACGTTGAAGCATCTTTTAGCTAGTCAGATATAATTGGCTGTAGACATAAAAAATTTGCATGCAACGTAGAGAAGCTTAGAGATTCAAGTGAGACAGTTACAATAAGCATTCAATACTAGGCCACAAGGTGGTTTGCCAACAGATACAGAAAATCCAAAGCAGGTTATGACAATCACCTTGAAAAGTGGTAAAGAGCTTGAAGAAGAACCTTCAAAGGTAACTAAAGAGGTATATGCTAAGGGGTTAACTCCATAGGTTTTCAAAAAAATTACTGAAGAATCAAGGAAGTCTGAGTACTTGAAAACTAAAGTTTCTGAACCAGAAATGAAGAAGACATTGTCACTGCCCTTCCTTCAAAGGCAAATTAAAGCGAAAGAGGATGTAATGTTTAAGAAGTTCTTTGATACATTCAGAGAGCTTCACATTAACTTACCTTTATTAGATGTTTTGCAGGATATGCCCAAGTATGCAAAGTACTTATGGAATGTGGTGAATAATAAGGTAAAATTATAGGACGTGGGGGCAATAACACTCATTGAAAAGTATAGCACGGTAATGACACAGAAAATCCCCAAGAAATTAAGAGATCCAGAAAAGTTTACTCTCTCAATCCAAATTGAGAGTAAAGTGATTCATGCATTGAGTGACTTAGGGGAGAGCATAAATTTGATGCCCCTATCTCTGTTTGATACATTGAGCTTGGGAAAGCCTAGATCGACCACTGTGGTTTTGTTGCTAGTAGACGAATCCATGGCATATCCGAAAGGAATCATTAAGAATGTCCTCGATAAATTTATTATTCCTGTTAACTTTATTGTTCTTAATTTTAAGGCAGATAAATAGGTACCAATCATCTTAGGGCATCTATTCTTAGCAACTGGAGGAGCGTTGATTGATGTTAGAGAAGGCACGCTCAAGATGAGGGTAGAGAATGAAAAGGTGGTATTTGATGTATACAAAGAACCCACAATAACATCTCACTATAAAGATTTGTATATGATTAATGTGATTGAAGGGAACAAGTGTGGGGTGTTGAGTCCACCAAAAACTGTTTGGACTACCTGATTGAGCAGCCTAAACTTCTACCACCTAAGCCTGATTTGATGCTAATTGATGAGCCTGAAAAGGCTAAAGTTGAAAAATTTATTGCTCTTGAAAATTCACACCCAAGAGGGGTTAAAAGAATAAGAAGATGGAGATCAAGCGTGAGAAAGAGAAGGAAAGAGAACGACTAGGTCATTAGTTGGGTCGTTCCGCGACACTAAATCAAGCATTAGTTGGCAGGCAACCCAAGTTAAGTAGGTATGTTTTATTTTTAGTTTTTAGTTTTTATTTCACACAGTTTTTGTTTTTAATTGAGTCACGATTTATAGGAAGTCTGAGTACCGAAAACCTGATCTAAGAAGCATGGCAAAGACTGGGTGTGGGATCTCGTAGACCTCCTTTATACAAAAATATGCTACTAGCTAGGCCTAAAGGCCTCATGAAGTATTTCTTTCTCTTAATTTTAAGTTCACTTTGGAGACAAAGAAGATTTTTAAGTATGGGGTGGGGAAATTCCTAACTTTTGGCTCAATTTAAAAATTTTTATTTAAGATATTCTTATTAGTGCTATTTTTGATTGCATGGTACAAAGAGTGTGGGTTTAGGAGATGATTTAGCCATTTCTTTGATAGCCTTGTTTTATAGCTTCTATTTTTTCTACCCTTTGTGCATTATCCTAGTTAACCCCCATTGAGCCTTTAGCTTATTTTCTTTGGTAGATGCGTAAGTAGCCAAATCCCTTCTTTGATAGACCATAATTTGATCCAAAAAGCTCCTAAGTGCTTGAATGAAAAATTGATTTAGTAAGGAGTTTGAAAAATTAAAGAAGAAAAACGTGAAATTGATGCCCCAAGGTAATAGTTATTGGTACTTATATTTGATGAGTGGTGGTTAGGAATAATGTAAATGGTGTTAGAAATATTTCCATGATTGTATAAAAAGAAAAAATTAAATCTTGAAGGATTAAACAATACGCCCACCATGTGTTTGTGAAAATGCTTAAAAGAGATGGGGCAAAACAAAAGAATGGGGTAGACAAAAATGGTGTAAATTGGTTGTTGGAGATTGATTTTAAATGTATAATATAGTGTATTAAAGCACTTAGAGAGGTTAGTCACTATTCACAAATAGTTTCTGCCCGTCCCTTAGCCTACATTACAACCCAAAAAAGTCCTAAGTGATCCTAAGTTCATCATTCTAATATTAGTGGAGCACTACACTAAGGGCAAGCTTATGGTTCATTGTGTGTAACTCTCTTGTTGTGAGAGGCACATGTTTAATGAATATAGGTGATTTGTATGATGTCTTTTATTGAATGATAAGCATGAGTTTTCCAACTAGGTTAGTAAATTCTTGATGCTAGGATGTTTTGAAGTAGTGTTCATGAGCTTTCAATTTTGTAAATAACATGCTTATTGTAGAAACTTGCATTTCATGTAGTCGTTGTAGTACTAACTTGAGTGTCTTTCTTGTAGTATAAGTGTGGAGTTTTTTCAGCTCATGGTACTTATAGTTAAGAGTTGTTCGAGGACGAACAAGGCTTTAAGTGTGGGGTGGTGATGTTGGGTGTATTTATGCATTCTAGCGTTACTATTCTTGCCTTTTTAGCCTTGTTTTGAGGATGATTCTTATGCTTTATGTTTTGATAATGATATAAATGAGCATTTATGTGTTCAAGTATGTGTTTAAAATGTGTAATGGTGCTTTCACACGAGTTTGGGTTCAATTTGAGCATATAGAGTTCAACCGAGAAAACTAGCGTTACTAGCTTGAGCTAGGTGTTTGTCTAGTCTATCGTGTTGGGTTATAATGTATTTTAATGAGTTTATAAGGTTGTTATTGTGTATAAATAAATGAAACATCTTTCTTATAATGTTCAATGGTCAATTGGATCAAGCCAAGGGTCAAAACAATGAGTTAAAGATCAAAGTGAAATTAGTCTATGCTTAACTCGTGTTTTTGATTTACCGTTTTGGATGTTGTGTTGTTTTGAGCTCTAAATTGTTGTTTTTAATGTTGTAGGATGCTTGGTGAATGTATTATTATGATATATGAAGGATATACAAGCTCCAAATCAAGTGGAAACAACTCAAAAGGCTCGAAAATGACCACGGAAGCACAAGACACAAGTTGGACGCAATTTGGACCCCTGAAATATTTTGGGTGCAAGTAGGATGTATGATTGGCTAATTGCGCGTTATGCTTACCATTGGATTCATAAGGGACCCAAAATTGTAAAACACCACGTTGCGGTGTCGAGTCAATTTGCAATTGTCCAGAATAGTGGCTCAACATGATTACACCGCTTCGCAGTGAGGACCAAAATTGGGAAAAAGTATCCAGTTATGGCATTTGGTGCCCAGTGATGGCATTTGACACTATGGCACGACGCGTTGAGGAAAAAAATTGAGATAATTTTTCCTTGTTGAACAAGAACAATGTGGAAACCTAATCCAATTGGGTTATGACTTGTATACTATAAATATAACGTCTTAAAACACGTTTTGGACATCTTGGAACCCCTAGATCGATTGGAACAACATTGGAGGCTACCGCAACTTATTTTTAGGTTTTTATTTCTTTAATTTGGCATTCTTTATGGTTTTAATCATTCATACAATTATTTATATGTTGATTATGGTTATGAGTGGCTAAAAACTCCTTTTTCGACGTTAAAGCCAAGAACATAAGTACTATTATTTTGAATTAAGTTCATTTGATTTGCTTATTCTTATTGGTTCTTTGTCTATTCTTGTTATAACTATTTTAAGGATTCGCGGCCCTTGGAATACATCAATTGTCTACCTTTTGATCTCGGAAGAGGGAATAGGGAGATAGAACATGGGAATAAATGAAGTAGGGTTTGTATTGCTTTATGAAATAAGGAATTCAAATTAGTATCTAGGACAGGGATGTACTTAGATGCCTTAATTGATTAAAACATAGGATGATAACTTTAAAAAACTTAAGTGGTCTATTACATTCCCGCTCAACGACGGCTCTCCAGAGGAGGACGAGAGGGAAGGGGCGACGAGGAGGCAGCGGCGGATCTGGTCTGAGGGATGGGCTGTTCGAGTTTCTTCGTCGTTGATGATGGCTGGTGACATGGAGACGGAGATGGAAGATATCGGAGGAAGGAGGAGCGGTGACTGATCGGACCGGTTCAACGGTGGCTGCATGGCTGCTCGAAGTAGTATTGTGGTGCGGAAGGCTGTGGCGGCGAGGCTGCCGACGCTGGTTCGTTGTTCGGCGTCGATGGCGCTTCACCGGCCATGGGAGGCCTAAGGTGAAGCGGTGGTAGTTCACCGGTTTTCATGGCGATGGCGGGGATGGAGTTCTAGGAAAGAGGAGAGATAGAGAGAGAAAGTGGGGGTGGTGCGTTGTTGTTTAGAAAATTAGGGTTTAGGTTTTTGTAATTTAAAAAGGAAAGAAAGGTATTTTTGATCTCAGCCGTCGGATCAGTTAAGGTATTTTTTATCTCAGTCGTTGGATCAGTTTTGATAGACGGCTGAAATTTAAAGATGGAGGATATGATCAAAACTTGAATGCAATTTAAAATTGGATCACAAATGACTATAATTATAATAACTGGCTATATTTATAATAAATGACTAAAATTATAATGACTTGGATAAAAATTAAAGATGAATAAATTATGCAAAAGTTATTTTAATTTGGGCTGTTATTTAAATAATAATAATAATAAATAATATATAAATAATAAATAATAATAGAAATAATGATTATATATAATAATAATAATAATAATAATAAATAATAATAATAATAATAATAATGCAACACTAGATAATGTATTTGCAAAAAAATGTGAGTGTGCACAATTATGTGAAAAATAATTTAATAAATATTAATAAAATTACATAAAATATCGTATTTAAGTAGGGCTGTGCAAAAACCGAACCGACCGATCAACCGAACCGATAAAAATGTTATTAGTTTATTGTTACTGGGTTATTGGGTTAACGATTTTTAAATGGTTTTTTAAAAAAAAGTTATTGGGTTATTGGTTTGGTTCGATTTTTTCTTATTGGGTTATTGGGTAAACCGATA
>JAPEIP010000003.1:44528862-44538980 GCA_026120095.1 Capsicum chinense
ATGTGTTATTAAATCCATAATGTACATACTTTGATTTTAATGTTAATTACATGAATTATTATATTGTATATAACAATCAAATCGTTAAAACTTATGAAATGATACAAATTATAATCATTTGAATCTTTTTTTATATTTTAGCTATGTCCTCCGATGTTACAATAAGGAATGTCAGTGGAATTTGGAAGCATCTACTTACAAAAAAACAGATCTTCTTATGATTTGTAAATTTAACCCTGAACATACATGCACTCTGACGGACAGGGTACTGCAGAATATTTTGGCGACAACTTCTTTTGTTTGTGAATTCACTGCTCCAAAACTAGTTAACCATAAGAGAAGGTACACACCCGGAGATATCATCAAAGAAATGAAAGTTGTATATGGTGTGGATATAAATTATATTAAGGCATGGCATGCAAAGGAGCGTGTCATATCGTTGCTTAGAGGTGGACCTGCAGATGGTTATAGACAGATGCCGAGATACATTTATATATTAAAAAATGTATATCCTAATTCACACGTTGCAATGCACAAATCATGAGATAATCGGTTCATGTATCTGTTTATAGCATTACATCCCATGATTAGGGGGTTTGAGTATTACAGACCCGTTGTTGTTGTTGACGGAGCACATTTAAGTGGACCATATCAAGACACTTTTGTCTCAACAAGTACCCTTGATGGTGCAGGTATGTGAAAAATCATCATACTCTGTTTTTTTTTTAACATACATTGTATTTCATATTAAAAAGTTGTTTTTATTAAAGAAAAAATTACTGAATATTTTTCTTTGATTTTTTTTTTTTAAAAAAAAAAACAAATTGTATTTATTATCATATCACCAGTTATGTATATTTTAAGGAAATATCACCAGCTATGTATATGTTAACATACACATCTATGTATTTGTTAACATATTTAAAGATGTTGTCCAGTTGTTTTAAAAAAAATTGTTGTTCTTGTACTAATATAGTGTTTTCGTAACTTAGGATGCATATTACCGCTTGCGTATAGGGTTGTGGATAGTGAGAATGATAATTCATGAACATAGTTTTTCAATCAGTTCAAAGCTGCATTCGGTGAACGTGAAAACATATGTGTTGTATATGATAGGAACGAAAGTATTATAAAAGTTGTCAGTGTTGTATATCCAAATGTCCCACATCTTGCTTGCATATGGCATCTTTGAAAAAATATTTGTAGTTACTTCCGTAAGAGCAAAGAAAGTATCAGTGATTTATATTATTCAATGGCTAAAGCTTATAGGAAAGATGATTTTGACTATTTGATGGCAAAGATTGAAAAAACTGATCTGAGAGTGAAAAAATATTTACAATAAGCTGGATATGAAAAGTGGAGTAGATGTCATTCACCGGTAAACAGAGGTAGGATGATGACCTCGAATATTGCTGAGTGTATTAATGGGTGTTTGGTAGAGGCCCGAGGATTGTCAATATATGGATTCTTAGAAGAGGTTCGAATATTATTTGATTCTTGAAACTGTAAGAACAGTGAAATAGCTTCTTATACAAGTACCACTTTGGGTCATCGATTTGAAGAAATTCTAACTCTCAACGGTGTGAAAGCTTTGAGAATGACAGTATGTATAAGCTTTAACTTGTTAAATTATGCATTTATATGTAGTATTTGTTTAACTGAAAAAAATTTATTTAAATTTATATTTCCCAAAAAAATTAATTAGTTTAATTTTGTTTTTTATTGTTCAGGTGAAGGCTTCTTCAACATATGTATATTCGGTTTATGAATTTGGGAGAAGATACATTGTTGATCTAGAAAGTGGCACATGCAACTGTGCGAGGTTTCAAATAGATCAAATACCTTGTGCTCACGCTATAGCTGTGTTGAAGTCTAAACATGTAAAAGAGTTTGGAAAATACTGTTCAGAATACTACAAGCCAAACACATTGGTGAAGACATATGAAGTTCCAATCGTTTCAATGCCAGACAAGAAAGACTAGGATGTTTCCAGTAGTGTAGATGAGGAAGAAGTGTTGTCACCGATTTACAAAAGACCTCCAGGAAGATCGAAGAAGGGGCGGAAGAAGAAATCAAGTGAAACACTTTCTTCAAGCACAAACCGTTGTGGACGATGCGGCCAAGAAGGGCATAATAGGCATTCATGTAGTTTTTTTTTTCAAAGGAGAACTAATTTATTGTTTTGCTATACTTTTGAAGAGTATTAACTGATATATTTTCGTGTTTTATTTTTTGTTTGAAATAAATTTTACTTTGTTTCAATTTAAATTTCAGTGTTATTTTTTCTCTCTGTCTTATATGTGATGTTTATGTAGACGCTGGTATAGTTTCATTAATGCTTTGAAATATACTAGAGTACTAACACATATTATCAGACATACATAATCCATTTTTGTGACGTTTTACTCAGATGTTTGTTATCTAGGTTTTATATTCAGTAATGTATATCATAAAATATACATAGCGCCATTGTAAAAACTGTGATTTGTACATGTATACATATATTTGAAAAAATTAAAATCTAAAAATAAATGTATTTTTTTTTGTATTTACTGTTGAATTAACTTATTGTTTTGTTATAATTATAAAGAGAAATAAAATAATGTTCTAGACAACTAATAAAATAATTATGTATATTATATAACGTACATAATATGTATTTATAGCGTTTATCTCAGATATATGTATTATGTAGATTACTTGTTAGTTAATGTATATCATTAAACATACATAGCATCATTATAAAAATATGAGTTGTAAATGTAAACATATAGTTGCAAACAAAAAAATTTAAAAACAAATGTTATTAGTTTTACATATATCGTTGAAATAACTTTTTTCTTCACTATATTCATGAATAGTAACAGTTGATTATGTGTTAATAATTATTCAAGATTAACTTTATTGATATGTTTTATTTTATTATTTGTGCATTGAAATAAAGTGGATAATACTAAAGTGTAAAATAACATTTTCATTTATTATTGTGTTTTTAATTATTTTTTTTTAAAATCTATCTATGTGATATAATATACATTGTATGATGTTTTAATATGTGGCTCAGTCCAGTTTATAACCTGCAATTGAATGTAAATTTATATCTATTTGCCAGCATTCATTTGTAAGGTCTCTAATGTACCATCTTTATAAAAACATATACACATTTTAAAAATTGTAGTTTCTGTACAATTATGTATATTTTTCAACATACATTAGAAGTTGTAAACTTTACTGTGCATATGAATACATATACACATATAAAAGGCCAGATATGTATGTATATATTGTCATATGTAAAACAAAAATGTCATTGTATTCTGCCATACAAAACAACTAAAGTACTTAGACTTTGAACATTCCCAACAAATTTCAAGGGCACACAAAGAAAATCTTAACAATATTCTTCACTACTCAATGCTAACTATTTCATTTTCACTCAGAATTCATATATTTCTTGATCTTGATCTTGGTCTTGGAGGGTCATCATTTTCACTAACATAACCTTTCTGAGCTTTTTGAATACCATAATTTTGAAGGAGTGTGGCATAACGCTTTTGATGATATTCTGCTTCAAAACCATCTGAAGGCACATTTATTCCTTTACTTAGGTATTCAGCATACTTAGCAACAAAGACTCCACAATCCCTGTCATGCATACAAAAAGCTTACACGTTATTACTTAATATTTACTGGCAATGAAAAAAGAAAATACATTAATACATGGACAGTAATATTGAGAACAAAAATAATAGTTAAGTAAACTTACAGACTGTCACATTCTTGTTGTATAATGTCTTGAACATACTCAATCTCAAAGGGATGTTCATTCAGAATTGTGTCCTTTGAGTAATCTTATCCCTGTATGCTTCAAGATTAGTCCAATTTTTATGTGATGTTTCTTCAAAAAATTCATTGTCGGAGAGGTAAGTTGGCAACATCGCAGCTAACTTGTTAATCTCATTAATTGATTCCATATTCCTTAGATTGGACAGTGAATCATAGACGCGTATGCGTCCATCCTTCAGGGCAATAACAGCTAACACCCAGTAAAACTTGTCATTACAATTGATAGGAACATACACCTCATCAACTTGGTGCCATGGTAAACCAGATGGCATGCAATATCCCTTGATTATATTTGTTATTGCATCTTCATTTAGGACCACGTCAACAGATTGAGTATAATCTTGCTGTGTAGTAATGATTGTATCTGTATCATCTTCATAATAATTGGAGTATGTCTTCACAATGTAGCTCTTGAAAAAATAGTTGGTTGTTGTGAACCTGTAATCTTGATCATTCCTTAATTTCGATTTCTTCTGCAAATGATAGAAAATGACATCAATATGCTACAATAGGAAAAACCAAATAAAATGCATTATGTCCGATATAATACACATCAGATGTTAACAATAAAAATAATTCTAGATATACATCTTGATAAATCAGGCATATAGATAAAATATGCTGAGATTTATCTGTTGGTTTAAAAATATTGGACCATTCACAGTTGCAAACCTTTAACATATTTAGCATTTATGTATATGATAACATATACATCACTGCTAAGTAAGGTAGACATATCAACAGTGATGTATATTATAAAATATACATAGGTGTTGTCAAAATTTTCAGTAAATGTGTTGAAAATTTTATGTATATGGATGATTTATCTGACTTAATAGTGATGTATATGTTAACATATACACAAACTGAATTGTGTGACCTAAGGATGCAATAACATAGCTATCAACATATCAACAGTGATGTGTATTAACAAACATACATAGGTGTTGTCAAATGCCTAAACTGGTCATGTAAAAAATGAACACACATGCAGTGCAAAACATGGTGTTCGTAAAACTAGACATCCCAGAAGTAGCATAACACAAACATACTTAATTTATAACTTATTTTATAAATGCAAAACCTCTGTATTAGTTAAAACGAATACGTATGTATACAACATATCACAACAAGTTAAAAAGAATGATTATAAAATTAAAAAGTTTAAATACCTCATCGTTCCAACATGCATTCTTTTGAGATATCAAGTAAAATCAATTTTTTGTTCGTGCATGAGCAACAACAAAATCAATTTCATGAACTCCAAGAGATGATAATTTTGCTTTGTAGTGCTCGTCATTCATTTTTCTATGAAAAATAACATTTGTTAGTATACAAAAATAAAAGATAGTACATTTAATGAAGAAAAAATTTCATTTTAATATAGATAAAAACTTACTTTTTAGCATGAAACTTCAATAGTCCTTCCTCCATCCACTGCTTGTACTCTTCAATTACACCACTTGGCATATTATCGGATATTAGGAAACCATCAAAAGCAAATTTCTGTTTCGGCTCTCCGATTTGATCCTCAATTGCTTTAGAGTCAGAAGCATATTTTGTCGTGTATGGAGACATGAATACTTTGGATCTCGTCCTGATTCTCTTAGCGGGGGGTTTTTTACAGTTTGATGAGTTGCGACAACCGCATCAGGAAAATCTGGAGGAAGCTGACTATCAGAGATATCGTGTTTGTTCACAATTACTTCTGACGGTGGAACGACTTCTATAGGAAGGTCATCCACTGGTGCTGCAATACCTTCCAATATGGCATCTAACTCGACTTGAGCTAATTCAGAAAGTGTACTCGAATAATCAACCTAACATGAAATGATAAGTATGTATTGTTAGATTTGGTTTAACACGCTAGTAGTAGTAATGTCATGTGTGAAAAATAAGACATGCAATTTGGGAAAAAATGACTTCCTAAATTTATCTGCATAGTAGATGTTCCAACATTAGCACTATCAGGTTTCAGGTTTTCCACAACTGCGATGAGAGATTCCAATGTGGCAGGCCCAATATCAGCACTAACTCCTTCAACATCCTTGAAGAGATAACATAAAACATATGCAAAAGTAGGTAATTCTATAGTTTTAACTGAAAGCGAAAATAATACATTTCTTACATATTTGACCTATATCTGAAAAAAATGATTTTATATTTTTATCATGTGATCTTTATTGATATGCACAGTAGAAGGTGTTCCAACATTGGGGTTTGCCGAATTCTGATTTACCACAAATTTGACAAGAGCATCTGGTCTGGTAGTTGCAATATCCTCACAGCATCCTTCGACATCCTTGTAATGATAATATAAAACATATACATAACTAAGTAAGTTTAATATATTAATTGTAAATATTATAATTTAAGATGAGTAACCTCAGACTGTTCTTGTATGGGACTGTGGTTCCAATCAAATAGTGACCATCCATTGGATCATCAGCAGAGTCTATGTCTATTGATTTAACAGTCTCGCCGACAATCTACGAATAAAAAAGTGAGAATTACATTGTTTATTAATTGGTTTCAAAATATTTAATGTATTGCATATGTATATTATTATAATATACATATAATATAATACGTATATATTATAAATCAACTAATTAAAGAAAATTTAATATATGTAACAAAGTATTTAAAATTA
This sequence comes from Capsicum chinense, assembly GCA_026120095.1. Classification (NCBI taxonomy): domain Eukaryota; kingdom Viridiplantae; phylum Streptophyta; class Magnoliopsida; order Solanales; family Solanaceae; genus Capsicum; species Capsicum chinense. The sequence goes on from JAPEIP010000003.1 coordinate 44,535,362, forward strand.
TCATTTGTGAAAAAAATACCTTTTTTTCTTTTTCTTGCGTGGGTTTTAAAGATTTCAATATCTTCAACATCATCTTTAGATGGTACATTTCCTGTTTTTTCTTCTCCCACTTTTTGATCCTGTTGAAATTAGTATAGTATATAATTTAGAAAAAATTTGATAACATCAATATATGATAAAAATAATGCATTAACACACGTACTACAGTTAAAGTAATTTAACTATTTTACATAACAGTGAAATGTTTATTTGATGCAATATACACATGTCATTGTTGTAATGTTTGTCTTTTATGTTATATAATATACATAGATGTTCTATGTATATTGTATAATAAACATAACTGTTTTATGTTTAATTCACAATATAAACACAAATTGTACACTTAAATCTGTCGTGTGTTTTTATTGCAATGTATATTAAATAAAAATATAAAACAGTTATGTATATTATATAATATACATATAAGCTCTATGTATATTACATTACATAAAGTAGAATCTTATGTTTGTTATAAAACATGCATAAAAAAAAATACATAATACAGCTTCATGAATTATATAACGTAAATGCATTAACACACGTAGTACAGTTAAAGCAAGTTAACTAATTTACATAACAGTGAAATGTTTATATGATGCAATATACACATGTCATTGTTGTAATGTTTGTCCTTTATGTTATATAATATACATAGATGTTCTATGTATACTATATAATAAACATAATTGTTTTATGTTTAATCCACAATATAAACACAAATTGTACACTTAAATCTGTCGTGTGTTGTTATTACAATGTATATTAAATATAAGCATAAAATAGTTTTATATATTATATAATATAAATATAAGCTCTATGTATATTACATTACATAAAGTAGAATCTTATGTATGTTATAAAACATGCATAAAAAAACTAAAAAATATATAATACAGTTTCATGAATTATATAACGTAAAGCAAATTTAGTTTAACTTTTCATTTATTTGGTTGTTTTGTGTTTCAACATTTGGATAGTTCGGGATGTTGTTATCCATTTTTTCGTTGGATTCCTGATATTGTTTGACCATTAGATCATGAAGAAAGTTGAATTTTGTATCAACCTGCATGTCAAATACAACAAACATGTTACTGTGTTATAAAAATAATTTATAGTGTGAACCATATTAATGAACTTACATAAGACTGAAAAAACAACTTTATTCATCCCATTTTTCATCAGAATTCTCCTGACGAACTGACTTGCTTGATGATGATGGAGTTGTCTTTTCGGCATGAACACGCTCCGAATCAGAAGATGGTATTTTTTGAGTTGGCACAGTTCTTGTGGAAACAGAAAATGATGTTTTCTGATAAACTTGCTCCTCGACAGCTGCGGAATCAAAACGGACTGTCCTACGCCTCTTAGTATGTTGTGATGCTGAATCATCAGAAAGCAAATGTTCCTTCTTGAGAATTTCTGTAGGTGGGAGTGTACTAAAATCCTCAAAGCCTTGTGTATCGTGGTCCGATTGTGATTGTATATCAACAATGGGTCTTTTACCAGAACGACCAGCAGTAGTTTCTGGTGAAAATCCAGATTCATCGTCGTTTAATTCAAATCTCTCAATTATTTGCAAATCAAGACTTTACACTTCTTCATGAGTTGGTCGTATATTGTTGTATACAAACTGTTTAATAATAAATAATATCAACATTAACATTTTGTTAAAGTCAGGATATTAAAAATATAAAACTAAGCTCAAAATAATAGACATCGTACTTACCTTGCTGAACATACCACCCATAAACTTCTCATACTTAAATTTGATTCCAACCACCTTCCAGTTGAAAATTCATGGAATTACATTTTCGATCCTTTCAGCTATCGCACTGTATACCTCAGAACAACATTCATACATCCAAATATTCAGCACATGAGGTGTTCCCCCCATCGATTATAACTGTTTCTCAACAAAAAAAATCTTGTCTCCACGTTGCAATAAGCTTTTCAAATGAATTCTTCCCCCATGAAAACTATTCGTAACTACCATTCTCAACAATCACAAAATCCGATCTGCTAATGGTAGTATCACGTACTTATGAATACAGAAATGTGTGAATGAAGTAAATTATTGACATATTAAAAGCATAAGAAATATTGTCAAAGTTGCCCAACTTGAATCGCTCTATAAAAAGAGTCCTTTTGACAGAACTTTTTGTTCCTAGAAAATATTTCGCCACTAATGCGGACTTTGATGAACCAGAAAAGAGGTGTTCCTCGATGCTCTCTGAACATTTAAGACTGGATATAATGGCATACTCAATAATAGAAAACTTGAGTACGGTTTTCTGCACGTAAACGTGAATTTCCTTCGAGTTGTCTTGCTGTATCTCAAGCATAAGTAAGCATTTGGATAATTGACCCTGATAATTACACTACGGCATGTCTAGGAATGAACCAAAAATTATTTTTCGGAACATATTTAGAACTTCTTCACCAACATAATTATTTAGTCTTCTCCAAATTTTCGATTGCAATAACTACAGAAATGCAACAGAAGTGCAGGGACCTTTTTAATCCTGTATTTCATACCCTATTGAGATTGAAACAATTTTTATGTAAGCATATGTTGTCAAATGAAATACTAAACTTATGTATATTACTAACATATACATAAAAATTAAATTGTAAGAACTATTGGTTCAGAAACACATCAAACAACATATCACAATTGATGTATATGTAAACATATACATTACTTATGGAAGAACTGTGCATAAGTATATTACTAACATATACATAAAAATGAATTGTGAGAACTATTGGTTCAAAAACACAGCAACTAACATATGACAAGTGATGTATATGTCAACATATACATAACTGATATCCATTACCCTAACTCCCCCTTTAAAAAATATACACACATACACAGAAAAAATATGTAAATGAACAAAAACCTCAAAAAAATAAAAAAATTATATATACCTTTGGAAGACGTGGACGTGCAGTATCATCTTTTTTGGATTTTCTTGATGATTCTTCAATTGCTTTTTTTGACTTTTCAGCAACAACTTTTTTAATCTCTTTCATCTTGTTGGGGTCGTTACGATATTTAGATCTGTTTTCATCAAAGTTAGGTTCCTTGTAGTCAAAAACTGCGGGAACGAACCCAACTTCCGAATTTGTATCTAACTGAGTTAATCCTAAGCTAAAAGAAGGATAATCCTCCATTAACAAAGTACTACGTTGTTACTTTTGTTCTTTAAATGGCCGATTTCAAAACAAAAAAATGAACAATAATGATATAACAACGATATTTTGTTAAACAAGAAACCCAAAAAAATAGTTAATAAGAAGATGCAACAATTTGTTCATTCAAAAATCTCCAAAATTCGGTTAATAACCCTTCATTAACAAAGTACTAAGTTGTTAATTTCTTATTTCAAATGGACGATATTGTAAATTTTGTTAAAGAAGATACCCAAAAAAATACTTAATAAGAACATGCAACAATTTGTTCATCTAAAAATCCCAAAAATTTGGTTAGGTAAATGATGAAGAAAAATTACTAACCTCAACACATAAAAATCAGAATGATTAAGGAAGATTAAGATAAAATTGAATGCTAAAA
>JAPEIP010000003.1:44544922-44556868 GCA_026120095.1 Capsicum chinense
ACAAGAACCTAAAACGCAAATGAATGTAAATGCATTTGTAACTCAAAATGCATTTTTTTCAATTGTAAATTCACATTCATTTTCTTTGTAACCCAACGTGTATTTATTTCAAAACTAATTGAAACATAACTCTTAAAATCTTTAACCGATGTATTTGTTTCAAAATTTATTGAAACATAAACTTAACAGCTATGTCGTAAAAATAATGAGAAAATCCAAAAGGGAAATTTAACTACTATGCATCAGATTTAGATTGCTAAAAATGCAAATGAATAAGAATATGCAGGTGGATGCTATGGTGTTTGGGAACTCACAAAAGACAGTTTTATCAGATGAACCCATCTTTGCAGATAATATAGGAGGCAGGGAAGCGAGAGAATACTACATGTTATCAAAAATGGGGTTGGGCAATGATATTGATAGATATTATAATAACATGATAGCAGCAGATCCATAACAAGCAAAAAAAAATTACTATTGGCTAACGAGAACGATACGTGATTGAACATCACCTAACAAACACTGTTATGGCTACAAAAATAAAGCAGAATCAAGAAATATAAAATAAGTAAAAATATTTACGTTTGTCCAAATAAAGAAGGAATTTGTTTCTCCAAAGGAAGTCATGAATACAGCTGCACAAGAAAAGTATCACAAGGTATCAGACGTGGAGAATGCAAACAAGCAAGCACATTTTATCTCGGAGAGTAGCAATAAGATGAAATCATCCGTAAAATAGCTAAAGAAATAGTGCACTCTCAAGTTTAAATCTGATTTTTCTAAGCAAAATAAAACTTATGGAAAGGTAGAAGGGAGTAGGAAAAACTAGAAAAGATTGACTAGAGCTACTGTTTTAAAACAAAGGAAAGAAACTGTGAATTTCAATGTCTTAGATGATAATCTAGTAGATGTTATAGTTACTGATTTGTACACAAAAAAATTGGGAGAGAAACAAAAATAAAAGGATGGTCAGATTAACTACATAGAAGGCAAAAATAAAAAAATGAGGTGGATCGGGAAGCCAACCCTAAATGGCTTGTCATCTAAATGAAGACTTTGGTGTGGAATTATCGTGGCGCGGGGTGCCTTGACAAATCCCTTTCTGAAGAAAACATCATGTTTCCACTCTCTGAGCATGATACTCTTGAGTGAAACTAAAAATCAAGAAAGAGTGCTAGTACGAGTTCAAAAGCAACTTACTTTGACGAATATTATTATTGTGGATCCTAGTGGACTATTTGGAAGGTTATTCTTACATTGGAAAGATGATGTTCAGGTATGTCAGTCTCACTCAACCTCATTTTATATTGAAACATACAATTGCAAATATTGTTATATTTTCATTTACTTGTGTATCAATAAAATTATTCGTGGAACTTAATTTCAAGAATTTATTTGAAAATTGAATAACTAGGGAACACTTTAGGTAATGGCAGGAGATATCAATGATATTATTGACCACTCTGAAAATGTAGGAGGTAGAATTAGAGAAAATTCATCCTTTAGAGATTTTAAGAATTTCCTATGGGATATAGGAGCTATAGATTTAGGCTTCAAAGAAAAACCTTGGACTTAGTGGTGCTTTAGAGAAAATGATGGAGTTATTCAAGAGAAACTAGATAGAGCTATTAGTTTTCCAAAATGGAGACTAGACTTTAAGCTTGCCAATAACCACCACTTAGAAACAGAGTCCTCTAATCATAGTGTTTTGCTTATAAAAACAGAGACTAAGTTTGGAAAAAAAAGAGGAGGTTTTATTTTGATAAGCGTTGGAGCGAAAAATAAGAAGTGAACACCACAATGATACAGTCTTGGAATAAACATGTGGGAGGCAGCAAACAATCAACAGTTAACTTTAAAATAAAAAACTATCAAAATACTTTACTAGCTTGGCTTCGGAGGGGGGAAGGAAAAATCTACGAAAAAGATTCAAAGGCATTAAGAATAGAATCAACGATCTTAAGAATAATTCTAGTATATTTTATCTCAATAAAATGAAGTTTCTCTTAAAGAATTAGGACAAGCTTATAAGGATGAAGAAGCCTATTGACAATAAAAACTCAGAGCGTTTTGGTTAGAAGAATGTGATAAAAACACCTCTTTTTTTCATATAAAAACTATTCAGAGGCACAAATATAATAATATTAAGGTCTTCAATTAGACAATGGTTATTGGGTTTCTAAGCATATTGATATAGTGAATGAACTATTATAGAAACTTATTCACTATATCTAAATCGTCTAACTTGGATTCCATCCTGAATTCAATTCCTTTGTTAGTAGACAATTTTGTTGATGATATGCTTATTAGAGAGGTCACTTATGATGAAATAAGAATTGATGCTTTTGATATGCCCCCTCTAAGAGCTTCAAAAATAGATGGCATGACCCTTTTTAAAAAATATATTGAAACACTCTGTCTAACGATAATTGTAAAGTTGTGACTAATTTCTTTCGCTTAGGATATCTACTAACCTCTTGGAACCAGACCCTTATAAGATTGATTCCTAAAGTGAAAAATTTTAGTAATATTAATCAATTCACACCCATAAGTTTATGCTCTTCAGTGTATAAAATTATCGCTAAAATCATAGTCACGAGGCACAAAGTTTATCCGCCCAATATTATCTCTCTGAATCAATCTACTTTTATTGATCAAAGATAAATAATAGATAATGTTGTGCTTGCACATGAATTCATCCAGCTTCTGAAAATTAAAAGACAAGAAAAGCCAAAGTATATGACTCTATAACTAGACATGGCCAAAGCTTATGATCGTGTGTAGTGAAATTATGTGCATAAATTACTTTATTAAAATGAAATTTCATGAAACCTTTGTTAAATTAATTATGCCATGTATCACTACCCCGACTTATGAGTACAATGTAAACCTTCAAAATGTTTTAAAAATTTCTGAAACTTTAAGAATTTATGAGGAATGTTCGGATTAAAAGTGAACTTTGAAAAATCACCGGTCTTCTTTAGTAAGAATACCTATGATATAGAAAAGAATGAGATTATTGGGGAGTTAGGACAACTACGTAAAAATGATTTAGGGGTATATCTTGAGTTACCTGTTGTAGTTGGCAGATTGAAGAAAGAAATGTTAGAGTTCATAAAAGATAAGGTGGAGGCAAAGATAAATAGGTGAAAAAATAATTTTTTAAGACTTGCAGGGAAAGAAGTTATGCTTAAATATATCTTATCTGCTATTCTTTCATATGCAGTATCCCATTTTTAATTTTTGAATACTTTATGTAAGGAAATTACGACTATTTTTGCAAACTTCTGATGAGGAAATGATGATAATAGAAGGAAAATGCACTTTGAGAAATGGGAAAATATTTATTTAGTAAATCTAAAGGGGGAATAGGATTTAGAGAATTAATTTCCTTTAATGAAGTGTTGTTAGCTAAATTAGCTTGGCAAATTTTACCCAAGAAGATTCTCTTCTAGTTAGAATTCTCAAAAGTAAATATTTCCAGCATGCTTCTTTTCTCAAGGCCGCTTGTTAGCCTGCTAATTTTTGGATATGAAAAAGTATTATATAGAGAAAGATCTTTTACAAAAATGAATTAGATGGAGAAAAGGATCGGGAGAACATATTAGCGCTTGGACAGACCTATGGATACCAAACTCTAGTGGCTTTAAACCTCGTCTTTATCCAAATCAGTTGAATGTAGATCTAAAAGTGAAGGATGTTATCGACCAAAATACTCATTCTTGAAAACTTCAAGAATTCCAACTTTGCCTTTGTCCAGCTGATGTACAAGCAATAGTCTGTATTCCAATCTCCACTACTGAACTACCAGATAGAATCATGTGGTATCATACTAAATCGAGAAATTATGAGGTAAAATGAGGCTATCATTTGTAACAACCCATTTCATCGCTACTAAATTATTCATAATAAATTCATAAAAAATTTAATTTTCACTCCTCAATATTAACTTGCGTCCAAAATAGCCAATATTTTATTTATTAGATCACCTCAAACTTTTCGGCGAAGATTTTAGTCTAGATAGACTCAAGCCCGATGAATTTAATTATTCATGAGTGATAATATCAATACTTTAGTTTGAAAGTTGTTTAGGTATGAAGTAAGGTCGTACAATATCCCTAACACAAAGTTAAGTATAAAACTTTCTTTCCGATACAGTTTTGATATGGATTTCTATTAGTTCTAACTTCAAACAATCATATCTCTTATAATATAAGGATTTAGGGGGCCCATTACCTATCAAATCAAAGATATCTGTGTTCTCTTTCCAACTCAACAAACCGTTCCTCAATTCAAATTCGAAGTAAAAAGTTATGACTGTTTGACTGAGTACTGTTCGAACTGAAATGGGATTTCATTATAGCGAAAATTCTGGTTGTATTTAAATCAGCTTCAACCGTATTTTAGGTCTAAAAACCCCAAATTTTATTCCTAAACTCTAGATAGGTGATTTTCTAAAGCTTAAGGTGAAATTGCTTCGTTGAGGTAAGTTTTTTCATTATTTTCTTCGACTTTTAATCCTTTAATATCGTAGAATCTTTAGAAAGACCTTTAATGGTGGAATTCTTTTGGGAATACTCATGGGTGTTTTTAATATGACCTAGAGTTGATTTTAAACTATAAATTAAAGATTCCTAAGATGAATTTCATGAACTAGATTATGAATTTTGATGGTTAGGAACCTTGAATTTCGTAAAGATGAGACCTTTAGCATAGAAACTCTATTAATGGAGATGGGTTAAGCTTTAAAGAACTAATTAATGATTAATTGAACTTGGAAATAATATAGACCTTGAATTAAAGGTAGAATTTAGTCGGTTTGAATCACCAAGATATTTGTTTGAAGAATAATTATTTAATTACTCTTATAATTGCTTGATTTTTAGATGATTGATTATTCCAAGGCATGAAGCAAAGGAAAGAGCATCTTTGTTGCAGCTTGTTTCTTCCAAAAGCTTGGTGTCCAGGTAGGCTAGGTTTAATGAGTAGAAGATTATGTTGTTTTATATTTTCATAATTTAGAATTGATGGGAGAAATCATGTTTAGGCCTGCGGACATGGAGTTGAGGTGGATGAAGACACGAGAAATTAACTTTAATCCCAAAAATTATATTATTGATTAATTATGTGATACTTGTGATATTATGTGATATGTGCCCGCAATGAGATTATTGTAAATGAAGTATGTGGACATGATAGTTCTTAGTTGTTCTAGTGATGAACCTAGTAAAGTTGTAATGATATTAAGTTGCATGTATTAGACAATAATAAGATGAGGAGAATCATGATAGGATCAAGTATTAATGAGCATAGTAATATCTAAAGGATAGATGACTTGAGTAAGTGTGATTGTATTACATGGAAAAAGGTAGTGATATTTTAATAATTAATGAGTAAGTAATACTCCAACAGTGACTTGCATGCTTAAGTGTTAAGTTGTAATTTATTTTATGATATTCTTGTTTTGGTATTGATAAAAGCACTTTATCTATTGGATGCCCATGAGAGACTAAACTGGTGATAATGATGATTTATTAAAATATGTCTATGAGAGGTTTGGTTAATAATGATAACTCCTTGTATTAATGTCATGAATATTGATGATCGTGATGAATTATTAAAATAATACTCATGAGGATCAAAATATTGATAAATGAAAGCACTTGATCGAATTTCTTTATGATTTTGAGTACACTTATAAATTTAGTACGGCGTATTGCATTCTGAAAGATAGTGTGAATTTAATAAAATGTATAATATGTTATGATTTAATTGGAGTTTAGACTCAATTTAATTGTGTGTATGCTCCTAAATTGAATACTTATTGATTGGTATTCAGACATGTTTGAAATTGATGATGTTTGAATTGTTGAGGCATGTATAAATGATTGTTGAAAATTTACTTGATGGAATTGTCTTATGACTTTAAGGAGTCGTTTGGTAGGAGGGTTTATTTTTCTAATCCATGTACTAAAATGTGGAATAAATTAATACAATGTTTGGTAGCAAATAAGGAGCAATGTATAACTAATACATGGATTAGTTATACACCCTATATGGTATTATAGGGTGTCTAACTAATACATCCAATTTGATTGGATTAGTAATCCATGGATTACAATCCATGGATAAATATTAATAAATACAAAAATGCCCTTAAATTCATTTAAATATTTTTTACTTTATTCAATATGAGTTATTTCTTTTCAATTTTCAATATGATAATATTCCTCTAAATAATTTTAATTATTAAAAAAAAACTACTCCATTAACTTAGAAAATACTTATTTGTCAAAGCCCGAAATAAATTGCATGGTTACATATAGCTTTAATTTTGTAAATAGAATGTATCACAAATAAAAAAAAATATCTTAAATTTATCACTTTACGGAACACAATTTTATGTTAACAACGATGCAATTGTCTCATTCAAAAGTTACACGTATCCCCTCCAACTTAAGAACACCACAAAGTGCGAACAATAAAAAAATAAAGAAAAGATAACAAATTATTTTTTTTGTAAGTGAATGACTAAATCTTAAAATTCCAAAATAAGTTATTACTATAGTTATATTGTTGATTTTAAAAAAAAAGGAATAATAAAGCTTTGCAAAGTAAATATACAAAGTTATTGTATGTCAAGGGTTTTCTTGTAAACAAATAATATTCTTTTTAAAATATAACAATACATATTATTTTCAATAAATCAAACCAAACACTGTATAAAAAATAACCACAACATTACTAATCCCAGTATTATTAATCTCAGCACTACTAATTTCAGCATTACTAATACACCCTATTCAGTATTATCTTATACACTCTACCAAACGATCCCTAAGTGTACTTGTAAACTTGGTACATCGTATTGTATACTGTAAGGTAGTGTAAATTTGATATTGATATTACTTGTTTATGGTGGATCGGGTACCACGCTGGTACGGATATGTATATGATAGACCGGGTACCACACCGGTACGGATATGTATATGTTGGATCAGGTACCATGCCGGTATAGATATGTATATTTTGGATCGAGTACCACGCCGGTATGGATATGTATATGTTGGATCGGGTACCACGTCGGTACGAATATGTATATGTTGGATCGGGTACCATGCCGGTACAGATATGTATATGGTGGGTCGGTTATCACGCCGGTACGGATAGGTACGGATATATATATGGTGGATCGGGTACCACGCCGGTACAGTACATGAACATAGATTGTTCCCTACAGGTCATGACTATTTGGGCAAAAATAAGTCTCATGGCATGTGTACACATATTTATGTTGAGTTTGTGGATGTTTACAGTATGGTTGATACTCTTGGTGGTTATGTGGCTTGTTTGTGAGTATTGTTTGATTTGTTATTGCTCTATTGTTGATTTATTGGGTATTTGATTGTGCGATATGTATTTGAAAAAGTAAAACTTTGTACTTACTTATATGTTGGTTGACTTGCTTCATTTATACGTGTTTAATCGTAGTTTACCAGAATGGCTAGTTCACATTCTTTAATATTATAAGAGAGTATTTGGTTGTTAGCCTGAGAGTTTAGTGTGGATTGTTTATGATTACGGGTTTGTTCCTGTGAATATGAGTAATGAAAAAGATAAGGTGAATAAAGAGGAATAGTGATGTATTAGCATTGGATTATGGTTGATGGTGTGAATTAATGAGACTAGAGTATGTTAGTAGCGAATATAATATTGATGGAGTTGGAAGAGTAGTTGGATGTTGTAACTTATTTAGGCAAAGTAATAATATTATTACAACCTTAGTTGAATTATATTTCATTCAAGATGTCATGATTTATTTTTCTTAATTCTATTTTATGATTATATGAACTAATACGGTCGATCGATGATGCCTACCAGTACGTGTGGTTGTATTGAACCTACTCTTCTACATTTTTTTTTTAGATGTATACTGAATGCAGGTTAGTTTGCAGTTACTAGATGGATGACGATATTCAGCACTAACTTCTGCACTTTCTTCCTGACAGATGCTAGAATCTTTGTATTATTTATTTTATTGTCAGTCTATGCTGTAATAGGTAGCTCTTGTACACGTCTGACCAAGTCTTGGGATAGTGAAGGACATTTGTAAGAAGTTTTTGAAAAAGTTTATTTACTAGTATTTAATTTACTTTATTATATTTAATTCAGTATTTCCTTAAAAACAGAAGTCTTCCGCATATTTTTAGTTGGGTAATAAGAGTTCTCCTAGCTATTTAGAATAGTGTAGGTGCACGCACAGTCCGTTAGGCTGGATCGTGATATCATTTAACTAGAGAAATGGTTAGATGTCAACAAGCTAGTTTGGAAATACCTCAATCTAGTTATCAGTCCTTTAAAAAAAATTGAAATTTTCTATGATATATGAATATTAAAAATAAATATAAACATTTTATTCGAAAATATATTATAAATGTGCTTCCAGTTAACAATATTGTATCAAAAAGATTAAAACATAATTGTGTGTTTGTAAGGCAGTGATCCGAAAAGTTAAACAATTGTGCATATGTTGTTTAGATGTCCTAAAGTTTAATTAGTTTGGGAAATATGTCCTATAAATCGGCCTGACATAGAAAACATTCTGAATTTTGCTACCTGATGGAATAATATTTTTGTTAAAGCTAATCGATATCCAAATTTATTGAGCTAGCTAAATTAAGTGTTTCTATTATGTGGTAAATCTGGAAGGCTTCAAACGCTCTAAACTTCAATGAAAAAATTTATGAACTTAGTGAAATAGTAATATGAATATAATTTGCTTACTAATCATTCTACTCCGTGTATAACCGATTGTCCTAATGATAAGAACATCATTCTTGTACAAGATGGTATTATTTTATTCACAAATGCTAGCTTACACAAGGAGAGGAAATGACAAATATTGGAGTGGCAGCTATGAATAGCTGTGGTAAATTGCTTCAAGCCTTTGGCGCCTCAATTCAATTTGTTGGGAAGGTCATCATTGTTGAAGCACAGGCGATTTGTAAAGCGTTAAAAAAAGCATGAAAATGAATGAACGAGAGTGTAAGTCTTATCAGATGCAAAAAAGGTGGTGGATATGAAATACTGAAAAGAAATGGCATATCTTGGGAGATAGAAACAACTTGTGAGGACATTTGAAAGTTGATGGGTTTCTTTGAAGATGTAGATGTTGTGCATATTTCTAAATCTTAAAATATAATCTCTCTCTATATATAAAGAAAGATTGTGGAGTTGCTTATGTGGCATGTCTCTAAGGCTAGCATTTAGATTTATCTTTTTTGTGATTTTTTTGACATTTTTTTAATTTTAAAAAGCTGAAATTTCACCTAAATATTTATAAAATATTAAAGATAGCCACATTTAATTCTTTTTATTAAACTACACATTAACACAATAGTGGTTATGCTCTTCATCTTCGCCTCTTGTATTCTACCGAAAGGTAATGCTTTACATTCTCTTAATTAAATTATATTCTCTTAATCTATTCTCTATTTTATACATTTCTTAAATGTACTCTTATCTGATTAGCATTCATTTTTAACATTTAATAGCAAAGTAATAACCTTACAGAAGATTAAGGGACATCCAAATAATGCATATAAATGAGGGGTATTGTAATGAGGTTCATCATCATCATTGAACAACAATGGAGAAAGTGCAAAACAACAAGAACAAACAGTATAATACAGTCCCTCATGACTCTTCTCACAGATTTGAAAGAGGTATATCTTTTTTAATTCTATTTTTTTAAGATTTCATGGTATATATGTACACTTGACGAAAGACCTTTTAATTTTCACCAATTATCATGTTTTGGTAATTTTTGTACATTAATTTTTCAGTTCTAATCGAAAATAAATATAAGATTTGTTATACATATAATATTTTTTTCGATTAGAGATTGTGTTTTTCTTTTGTTAATTAGAATTGTTATGAAATGAGTGAATTATTTAGTTGTAGTATTCCAATTATTCTAATTAATTCTCCTATTATCCCTATTTAGTTATATATCATTAGAACATTTTTTGTTACTTATGCAACTAACATTGAATGAATGAATGACTTTTTTTTCTTGTGGATATATTCTTTTACTTCTATACATGCCTTTTATTTTATGCATTTTTTTCTCTACTCTCTATTATGTTACAGGTGAGAATAGAGAAAGAAGCTATGAATAGAGCTTCCACGGCATTTGACATTCCAAATATCAATTATTTAGGGTATTTTTGAAAAGCCACGTGATAATGAAAATTGATCTAATTACTAGGATAGCAATCACATAGTCTACTAAACTCAAAATTAGGGGAATGAGTCAGAAGAAAAAAAACTATCAAAATGATGTGACATTTCACTTGCTCAAGATTTTTTTTTTCCCTCATATTTTGGCTTTACTCTTCAAATTTCCAGGTTTTTATCTTTATTTAGATACAATACTTATTTATTAAATCCACAAAAATGAATTAAGAACTAGAATCGATGACGAGGGTATGTTATACATATAATATTTTTTCGATTAGAGATTGTGTTTTCCTTTTGTTAATTAGAATCGTTATGAAAGGGATGAATTATTTTGTTGTAGTATTCCAATTATTCTAATTAATTCTCCTCTTACCCTATTTAGCTATTATCATTAGAACATTTTTTGTTAGGTATGCGACTAACACTGAATGAATGACATCTTTCACTTTTTTTTTTGCTGTGCATATGAGGAGTCAGTTATGGAATGCAATATTAATAGATAATTGAGTAACTAATTACATGGACAAAAAACTAATCAACGTGATGAGAGAGTATTAGTGATGAGGGCAATTATTGTTTTGTGATATTTACATGAAAAAACTTTGAAATTTTGCAAGATTTTACTCTTTTACCATAGACAATTCGATATCGTTTCTTCTATTGATTACTTGGGCTGAATTGTATTAATAAATGTTGTGTATTTTGCTTCAGAGAAAAGTAAGATTTGTCCAACTCAATGCATTTTATTTGTGATGTATATATTCTATTTTTGTATCAAATTCACATGGTATAAAGATTAAAGATTAGCTCACACTCAACCTACAAATACCAAGATATTCAATTCATGTTGCTTTTGCTTGCAGTAAAGAAATTTTTATACTAGATTAACCAAAAAATTACGAGTTGCTAATCCTATTTACCAAAAAATTACGAGTTGCTAATCCTATTTTTGAGAATACTCTTTTACATTATCACACAAGAGGTTTTAAAAATCTCGTAGGGATAAATGATATTCTCAAGAGATATAGTCACATATATGAGAAGATCATTGTAATACTATGATACAAGATCGACAAGAAAAACACTAACACATACCAAAACAGTCCATGATTTGAAGAATCGAGGACCCCTTTTGGTGCCCTCTTTCGGATTCACTACACAATAACAATACAAGCACGATAACAACAAGATTCTAAGGTGTTCAACACCTATAATCAGCGAGCCACAAACTAAAATTACAACACAATAACAAGAACAAAAATGACACAACAAGGTCTCGGGTTTGGACACCCAAAATCGAGAATGAACACAACAACAGTAATAAGATAAATGATAGATAACTTGACACACAAAGCACAAACACTATGAAACAAAGTGTATATTGAACACTAACACCCAAGAATTCATACAAATAACATCAAGTTCTTATGGTGACCTCAAGGGAACGAAATCCCCAAGCAACCAACGTTTCAAAACAAGCAACCAACACAAGTGATTCCACACTTGTCACAAGTGATATTCACACTTGTATGAACACTCTCAAAGAGCTCTCAAAATATCATCTAAGTTATGACAAAATGGCCTAACATGTTCTATTTATAGCCTAGGTTTCAGCTTAATACAAAATGCCTAGAATGCCATTAATGAGTCAAGACAAAAGGGTGGCCTTAGAGTGTGCATATTGGATGGCTTTGGAGTGTTGGG
>JAPEIP010000003.1:44556968-44569462 GCA_026120095.1 Capsicum chinense
ATAATATTGATGGAGTTGGAAGAGTAGTTGGATGTTGTAACTTATTTAGGCAAAGTAATAATATTATTACAACCTTAGTTGAATTATATTTCATTCAAGATGTCATGATTTATTTTTCTTAATTCTATTTTATGATTATATGAACTAATACGGTCGATCGATGATGCCTACCAGTACGTGTGGTTGTATTGAACCTACTCTTCTACATTTTTTTTTTAGATGTATACTGAATGCAGGTTAGTTTGCAGTTACTAGATGGATGACGATATTCAGCACTAACTTCTGCACTTTCTTCCTGACAGATGCTAGAATCTTTGTATTATTTATTTTATTGTCAGTCTATGCTGTAATAGGTAGCTCTTGTACACGTCTGACCAAGTCTTGGGATAGTGAAGGACATTTGTAAGAAGTTTTTGAAAAAGTTTATTTACTAGTATTTAATTTACTTTATTATATTTAATTCAGTATTTCCTTAAAAACAGAAGTCTTCCGCATATTTTTAGTTGGGTAATAAGAGTTCTCCTAGCTATTTAGAATAGTGTAGGTGCACGCACAGTCCGTTAGGCTGGATCGTGATATCATTTAACTAGAGAAATGGTTAGATGTCAACAAGCTAGTTTGGAAATACCTCAATCTAGTTATCAGTCCTTTAAAAAAAATTGAAATTTTCTATGATATATGAATATTAAAAATAAATATAAACATTTTATTCGAAAATATATTATAAATGTGCTTCCAGTTAACAATATTGTATCAAAAAGATTAAAACATAATTGTGTGTTTGTAAGGCAGTGATCCGAAAAGTTAAACAATTGTGCATATGTTGTTTAGATGTCCTAAAGTTTAATTAGTTTGGGAAATATGTCCTATAAATCGGCCTGACATAGAAAACATTCTGAATTTTGCTACCTGATGGAATAATATTTTTGTTAAAGCTAATCGATATCCAAATTTATTGAGCTAGCTAAATTAAGTGTTTCTATTATGTGGTAAATCTGGAAGGCTTCAAACGCTCTAAACTTCAATGAAAAAATTTATGAACTTAGTGAAATAGTAATATGAATATAATTTGCTTACTAATCATTCTACTCCGTGTATAACCGATTGTCCTAATGATAAGAACATCAT
Organism: Capsicum chinense; assembly: GCA_026120095.1. Lineage (NCBI taxonomy): Eukaryota > Viridiplantae > Streptophyta > Magnoliopsida > Solanales > Solanaceae > Capsicum > Capsicum chinense. The sequence goes on from JAPEIP010000003.1 coordinate 44,558,097, forward strand.
TCTTGTACAAGATGGTATTATTTTATTCACAAATGCTAGCTTACACAAGGAGAGGAAATGACAAATATTGGAGTGGCAGCTATGAATAGCTGTGGTAAATTGCTTCAAGCCTTTGGCGCCTCAATTCAATTTGTTGGGAAGGTCATCATTGTTGAAGCACAGGCGATTTGTAAAGCGTTAAAAAAAGCATGAAAATGAATGAACGAGAGTGTAAGTCTTATCAGATGCAAAAAAGGTGGTGGATATGAAATACTGAAAAGAAATGGCATATCTTGGGAGATAGAAACAACTTGTGAGGACATTTGAAAGTTGATGGGTTTCTTTGAAGATGTAGATGTTGTGCATATTTCTAAATCTTAAAATATAATCTCTCTCTATATATAAAGAAAGATTGTGGAGTTGCTTATGTGGCATGTCTCTAAGGCTAGCATTTAGATTTATCTTTTTTGTGATTTTTTTGACATTTTTTTAATTTTAAAAAGCTGAAATTTCACCTAAATATTTATAAAATATTAAAGATAGCCACATTTAATTCTTTTTATTAAACTACACATTAACACAATAGTGGTTATGCTCTTCATCTTCGCCTCTTGTATTCTACCGAAAGGTAATGCTTTACATTCTCTTAATTAAATTATATTCTCTTAATCTATTCTCTATTTTATACATTTCTTAAATGTACTCTTATCTGATTAGCATTCATTTTTAACATTTAATAGCAAAGTAATAACCTTACAGAAGATTAAGGGACATCCAAATAATGCATATAAATGAGGGGTATTGTAATGAGGTTCATCATCATCATTGAACAACAATGGAGAAAGTGCAAAACAACAAGAACAAACAGTATAATACAGTCCCTCATGACTCTTCTCACAGATTTGAAAGAGGTATATCTTTTTTAATTCTATTTTTTTAAGATTTCATGGTATATATGTACACTTGACGAAAGACCTTTTAATTTTCACCAATTATCATGTTTTGGTAATTTTTGTACATTAATTTTTCAGTTCTAATCGAAAATAAATATAAGATTTGTTATACATATAATATTTTTTTCGATTAGAGATTGTGTTTTTCTTTTGTTAATTAGAATTGTTATGAAATGAGTGAATTATTTAGTTGTAGTATTCCAATTATTCTAATTAATTCTCCTATTATCCCTATTTAGTTATATATCATTAGAACATTTTTTGTTACTTATGCAACTAACATTGAATGAATGAATGACTTTTTTTTCTTGTGGATATATTCTTTTACTTCTATACATGCCTTTTATTTTATGCATTTTTTTCTCTACTCTCTATTATGTTACAGGTGAGAATAGAGAAAGAAGCTATGAATAGAGCTTCCACGGCATTTGACATTCCAAATATCAATTATTTAGGGTATTTTTGAAAAGCCACGTGATAATGAAAATTGATCTAATTACTAGGATAGCAATCACATAGTCTACTAAACTCAAAATTAGGGGAATGAGTCAGAAGAAAAAAAACTATCAAAATGATGTGACATTTCACTTGCTCAAGATTTTTTTTTTCCCTCATATTTTGGCTTTACTCTTCAAATTTCCAGGTTTTTATCTTTATTTAGATACAATACTTATTTATTAAATCCACAAAAATGAATTAAGAACTAGAATCGATGACGAGGGTATGTTATACATATAATATTTTTTCGATTAGAGATTGTGTTTTCCTTTTGTTAATTAGAATCGTTATGAAAGGGATGAATTATTTTGTTGTAGTATTCCAATTATTCTAATTAATTCTCCTCTTACCCTATTTAGCTATTATCATTAGAACATTTTTTGTTAGGTATGCGACTAACACTGAATGAATGACATCTTTCACTTTTTTTTTTGCTGTGCATATGAGGAGTCAGTTATGGAATGCAATATTAATAGATAATTGAGTAACTAATTACATGGACAAAAAACTAATCAACGTGATGAGAGAGTATTAGTGATGAGGGCAATTATTGTTTTGTGATATTTACATGAAAAAACTTTGAAATTTTGCAAGATTTTACTCTTTTACCATAGACAATTCGATATCGTTTCTTCTATTGATTACTTGGGCTGAATTGTATTAATAAATGTTGTGTATTTTGCTTCAGAGAAAAGTAAGATTTGTCCAACTCAATGCATTTTATTTGTGATGTATATATTCTATTTTTGTATCAAATTCACATGGTATAAAGATTAAAGATTAGCTCACACTCAACCTACAAATACCAAGATATTCAATTCATGTTGCTTTTGCTTGCAGTAAAGAAATTTTTATACTAGATTAACCAAAAAATTACGAGTTGCTAATCCTATTTACCAAAAAATTACGAGTTGCTAATCCTATTTTTGAGAATACTCTTTTACATTATCACACAAGAGGTTTTAAAAATCTCGTAGGGATAAATGATATTCTCAAGAGATATAGTCACATATATGAGAAGATCATTGTAATACTATGATACAAGATCGACAAGAAAAACACTAACACATACCAAAACAGTCCATGATTTGAAGAATCGAGGACCCCTTTTGGTGCCCTCTTTCGGATTCACTACACAATAACAATACAAGCACGATAACAACAAGATTCTAAGGTGTTCAACACCTATAATCAGCGAGCCACAAACTAAAATTACAACACAATAACAAGAACAAAAATGACACAACAAGGTCTCGGGTTTGGACACCCAAAATCGAGAATGAACACAACAACAGTAATAAGATAAATGATAGATAACTTGACACACAAAGCACAAACACTATGAAACAAAGTGTATATTGAACACTAACACCCAAGAATTCATACAAATAACATCAAGTTCTTATGGTGACCTCAAGGGAACGAAATCCCCAAGCAACCAACGTTTCAAAACAAGCAACCAACACAAGTGATTCCACACTTGTCACAAGTGATATTCACACTTGTATGAACACTCTCAAAGAGCTCTCAAAATATCATCTAAGTTATGACAAAATGGCCTAACATGTTCTATTTATAGCCTAGGTTTCAGCTTAATACAAAATGCCTAGAATGCCATTAATGAGTCAAGACAAAAGGGTGGCCTTAGAGTGTGCATATTGGATGGCTTTGGAGTGTTGGGACTTGTTCTCTACACTTCAAAGCTTGTTCCACTAGTTGGGCAGCCACCCGAGCTCGAGTCTTTACGTATTGGTCCACAATCATGATCGTACTTGTATCATCCTCCCCTTCTTGAAAAAGGATTCGACCTCGAATCAGAACCTTGCAAGGTGGCTCAAACTTCACATACACCCAAGTTTCTCAAGGTATGAGGGATAGGATTAGCGTAATCAATCATAGAATCTTGGCAAGGTGGCTCAAACTTCACATACACCCAAACATCCCTCTTACCCGAATATCCTCCCAAGAAAGAGTCAACTAGTCTATCCACACAAGTGTGACAAGAAACAAGGAACAAAAGTTGCTCATCAAGTGAAAAACATAGACTCTTCTTGGAACAACAAATAGGCTTGAAAGCTGAGATAGGAAGGCCATAAATTCCATGCGCATTCAAGTTATTCCACAAGAAATCCTCATCACCATACTTCAAATGATCACCGGGATCAAATGGGTGGAGTGTCAATGGACACGGGTTTAGGATGCATTTTCTTTTCCCAATACTACCACTAGTACAATCATATATCTCATCTATTCTAGCATGGTCTACAACAAAAACAACTAGAGGGTCATCCATAGTCAATCGGCCAACATGTTCAACACCATCATTTTCACACACAAGTTGGTCTTCATGACTTCCATAAGACAATGTACAATCACTTGACACAATGTCCTTAACACTAGATAGATCAACTAGTGTATCCATAATCTCAAGTTGTACATTATCATCACCAAATGGAGGCACATTCGGCTCACCTAAATAAAAACTACCATTCACACTTAGTTGGCTACTAGCCTCATTCACTAGAGTGCAAGAGTTAGTTTGATTACCTTGTAGCTCATGTGTAGCATGTCCACTCACAAGAACTTGATTAGGAAGACTTGGATTCTCTATCAAGTTATCCAAATCCTTGCAAAGAGAGGTTTATGTCCCTTCCATTATTCCTTCTACTCGGTCCATTATTTTTTTCATTCTCTCCATTCGGCTACTAAGGTGATGTTTCATACCTATTATGGCAGCCATCAAATCTTTCATGGTCAACTTTTCCAATGCCATAGTTCCTAACAAAAGAAATTCTTAAACAAAAACATAAAAAACAACAAACTAGTTAATGTTAGAAAAGAAAACATCCTCACAAGCTCTCACACTTTGAAATGCCTCGCAATTAGCCTCACAAGTGTTGGTAACTCGTTCATACTCCAAGGAGACTACTTGGTACCAATTGGGGCTCGAGGTCGGAATAGATTCTCTTTTGAAATAACTCAAAGAAAATATGTACGGACTTGAACCAAGAAACTACAACGAATTTCAAAAGATAAAAGCACACAAAGAAACATAGACACGAATAAACGGACCCAAAGACTAATTTACAACCTAGAAGACAATTATTAGTTTGTTAATTAGCAATAGAATTAACAAATTGCAACTAAGAAACAAAGATTAGAAACTAAGAAATCAAAAAATTAAGCCTAAATTTATTGTGTGAACAATAAAACGTGACGTGGCAGCCACGTATTGGTTGCGGTCTTAACAAATTTTATTTTCCAAAATTAGAAGTCTTGAACAATTTGTTATTTGGAATTGGTGGAAATTTATTTACAAGGGAAACAAGTCTTGAAATCCTATTATTAAATTCAAAAGTGGAAGACTTGACTTTTTTGTACCATCCCCATTAAATCAAGAAAAGTTGTTGGGAAGTGATTGACTAGTTGATGGGTGATGGAAAGTCTTTCAAGACTAACAAGCTTTCACTTTTTTCTCTTCAACTTTATAGATCTAGTATTCACTTTATTTTAACAAATCTTGAAAGGGATGAAGAACATCAAGAACAACTTCAACAATCACCAAGAACACAATAATCCCAACAACCAATTCCAACAACAACAAGGCCAACAAATCACGACCAAGTCCACCAAGATGACAATACAATCGGCTCAGGCTTTAAGTTCACAACAACACTTCAACAAATGCAAGCTCAAATTTTTAGATATTGACTCAAGACTGTTAGTGATGAAGAAAACTAACACTTGAAACACCAAGACAATAAAAATGACTCCTAGATCTAATGTTCAAGTCTCGGCCAAACAAAACAAGAACACAATAATCTTTCGGCCAAGATCCAAACTCAAGAACACTACTCTTTTTGTTTTTATTTTCAAGCAAACTAGCCCAAGATTGATCTCTTGGGAACAAAATAGAGCCATGATTTGATACCAAATGATACAAGATCGATAAGGAAGACACTAACACACACCATAACAGTCCATGATTTGAAAAACCGAGAACCCCTTTTGGTGACCCCTCTCGGATTCACTACACAATAACAATACAAGCACGATAACAACATGATTCTAAGGTGTTTAACACCTATAATCATCGAGCCACAAACTAAAATTACAACACAATAACAAGAACAAAAATGACACAACAAGGTCTCAGGTTTGGACACCCAAAATCGAGAATAAACATAACAACAATAATAAGATAGAATGATAGATAACTTGACACACAATGCACAAACACTACGAACCAAAATGTATATTGAACACTAAGATCCAAGAATTCATACAAATAACATCAAGTTCTTACGGCGACCTCAAGGGAACGGAATCCCCAAGCAACCAACGTTTTAAAATAAGCAACCAACACAAGTGATTCCACACTTGTCACAAGTGATATCCACATATGAACACTCTCAAAGAGTTCTCAAAATATCATCTAAGTTATGACAAAATGACCTAACATATTCTATTTATAGCCTGGGTTTTAACTTAATACACAATAACTAGAATTTCATAAATGAGTCAAGACAAAAGGGAGGCCTTGGAGTGTGCATATTAGATAACTTTGGAGTGTTGGGACTTGTTCTCTACACTTCAAAGTTTGGTCCATTGGTTGGGCAGCCACGCGAGCTCGAGTCTTTACGTATTGGTCCACAATCATGATCATACTTGTATCATCCTTCCATTCTTGAAAAAAGATTCGACCTCGAATTCGAACCTTGCAAAATAATAGGAAGGACAAGCAAACACAAGTTCCTCAAGGTATGTGGGTTAGAATTAGAGTAATCAATCATAGTATCTTGCCAAGGTGGCTCAAACTTCACATACACACAAACACCCCTCTTACCCAAATACCTTCTAGAGAAAGAGTCAACTAGTCTATCCACACAAGTGTAACAAGAAACAAGAAACAAGAGTTACTCATCAAGTGAAAAACATAGACTTTTCTTGGAACAACAAATAGGCTTGAAAGCTGAGATAGGAAGGCCATAAATTCCATGCGCATTCAAGTCATTCCAAAAGACATCTTCATCACCATACTTGAAATGATCACCGGGATCAAATGGGTGGAGTGTCAATGGACACGGGTTTAGGATACATTTCCTTTTCCCAATACTACCACTAGTACAATCATATGTCCCATCTATTCTAGCATGGTCTACAACAAAAACAACTAGAGGGTCATCCATAGTCAATTCTCCAACAAAATCAACATCACCATTTTCACACACAAGTTGGTCTTCATGACTTCTATAAGACAATATACTATCACTTGCCATACTGGCCTCAACACTAGATGGATCAACTAGTGTATCTATAATCTCAAGTTGTACATTATCATCACCAAATGGAGGCACATTCGGCTCACCTAAAGACAAACTACCATTCACACTTAGTTGGCTACTAGCCTTATTTACTAGAGTACAAGAGTTAGTTTGATTACCTTGTAGCCTATGTGTAGCATGTCCACTCACAAGAATTTGATTCGAAAGACTTGGATTCTCAATCAAGTTATCCAACTCCTTGCAAAGAGAGTTTTTCGACCCTTCCATTCTTCCTTCCACTCGGTCTATTATTTTTTCCATTCTCTTCATTCGGCTACTAAGATCATGTTTCATACCTATTATGGCAGCCATCAAATCGTTTATGGTCACCTTTTCCAATGCCATAGTTCCTAACAAAAGTAATTCTAAAATAAAAACACAAAAACAACAAACTAGTTAATGTTAGAAAATAAAACATCCTCACAAGCTCTCAAGCTCTCACACTTTGAAATGCCTCTCAATTGGCCTCACAAGTGTTGGTAACTCGTTCATACTCCAAGGAGATTACTTGGTACCAATTGGGGCTCGAGGTCGGAATAGATTCTCTTTTGAAACAACTCAAATAAAATACGTACGAACATGAACCAAGAAACTACAATGAATTTCAAAAGATAAAAGCACACAAAGAAACATAGACACGAATAAACGGACCCAAAAACTAATTTACAATCTAGTAGACAATTATTAGTTTGCTAATTAGCAATAGAATCAACAAATTGCAACTAAGAAACAAAGATTAGAAACTAAGAAATCAAAAAATTGAGCCTAAATTTTTCGTGTGAACAGTAAAACGTGATGTGGCAGCCATGTACTGGTTACGGTCTTAACAAATTTTATTTTCCAAAATTAGAAGTCTTGAACAATTTGTGATTGGGAGTTGGTAGAAATTTATTTAGGAGGGAAACAAGTCTCGAAATCCTATTATCAAATTCAAAAGTGGAAGACTTGACTTTTTTGTATCATCCCCGTTAAATCAAGGAAAGTTGTTGGAAAGTGATTGACTAGTTGATGGGTGATGGAAAGTCTTTCAAGACTAACAAGCTTTCACCTTTTTCTCTTCAACTTTATAGATCTAGTATTCACATTATTTTAACAAGTCTTGAAAGGGATGCAGAACATCAAGAACAACTTCAAAAATCACCAAGAACACAATAATCCCAACAACCAATTCCAAAAACAACAAGCAGAACAAATCACGGCCAAGTCCATCAAGATGACAACACAATCGGCTAAGGCTTTAAATTCACAACAACACTTCAACAAATGCAAGCTCAAATTTAAATATTGACTCAAGAGTGTTAGTGATGAAGAAAACTAACACTTGAAACACCAAGATAATAAAAATGACACCTAGATCTAATGTTCAAGTCTCGGACAAACACAACAAGAACACAAAACACTTTCGGCCAAGATCCAAACTCAAGAACACTACTCTTTTTTTATTTTATTTTCAAGCAAGCTAGCCCAAGATTGATCTTTTGGGAACAAAATAAAGCCATGCCTTGATACCAAATGATATAAGATCGATAAGGAAGACACTAACAAACACCAAAACAGTCCATGATTTGAAGAACTGAGGACCCTTTTGGTGACCCCTCTCGAATTCACTACACAATAACAATACAAGCACGATAACAACAATATTCTAAGGTGTTCAACACCTATAATCAGCGATCCACAAACTAAGATTACAACACAATAACAAGAACAAAAATAACACAACAAGGTCTCAGGTTTGGACACCCAAAACCAAGAATGAACATAACAATAATAATAAGATAGAATGATAGATAACTTGACACAAAATGCACAAACACTACAAACCAAAGTGTATATTGAACACTAAGACCTGAGAATTCATACAAATAACATCAAGTTCTTACGGTGACCTCAAGGTAACGGAATCCCCAAGCAACCAACATTTGAAAATAAGCAACCAACACAAGTGATTCCACACTTGTCACAAGTGATATCAACAATTGAATGAACACTCTCAAAGAGCTCTCAAAATATCATCTAAGTTATGACAAAATGACCTAACATGTTCTATTTATAGCCTAGGTTTCAACTTAATACAAAATGACTAGAATGTCATTAATGAGTCAAGACAAAAGGGAGGCCTTGAAGTGTGCATATTTGATGACTTTGGAGTGTTTGGACTTATTCTCTATACTTCAAAGCTTGTTCCATTGGTTGGGCAGCCACCCGAGCTTGAGTCTTTACGTATTAGTCCACAATTATGATCGTACTTGTATCATCCTTCACTTCTTGAAAAAGGATTCAACCTCGAATCTGAACCTTGCAAAATAATAGAAAGGACAAGCAAACACAATTTCCTCAAGGTATGAGGGTTAGAATTAGTGTAATCAATCATAGTATCTTGCCATGGTGGCTCAAACTTCACATACATCCAAACATCCCTCTTACCCGAATACCGTCCCAAGAAAGAGTCAACTAGTCTATCCACACAAGTGTAACAAGAAATAAAGAACAAGAGTTGATCATCAAGTGAAAAACATAGACTCTTCTTGGAATAACAAATAGGCTTGAAATCTGAGATAGGAAGGCCATAAATTCCATGCACATTCTAGTCATTCCAAAAGACATCATCATCACCATACTTTAAATGATCACCGGGATCAAATGGGTAGAGTGTTAATGGACACGGGTTTAGGATGCATTTCCTTTTCCCAATAATACCACTAGTACAAGCATATATCCCATCTATTCTAGCATGGTCTACAACAAAAACAACTATAGGGCCATCCATATTTAATCGGCCAACATGTTTAACATCATCATTTTCACACACAAGTTGGTCTTCATGACTTTCATAAGATAATGTACTATCACTTGCCACAATGGCCTCAACACAAGATGGATTAACTAGTGTATCCATAATCTCAAGTTGTACATTATCATCACCAAATGGAGGCACATCCGGCTCATCTAAAGACAAACTACCATTCACACTTAGTTGGCTACTAGCCTCCTTTACTAGAGTACAAGAGTCAGTTTGATTACCTTGTAGCTCATATGTAGCATGGCCACTCACAAGAACTTGATTCGAAAGACTTGGATTGTCTATTAAGTTATCCAACTCCTTGCAAAGAGAGCTTTCCGCCCTTTCCATTCTTCCTTTCACTCGGTCTATTATTTTTTCCATTCTCTTCATTCGGCTACTAAGGTCATGTTTCATACCTATTATGGTAGCCATCAAATCGTTCGTGGTCACCTTTTCCAATGCCATAGTTCCTAACAAAAGTAATTCTAAAACAAAAACATAAAAAACAACAAACTAGTTAATGTTAGAAAAGAAAACATCCTCACAAACTCTCAAGCCCTCACACTTTGAAATGCCTCTCAATTGGCCTCACAAGTGTTGGTAACTCGTTCATACTCCAAGGAGATTACTTGGTGTCGAAATAGATTCTCTTTTGAAACAACTCAAATAAAATACGTACGGACTTGAACCAAGAAACTACAACGAATTTCAAAAGATAAAAGCACACAAAGAAACATAGACACGAATAAACGGACCCAAAAACTAATTTACAACCTAGTAGACAATTATTAGTTTATTAATTAGCAATAGAATCAAAAAATTGCAACTAAGAAACAAAGATTAGAAACTAAGAAATCAAAAAATTAAGCCTAAATTTATCGTGTGAACAATAAAACGTGGCGTGGAAGCCACGTATTGGTTGTGGTCTTAACAAATTTTATTTTCCAAAATTGGAAGTCTTGAACAATTTGTGATTTGGAATTGGTAGAAATTTATTTAGGAGGGAAACAAGTCTTGAAATCCTATTATCAAATTCAAAAGTTGAAGACTTGACTTTTTTGTACCATCCTCCTTAAATCAAGAAAAGTTGTTGCGAAGTGATTGACTAGTTGATGGGTGATGGAAAGTCTTTCAAGACTAACAAGCTTTCACCTTTTTCTCTTCAAATTTATAGATCTAGTATTCACTTTATTTTAACAAGTCATGAAAGTGATGAAGAACATCAAGAACAACTTCAACAATCACCATGAACACAATAATCCCAACAACCTATTCCAACAACAGCAAGGCCAACAAATCACGGCCAAGTCCATCAAGATGACAACACAATTGGCTAAGGCTTTAAGTTCACAACAACACTTCAACAAATGCCAGCTCAAATTTAGATATTGACTCAAGAGTGTTAGTGATGAAGAAAACTAACACTTGAAACATCAAGACAATAAAAATGAATCCTAGATCTAATGTTCAAGTTTTAGCCAAACACAACAAGAATACAACAATCTTTCGGCCAAGATCCAAACTCAAGAACACTACTCTTTTTTTTATTTTATTTTCAAGCAAGCTAGCCCAAGATTGATCTTTTGGGAACAAAATAAAGCCATGTTTTGATACCAAATGATACAATATAGACAAGGAAGACACTAACATACACCAAAACAGTCCATAATTTGAAGAACCAAGGACCTTTTTTGGTAACCCCTCTCGGATTCACTACATAATAACAATATAAGCACGATAACAATAAGATTCTAAGGTGTTTAACACATATAATTAGCGAGTCATAAACTAAGATTACAATACAATAACAAGAATAAAAATGACACA
>JAPEIP010000003.1:44576087-44588234 GCA_026120095.1 Capsicum chinense
AAAAATTGACTGATTTCTACTTCAGCTGCTTCAGTCGTGATTTTACTATATCACCCCTAATTAATTATTATGGTCATTTGAGCATTGTGCCACATAAGTTGAGATAGAAAAAATATTATAAATCACAATGATAAAAAATTTAAATTATTTAAAAAATATAATTGAATATCGTCGACACAAAATTCTGGACAAGGAGAGTAGCATATATTATTCAAAAATTACATAAAAAGTATTATAAATTACAATTGTTAACAACTTAAAATATCTAAAAATAATGTCATATGTTATATATTTCAAAAAAATTACATCAAAAATACTAGAAATCACAATAATTAACAACTTAAAAAATTTAAAAGATATAAATATTTGGTCGACTTTTGAAATTATATTAGTGTCACTAAAATTGGAGTAGAAGAAAAATATTATAAATCACAATAATTAAAAATTTAAATTATTTTTAAAATATAATTGACTATCAATGCCACAATCATTTGGACAAAAAAAGTAACGTATATTAATTTGAAAATTACATAAAAAATATTATAAATTAAAATAGTTAACAACTTAAATTATCTAAATACGTATTAAAATAACACATGTTGAACTCATGCTATATTTCGGATGAATCCTAGAAAATATATGCAATCCTTTTATTAAAAAAATTTATTTAAATATATCAAGATTGAAAAGACAAATAAATATCTTAATGTTGGGCCCGTGCTGACACGGGCCATACTCCTCTAGTTTAATTTAGAAATACTTTTAAAATAACTATTAGCCATTTTCTTTATAATGATTGTGCAAAATGCGGACAAGTTCATTAGTATTAAATATGTCTATTAACCTCATTCATATTCTTTAATTTAAAACTTAATGATTTTTGTTTCAGTGCTTCCAACTTTTTACTATAACAATCTATAAAATAGACAATAGTCATATTTATGACATTATTTGATGCATATTGTAGTCCTATAAATAGAGACATTATAAAACTTGGTAGAAATAATCACGTTAACCTTTTAAGTTGTTATGTTTTCGGTGTTGATTATATTCATGTGTCAATTTAACTTGAAGGGTAAAATAAAGGCTATTGAATGGTGATTGGCTTGTCGGGGTGGATATAAACTAGAGTTTGAAAAATTATGATTTGTGAATTGATTTCATACTTTTTTTCTTATATATATACATGACCGCGCGAAGCGCGAACATATTTACTAGTAGCACATAGTTTAGCTAAATTTTCTACTTCATTACCACAGAACACTATTTGATTTGCTAATTTTCCCAGTTGAATTGTAAATGATGCTATAGCATTCTTTAACTCTTTGAGACTTATTATGCTTTAATATTGCAAGTTCATTGGATGTCAAAAAAAAAAATTAACAAAAATATATATGTTTTTTGTATTATACTAAATAACCAAATATCACATATACAGTTATTATTTTAAATATTGTTGAATGATATGTAAGTACACAATTATCATTGTAAATATGTATAAATGATATATAAATACAAATACAGGTAAGTGAATAGTGTAAGTGCAATCATAAATTAATATCCTCGACTTGAACTACTCACTCCGTCTTGTCACTTATTTTCTAATTGAATTTTTATTATTACTTATCATTATTGACATATCAACAACAACAACAACAACAACAACAACAACAACAGTCTCAGTTTATTCCCACAAAGTGAGGTCTGGGAAGGGTAAGATATACGCAATCCATACCACTACCTCCGCAGAAGTAGAGAGGTTATTTCCGATAGACCCCCGGCTCAAGATAGAGAATAGTACACCAAGGCTGTAATGAAACATGAAACCGGATGGATGGCCTAAACGAAATACGAAATAAGAAATAATAAGCATAAAATACAAAATAAATATCAGAGAAATACGAAAATAAGCAAAATACTAAAAATTTCTAATAAGACATAAGAAATAGTACACCCACCTGGTAGTAACCTACACTCCCAGATTAAAGACACATACCACAACCAAACCCTCTATAATGCCCCGAACTTTCTTTAAGTTGAGTTTCATCATTGAGAAGAGTAAGGGTTGACTTCCCAAGTAAGAAATATTTTAAATTGTGTATAATTTCCCTATCAACTTTTTATCATGTGGAGAATTGAATAAGCTTTCTATCGATACCAATTTCGCAAAAATTCGATGTCGGGGTAAAAAGTTATGGACGTTTTATAGAAAGCTGTCTGAACTGTCCAGGTGCGACGGGCAGGCCGACGGACCGTTGAGCTAGCAACGGACCATCGCCCATAGCTATTTTCATAAGACAGTAGTCCCTTTCATTGGCCAAGTGCAACGGTCAGGACCGACGGACCGTCGAGCCAGCGACGTACCGTCGCATATCCCGATCAGTAATTTTAAGTCACTTTTAAAAAGGGCTTTTTGATCTTTTTCCACCCTTTTAACACTCAGATATATCCTGAACGAAGCTGATTCATCTATAACATCAAAAGCTAGGGTTTCTTTCAAGATCAAAAACCCAAGAACAAGATCAAAATCCTTCTTCAAGAAAACTCAAGAAACCAAGAATCTCTCCAAGAACCTTCAAGAAAAAGTCTCATAAGGTATGTTAGATGTTTATTCTTGGGTTCCTTCCTCCCAAGAAGTTCAAGAATCCTTTTCTAAATTCAAAGATTATAATTTTGTGAGATTTTCATGATTTATGTGAATCGAGGTTCCTGTTCATGTTATTGTTGAGTTATAATTCATGCTTTTGAATACAAGTTGCAAGTCTTGCTCTTGATATGGTTTGAATTGCATCATATCCATGTTAAATTCCTAAATTTTGCAAGTTATTTGGTGTAATCATGATACTTGGGTGTAGTATTTATTATATAACTAAAGCATGCTCCCCACATGTTTGATAAAATGCTTATGTGAAGGAAATAGAGTCAATATAGCATGGTTAGCAAGAAATCTCAAATTATGTATAAGTTCATGTAAGCCAAGTGTTTGTTGAAAAGTTTTATTGAATGATTTATGATATGTGTTATGCATTTCCATTCACGTGTATTCCTTATTGAGTGAACTTTGAGATATTGGTATGCACTTCCTATACCATTACATGTTCATGATATTCAAGTGATTGGCGAGATGTGGCATTGATTATATTGTGGATGATAGCCTATTGTCATGTCATGTACGAGTTGTCCTATTTTATGATATTTATGTCATCGAGTCCTGGAGGTATTTAATACCCAAAATTTAGCTGCTTTTCTAGAGCTAAGTCAGTCTTAAGGTAATCTCAGTCGTGCTATGCTCAGTAGAATTCAGTGATCTCAATATAAGTGCAATCCAGTCTCAGTATCAGTCTAATCCGACTTAGTATTCAGTTCTGACTCAATAGTATTCAGAAGTAATCAGTATTCAGTAGTACTCAATAGTATTAAGTATTCAGCTCAGACTTCAGTGAGACTCAGTAGGCTAACAAGAATTCAGTAGTATTTAGCCAGATAGTAGAATCCAAGTGGCATTTTGTCAGATAACAGAACCAAGTGAACTTAGTCAAATTAGTCAAGAAATATAAACAGTAATAGATTCAGCTCAGTCTAAGTTCAGTTAAGAATCAGTTCAAAGTCCTTCAGTTAGGAGTAGGAACTAGCACCGAGCGAATGTAGGGATGACGGCTTCCCCGTTAGAGAGGTAGAGTCATTAGTAATAGTCCCTGAACTCCAGAACTGTGTATCCAGCGCAGGACCAGGAGTCATCCGTTGTTGAATATCATACTGCCTTAGGCTTAACTTCCTGTTCAGGGTCACCCATTAGAGAGGCTTGACCATAGTAGAGGTCTTTACCCGTGGCACGGTATTGACACCCTTCCAGCTGGGGTTACAGGTTGGACCCTACTAGTTCAAATTTGGGGCATGTCGATTAAGTGAGAACTCCCACAATTGCAATTTTAGTATCAGTCTTCAGAGTAAAACTCAGAAATCAGGACTGTCAGATAGAGTCACCTATCTCAGTAAGGAACTTAGATAGTTCCATAGATTCATGGACCACCCGCTAGATAGGTTTGGTCTCACATAAAGTTAATCAATATCAGTACTAATAGATCTAGAGATCACCCGTTAGATAGGCCTGATCTCAAACTCAATCCATTATTTCTATTATTAAAAGATTCAGAGCTCTTCTGCTAGATAGGTCTGATCTCAGATATAATCATTTCTTATCATTATTAGTAGATTTAAAAATCATCCGTTAGAGAGGTTTGATCTCAGATTTAGTCAGTCGATAGTAGCAAGCTCAGAACTCAGTTATTGATATGAGTAGATTCAGTTATTCAGTATTTCAGAGTTAGTAAACTCAGATATCAGTATTAGTAGACCCAGTCATTAGTAAGTCAGTATTCAGAAACCAGTATTCAGAGTTCGTATTCAGTGTTACTGTGATTCCAGTTTTGGTTTGTGCGTTCATGCATATATCCCCATTCAGTATTCTCATGTTATTCAGTTAAGCAATGTTCAT
The DNA here is from genome assembly GCA_026120095.1 of Capsicum chinense. NCBI lineage: Eukaryota > Viridiplantae > Streptophyta > Magnoliopsida > Solanales > Solanaceae > Capsicum > Capsicum chinense. The sequence continues at coordinate 44,580,583 of JAPEIP010000003.1, forward strand.
GCATAAGCCCTTGCATTCAGCCTTACCTCATCTAGCATACCAGTACATTCAAAGTACTGACACATACTTTCCTGCGCTATGGTGTCTTATACCATAGGTTCAGACGTATGAGATCTAGAGAACCCATAGCAGTCTAGACTCAGTCAGCAGCAGTAGACGTAGCAGTGAGTCCTCTTCATTCGAGATGATCCATATTTTATTATTGCATTAGATGCAATTTATTTTCAGCAGATGGAGTTAGTTGGGGACATGGCCCATCAACTCCACAGTTCAGAAAGTTTAGAGGCTTTTTCGACAGATGTATCAGTATTCAATTTTGAGTATTTTAGACGTTTTGAACCTTATGGCAAGTTTTTGCTAGTTTCCATATTTATTTCAGTATATTATGCAGTGCTCAGTTACAGGTACCAGCAGAGGGTTAGTTTGTGGTCCTTCTGGATCATAAGGATCGTATGGTGTTCCAGTCCCAGAAAATAGGGGCATTACACCCTCCTGACTAGAGTCTCCTACTCAAGGATATAGACCTAGGATTACTAACCCATCAACACAAGCGCTCTCCTGCCACTTTGCTACAGCCCACACCCTCACACTAGCCTTCTACCCTAATCTGCGACCTCCACACCTTACTATCTAGGATCATATCCTCAATAAGCTGAAGCTGCTCCATGTCATGTCTAATCATATCCCTACAATATTTCTTCGGTCTACCTCTACTTCTCCTAAATCTATCCACAGCAAGCCTCTCGCACCTCCGAACTGGGGCATCCGTGCCCCTCTTCATCATATGCCCAAACCATCTCAACCTTCCTTCTCATATCTTTTTCTCCACCGAAGCCACTCCCACCTTCTCCCAAATAGTCTTATTTCTAACTTTATCCCCTCTAGTAATTCCACACATCCAATGCAATATTCTCATCTCCACTACCTTTAATCTTTGAATGTGGGAGTTCTTGACTGACCAACACTCCACTTCATACAGTATGGCCGGATGGATTGCCACTCTATAGAATTTTCCTTTAAGCTTAAGGGGCACCTTCTTATCACACAACACTCTCGAGGCGAGCCTCCACTTCATCTAACATGCTTCAATACGCTTAGAAACATCCTCGTCAATCTCGCCATTCCCTTGAATTATAGACTCCAGATACTTAAAACTATCCCTTTTGCAAACATCCTAGGAATCCAACCTCACTACCACTTCGTCCTCCTGACTCGAGCCACTAAACTCGCACTCTAAATACTCTGTCTTGGACCTACTCAACCTGAACCCCTTAGATTCAAGGGTTTGTCTCCAAACCTCTAATTTCTCATTCACATCTCCTCCATCTCATCGATCAACACTACATCATCCACAAATAGTATACACCAAGGCACCTCCCATTGAATACTCTACGCCAACATGTCTATCACCAATGCAAAAAGGAACGGGCTAAGAGTTGATCCCTGATGCAAACCTGTCTCGACCAAAAAAATATCCTGAGTCTCCTCCCGCTGTCCTCACTCGAGTCTTTTCTCCATCGTATATGTCCTTAATAGCTCTGAAGTACGCTATAGACACTCCACTCACCTCCAAGTATCTCCAAAGAACCTCCCTAGATACTTTGTCGTAGCCTTCTCCAGGTCGATGAACACCATGTCTATGTCCCTTTTCCTTTCCCTATACTGCTCTACCAATCTTCTCACCAGGTGGATAGCTTCTGCCGTCGAGCAATTAGGCATAAAACTAAACTGATTCTTTGAAATGGACACGACCCTTCTTAATCTTCGCTCAATCACCCTCTCCAAATCTTCATAGTGTGACTCAACGGCTTAATACCCCTATAGTTATTGCAACTCTGAATGTCACCCTTGTTTTTATACAACGAAATCATCGTACTCTACCTCCAAGCCTCAGGAATTCTCGTCGTCTTAAAAATGACATTAAACAAATCAGTCAACCACCTTAAACCTGCCCCGCCTGCAAACTTCTAAAAATCCAACGAAATCTCGTCAGGCTCCGTCGCCCTACCCCTCCGCATCCTACGAATAGCCTCTCTGACCTCATCAACCTTAAAACGTCTACAGTAACTGAAATCATGGCTCTTCTCTGAGCGCTCCAGCTCTCCTAACACAATGCCTCTGTCCCCATCCTCATTTAGAAGTATATGAAAATACTTATGTCATCTCTTCTTAATGTGAACATCTGATGTGTGAGCAGATGCTAACACATTTGAGGCTTTTAATAGAGAATAATTACAAAGTCTTAAGAAACTTTTATTGTTTTTAATTATTTTCTCTTTGATATTGAAGTAAAAGTCAAGATGCATGAGAATCTATGAAAGATACGTCAAGAAGGATGATTTTTGGTGAAAGAAGCAAGAAATTAAGTTTCAAAGATTTTATCTGGCGACTTGGTCTGATAATCTATTAGATCTGTGATAAGCTATCAGACCATGTCGTCACACATAGGCAGAGAACAAGAAAGGTGAAGCAATTCTGATGACATTTCCTGATAAGTCGTCAGATTTGTGATAAGTCATCACACATGTCGTCACACATGGGCAGAAGGTCTGACGATATTCTTTGATAAGTTATCAGATTTTTGATAAGTCGTCACACTTGTCGTCATACATGTCGTCAGATTTGTGATAAGCTGTCACACAGGTCGTCTCCTAAGGGGCGAAAATCTGAATTTTTAATTTTAAAATTTTCTTAAGTTACGGATATAAATAGCAGCTTCTAGGGTTTCATTCATCATCTTGGACATCTTGAAACGGATGGAACTCATTCCAAAGGCCAGTTTACCTCTTTTTGGTCTTTTAACTTAGAATTCAATTTTCAATTCTCTGATTTAGTTGTTGGATATTCTTCTTGAATTTGGGAAGAGAATCAATTTTTTATTACATCTTTTGTAAGTTTAATCACTTTGAATTATGAATTCAGTTATTGTTATTGCTTTCTCTTTCATGTGGAACTAAAACTCACAACTAGGGTTGTGGGATCTATGATTATTCCTCCATGGATTTAATAGTTGGCTAGGGCTTGAGTGATTGTAGAAATATTTTGATAATTCCTCTGTTATGATTGTTATTTATTGGTTGCAAATAATAGATCCCGCCTTATGTTGATTTGCTCAAAGTAAGAAATAAACTAAAGGTAGCGAATTATCAACGAGGATTTGGGAAGGTTAAGTTCTCATCTAATGATTAATGTCGTAACAAGATTGATCAACTCAAGATAAAAATAGTATGAATAGAATGCTTTCCTAAGTTTGAGAGAATTAGGGAGTTCAACATCTAGGTAGGTTGATAAATACTTAGATGGACTGCCGAAATTGATAATTTTGTGTTTCCCATAAGTCACGAGAATCTAATACTACAACAATTATTCAATGGAGGATTACTAATCATAGTGATCACAATCTTAGTTTCTCTGTATCATTGATTTGAAATATTGCAGTTTAAGTTTTGAGTTCTTAGGCGAGTTGAAGTGTTAATAACTTTTGTTCAATCACTAAAAAAAAACTATTTTGTCTTTTCATATCATTTGTTTGAATTTATCTTGTAGCTTTAGTTTCAAACTAGTTTAATCACCACTCACATTGTTCCCTGTGGATTCGACCCCGACTCCAAAGTTGGGTAAATATATTAACGACGACCGCCTTGCACTAAATTGATGTGTAAGTTGAGCGTTATCAACATCCTCCACCAAAACTCTACCATCCCCCCCTTAATGCACTTTTCTTGATCGAGGTCACGACCCTTCCTCTCCCTAGCCTTATCCAGCCTATACAAATTATTTTCCCTGCCTTTCTCCTCTAACCCCTCATACAAGCTCTAAAAAGATGTTGTTTTAGCAGCTGTAACTGCTAACTTAGCCTTTTTCCTTGCTACTTTGTAATCCCTCCTATCCACCCACTTCTCCTCTTCGTTTTTACTCTCAATCAACTTTACATACGCCCCCTTCTTAATCTTCACCTTCTTCTTAACTTCTACATTCCACCACCAGTTCTCCTTATGCCGATCCCTCAAGAAACCCAACACCTCTCTAGCTATATCCTTGATGCATCTGCAGCCTTATCCCACATAACATCCACATGCCCCCTACACTCTCACACCCTCATTCCCGCCACCTTCTCCCTGATCTTCAGTGCACTAACTGGCGTCAAGCCACCCCACTTAATCCTGGGTCAACCCTCATCAGCCCTACTCTTCCTGCTCTTCTTGATAAACAAGTCCATCACCATAAGCTTGTGTTGCGTCGAAATATGCTCACTTCAAAAGGTAATCAGGTGATCCTCCTTCTTCGAAAAGCTCGAATTCACAACCACCAGCCCAAAGTCCCTCGCAAAATCCAATGAAGCAACCCCCTAACCATTTCTAATGCCGAAATAAAAACCTTCATGAACCTCGTCATAGACTTCTGGTAAAACCCCAATATGCCCATTGAAGTCCCCTGCTACGATAATCTTCTCCGAGCTAGGCACGCTTCTCACCACCTCGTCCAAATCCTCCCAAAATCTCACTTTCACCTCTACATACAAGCCCACCTGTGGCGCATGCACACTACACATATGCAGTGTAACCCCCCAATGACCAACTTAATCGTCATCAGCCTATTACTGACCGTCTTAATATCCACCATCTGCCCCCTAAGCTTCTCGTCCACTAAGATGCCCACTCCATTTCGACGCCTCTGACTGCCTGAGTACCACAGCTTGTACCCATTCACATTCCTAGCCTTAGCCCCTACCTACTTAGTCTCTTGTACACATACAATATTAATCGTCCTCTTCTTAAGAATCTTTACCAACTCTACGAACTTACCCTAAAGGGTCCCTAGGTTCCACGATTCTACCCTCAACTTATCTCCTCTCGCCTCTCGCCTCTCGCCTCTCGCCTCTCGCCTCTCGCCTACCTCTTTCACCCCTCACTGAACCAGCCCGAACACCTCGCCTAAGCCCTACACCCGCCCCTGTCCTTTCTTCTTCACCTCCTCCCAAATCCGACACCAACCTCAACCCCCTCGGACATGACCCTATCACATCAATAACCCCCACAACCACTACTCAATAATTGTAACCAATCCCTAAAACAACCAGCAAACAGATGGACACACAAACAAAGCAACAAAAGAAAAACAGTAGGAAAACCGCAAACACGCACAAAGATACACTATCTGACCTAACAGCTAGGGCAACACAACAATATCCACCAATAATTAAGCAAGCCAGGCACAACTATAATCCTACGAAATCGAAAGAAACGAAAAAACAAAAAAAATAGAGAAACTAAACTGTAACGGGTAACTAAATAATAAGGTTCGAATATCACCGGGATACTCCTGCGATTGCTGGTAACAGAAATTTTGGTGTCGAAACTGGTTGCCGGAATAGGGTCGCCGGAAAGAGGCCACCAAAATATCGTCGGAATGTCTCCTTGCTGATTGCCGGAAGTTGGTCGCCAGTTAACGTTGATCCAACTATTATAACCGGTTCTAATCGATTGTGCTGCCCTCTATGCCGTTATCGGAGTCGAGCCGGTGGAAACCCTAATTCCGTCGATGATAGTAGTGGCTAGGTGAAAAAAAAAACTCGGGAGAGAGAGAGACGGGGAGAGAGGGAACTGGGGAGGGAGAGAAAGAGGGAGAGAGAGTGGACCTTACCTGTGCCAGTGCGTCAACGCCGTCGCCGGCGTCAAAGTCGGAGTCGTCGGTCAGTCCAAGTGATCGTTTTAAGTATAACGTTAGAGAGGCAGTAACGTTCAGAAGAGAGAGACAATAACGTTCCTTTTTCCTTTCAGCTTCACTAGACATACTACCTCGTTATTGACATATCAAGAAAAGATATTTTTTAATTTTAATTTTATTCCTAGCATTAATTGCTTAATCTCAAAACTAATTTTAATATACAAACGTAAACATCAATTAATAGGGATAGTATGGTAAAATAGTCATGTTATTAATTACTCTTTTCAAATGAACATGCCAAGTCAAAATATGACAAATAAAAGCGAAGGGATATGAGTAATATAAAATTGATGCCAACAATTTATTTTTCCTACAAGGAACATTGAGAACAAATACGAAAATTATACACATTTCATATGTTAAGAAAATAAATCAAATATATCATATCATAACTATACTAAAAGTGGAAAGCCACTTAATGAAAGTTAAATTATCATATTATCCCTATCCTAAACTTAAATATAATAAAATAACTAATTAAGTATTAAAAAATAATAATTTAATTATCTATCAAAAAATAATAAATCATAATTACAATGGGGCAATGAGAATAGATATGTAAATAAGTAATCATATCTTCTATCTTCTAATTAGAAGTGGGATCAGTTATCTTAAGTGAAAAGTTAATTATAAAAATGTCCATAAAAGTTCGAATTGAACTTTTATACTAAAAGTTTACTTAGATGAAAAATTAATTCACAATTTAATCATCAAAAAGTGATTGGCAATTTCATCAATGAACCAAAAGGTTACCTTAGTATTAAATCAGATAAATAAAATCAACTACATTAAATAATTAAAGGGGATTTTCATATACCAGTAGTTATTGTATGCTATAAATGAACAAATTTGTATTATTTAATATATATCTTTTCACATTTCAAACGTTTATTTTCTAGTCCTTTGAGTTTCTTCCATTACTGTATCATTTATTTATAGCTTGTGTCTACACTTTATAAAAGTAGACGCCATAGTGTCAAACCACTTTGTTCTTTTTGTCTTTCTTTCTTAGAAACTTCATTTTCTCCTAACAATTTACTTTTTTTTGGTTGCATTTTGCTATTCAGCGACATGTTCGCTGAAAAGCAAAATGCAACAAACAAGTTATAATTATAATATATAATATAAACTTTTTGTAAGAAAAATAGCACATAATTTATGATAAGCTGTTTTAGTATTTTCTAATTGATTTGTTTCGATTTTGTTGTTAATCAGGTATATTTTCATCATATTTATTTATGGCTAAATAAAGTCTCTCTCTATGGGGTCGTTTGGTAGAGTGTACTAAAAATATAATACATGCATTATTTTTTGTGTATTAATAATACCATGTTTGGTATCATTTTTTAGACTATACATAACTAATACTTGCATTAGTTATACACACTATTGTGTATTAAGGTGTGTGTTATTAATACTCACCATTTTCTATGTATTAGTACTACCAAGTATTTCAATACATGTATTAATTAGTAAATGACAAATTTACCCCTCAAAGCTCTACTAAAACATTTCCCCCAAATCTTTTTTCCACGATTCTTTGCTGCAGCTTTGAACAATGAAAAAGAAAAATTCAATGACTAAATTTTCCCTCAAATCTCTACTAGAATATTTATTTTTCTTGTATTTTACCTCTGTTCTTGTACTTTGTCTTCTCTTCTCTTCTCTACACTGCCATGAAAAAATATGAAAAATTTTCACCGCATCTTCTTCTTCTTTTCATATAATTAGACATTGTTTGCTCTCCTACACTAGAATTAAATGTTCTGTTATTGGGAGCTTGAATGTGAAATTGGATTCTTTGTTTTTGAAGATTGTTTTTGAATTTTTTGTTGCTTAATTTTTCATGCTAATCTGTAAAATCATGACTATTTTTGGTGATTTTCTAAAGTTGTGCATAAAAATTGTTTAATTCCCTCATGTTC
>JAPEIP010000003.1:44611354-44631013 GCA_026120095.1 Capsicum chinense
CAAATCCGTAAGGAGTTGATTGGCCATAAGCCTTGTTGAAGGGCCTTTGCCATTGGGGAAACTACTCCTGAAATATTCACCGAGGACCTTTGCCGTGGTGTGAGGATTTTGGCCTGAGATGTGCTCCGAACCATATGTGTTATGATTTTTATGTTTATGAATAACGAATCTATCAGAACTTGTGTACTTCACCGCTCTCAACCACCACTTGCAGTTCGAATTAGCACATTTGAAGCAAAAAACACTGCTCGAATTAATCACCTTCTTTATTCTGAAATCTTATTTCACGCAAGAAATAAACAAAGTGTTAGATAGTTCATTCTTGTACTTGAATGACATTCCAATAATAAAGCCGGTCCTGTCATCTTGAAGATTCCCAGATTGTGTCGATTGAGTAGAACTGCACATCGTATTGGTCACATCAACGGGCGTAGGTATTTGATCATTATTTGGAATATTCATGTCTAGATCATCCAACCTATCATCAAAAAAGTCTTATTTTTCTTTTTCTTTTTCTTATTCTACGTTCTGGTTCTCATTCTCTCTCGTCTTTTCAACTATGTACACCCTTAACACCGGCCTGCTTAAATCACTTAGATAAGAACGCAACCGAACCTGATCAGTTATCTTAAAAGGCAATACCTTTTGATTTTCAAAGGAGTTGTGCATGTAGCTGATGACGAATTCTTCTGGTTGATAATTCAGTCCACAAAAGCTGATGATTAAGTTCACAAAATCATTATATGAAACATCACTTTGGACTGTCATAGCTATCATCTCTTATACTTCACCCTCCTTTCAATGCCATACATATCGATTGCACTTCTCGACCCAATGACCATGATAATCCACCCCTGTTGTTATTAATCCCTCCATTAGTGGTACCTAAATAAAGTCATTTGTTAAAAAAAGTTGATAGTGATTTCATAGTACCGTGAATGAATCCCAACAGATATGTTATCTGTTGCAACAGGTAAGTGATGAGTCACAACAGATTCTTACCTGTTGGGATTCATGTTACGGGTCTGAATATCTGTTGCAACAGATGAATCAGCTGTTGAAATTGATGTTATAACTAAATACCTTTAAAGCTGATTCCAATAGATAAGTGACAGTTGCAACAGATAATTAACCTGTTGCGACAGATGACTTACCTGATGCAATAGGTTATTAATCTATTGTAACCTATGTTGGAATCGTGTTTAGGTTCTGTTGCAACAGGTAACTAATCTGTTGCAACATATATGTCAAATATTGCAACAGATGAGCCATCTACTTAAACATGAATCCAACATATCAGTCTTCCTTTGAAACAGATGTCTCATCTGCCGCAATAAATGATTTATCTGTTTAAACAGATAGATTTTATGTTGGATTCATGATTGGGTTCTATCCATTGTTGGAAAACAACAACACAATAGCAGTTACCCAGATGACAAATTCAACTAAAAATCATAATTTGACTTACCAACGCTCCTATGAAGTAATGCCAAAGTGGAAAGTGATGTTAGAAACAAAATTTGACCTAAGAAATTGGTTAAATAGCAACAATAGCGGTAACAACAACAACAACAAATGGTCAACAAGAACAAGATGAAGATGATAATGAAGTAGAAGATGATGATAATAAAGCAAAAGATGATGAATGAAGCAGCAACAACAAACAACAAAAATCGCTAAGAGAGAGAAATCAACAAAGGGTGAGAAGAGAGAGAAAAATGCCTTTTTTTCTCTCCGTTTTCCATTATATAGGCTAACATTTAGATCAAAGTGTAAATTTAAAAACTTGTGGGTTATTTTCAAACTTCCCCAACTTTTTTAATCCATAATAAAGTAATTGTCACCTCCACCTAATAATTAAGACTTGTGTCACCTACACCTCATTTTAAAACTCTTTTGTCACCTGTGGTCCAAACCCCCTTGTTACTATCCTTGGCAAGTTTTCTTGTTAATTTGTACAAGCACTTCTATACTACATTAAGAATAGAATTTAGTGATAAAAAATAATTCATTTTCATGGTCCTTTTTTGATATTTTATCTGAAAAATTCTGAGTTATGAAATGGAAAATTTGGATCTAGCTCCACATGTTCAAATGGAAACTCCAAGCCTATAATTGGAGGACTTGTTGATGAAGTGTTAGCTGAGAACAAATCAGGGAGTTCTGATTCTGAATGGTGCACGTTATGAATTCTCCGCGAACTATTCATCTAGTAGTTTGGTAATGAGAAGTAATTTGATTCAGGGGTTGTAGGAGACACAAAAGATGGCGAATAATCTCCAACCAAATTATCATCAACTTGTGACATGATTTTCATCTACGAAACCAAAGAATGTAGGTGAAAACTGAAAAGAACATCTTGCTTCTTTCTTGTCCAAATCATTATTATTCATTCTCAAATTCTCTTGAAAATTCGCGATATTTAGTTCAATTATACTGTTCTTGAATTGTTAGCTTGTTTCTTGAGTTCATGTTTCTCTGGCGATTTTGGTTGTGTAGAAGAGTGAAAAGTTTGGTCACAAGTCTGTGCCCCTTTGTTTGTGATCTCAAATAGTGCAGGATCATCATCGGACCTTTGCACTTGCATTGTTGCCCAACAATTCTGAATTAGTCTTAGGTGCATCTGTAGTAACTCCTGCAAACATACAAAATCTCCTTGTTAGAAGAAAGAACGATGTTCTCTTACATTATGTGTCATTAGTATAGTGAAAGAGGAGTAATTTTGTTTGGAAAATTCAACCTATAATAGTGAGGGAGAAAAGCTCTAATTTTGAAATCAAGTATCTGAGAAACCCGTCTATTGTGTCTATTTATTTGGGTCTCTTTGATGGATCGGGTCGGGTTTGGATTTATTAAAAAGGGGTCAATTAGTGTTATTTGGTCCATTCCGTTAAGTTGAAGGGCACATTTATAAACTTTCACAACAACGGGGTATATATGACCCCAAAGTATGATGGAGGATAAAGTTGACTAGTAAAGGGGTATTTTTGACCCTTTTTCCTTGTTTTATTTTATAAATAATAATGTTAAAGTGTAAACTATTTTCAATCTATATTAATTACCAATTGTTGAGCTAAAAATATTTTTCCGCGTTGCTAAAAAATACTCTCTCCATCTCAAATTATTCATTCCACATTTCCTAATTTGATTTCTCATTTTATTTATTTTTTTTCATTAATCAAGAAGAGACAAATTTTTTTCCTTGATTTACCTTTTACATTAATTACTTTTTCTTCAAATTAAAATGTAAATATCATTTAATAGGAGTACTATAGTAAACTAGCCATGTTATAATTATTTTTCTTAATCAATATGCTATCTCAATTTTTGACAGGTAGACGGAGGGAGTAATGAGCTAAACAATGTTCTTCCGCATTGCTACAATATATAGTGCTAATGTTACAACTTTAGCAGAACTCCACTAGATTAAGGGTGTATTCGGTAGGAAGTTATTTTTGATGAAAATTATTTTCTTAAAAATATTTTTTCAAAAAGTGAAATGAATTTCTAACTTATTTTATTACTATATTCAATTATTTAAACTATTACTCCCGTTTCAAAATAAGTGAATTGTTAGAGCAATTTTAATATTTCAAAATAAGTAAATGATTGACAATTTAAGGTAAATGTTGAAATTTTTTTCCAAATTTACTCTCTATAAATGTGCATTGGCAGTGATGTATCATGTATTTTTACTTTATCATGTGTCTCTACATTTTGAAAAGGGTAAAAATAAAAAAATATGATAAATTTATATTTATATTTTTTTTTAATATGTGTGTCAAAATTTAATAATTAATTTATTGTGGAACAAAGGAATACTTACTTAAAAATCAAATAAAAAACCAATCCAATAATGTCTAGTGTGGGCAGAGCAACGTGGGGAATGCAAGTGCAATCTTGTTTTGGATATTCCTCGAATTGAACAAATTATTTTGGTTATAAGTATTGAATTGACTACATTGAGAACAAATACAGTATAATACTTACAATCAATCTCCTGCAAGTCTCCTCTCCCTTTCTCTGCTCGATTCCCAAAAAGAAGCGATGGCGGAAATTCTCGCTGCTCTGAGGTCTTTGATGTCTTCTCATTCTCCTCCTCTCCATGCTTTGGTCGTTCCTTCCGAAGATTATCATCAGGTTTTGTGGATGTATTGAATCACAAATCATCCGAAACAATTTGAATTCAATTTTTTATTTGTTTTTTTTTGGTTTATTATTGTATCACCATTATCTATTCAAGTGTGTTCCTAGGTCTAATTTCTATTTCTTGTTCGGTGATTTTTACAGAGCGAATATGTTTCTGCACGGGACAAGAGGCGCGATTTTGTCTCTGGATTCACTGGAAGTGCTGGTTTGTCCTCTTTTTATCCCACTTTTTTCTTTTTTCTTTCATAATTGATCCGTCACTTATATTGATTTAGTTTTTTCTGCTAACTTTTTTGTTGATGAATCGTGATTGCTGTGATAATCCTTTTTAGTGCATTTCAGCATCATATAAAATGGAGTTAAATTAATACATACAACAACAACAACATATCCAGAGGAGTTAAATTGATATATGTTTCTGCTAATTTTTTAATTATCCATTTGCATACAGTGTCATCAAAAGCAAAAAGCGTTTTAAGCCCAAAATGAAAATAAAGTGTAAGCCTTACTGAAAAAAAGGTGCGAAGGGGAAAACACAGAAACACGCATATGTTTAGTCCATGATTAATAATTATAAGCATGAGCGGCAAATGTATGGACAAAGAAATTGAATTTTTTTTAATGATGAAGTGAAATATCAATTGTTTAGTTCGCCTCTTCATAAGAGGCTCATTGTCAAGGAAAAATATGCCAGAGGACCTTGATGAACACACCGAAGTGTGTGGCAAGGCGAAGCAGTCAGAACGTTTTGAGCCTCAACTTATAGCTTAAGCGCGCGCCGCTGACAACACTGTTTGCATATCCCGATGATAAATCGTTATTGCTGTGATAATCGTTTTTAGTGCATTTCGGCATCATATAAAGTGGACAGAACTCAATTTAAATGTTAAGTTTACTACGATAGGTCTTGCACTCATAACAATGAATGGAGCTTTCCTGTGGACGGATGGACGCTATTTCTTGCAGGCAGCCCAGCAGCTTAGTGACCAATGGAAGCTCATGCGTATGGGAGAAGACCCTGCTGTTGACATTTGGATGGCAGATGTGGGTACACCTTCTTGGTTTCTTACAATTGGTTGCATTTTGTGAAGACTTGTATGTTACACAAATAATTAGCCTATTTTAGAGTTGGTGAGCAAAATGCTATTCCCCCATTCCAATTTATTTGGTGGTGTTTGACTAGGCAGCGAGTTTAGGAAAGAAACATGAACTTTTTAAATGTGTGGTCTAAAACTATTTGTGTGGCTATAAATCATCTCAGTATGGGTAAAATAAAAAGTTTTAAAGTTCTAAATTATTTTCAAAAGTATGACATTCTTTTTGAGACAGGTTATAGGCCGATATGCCACATAAATTGAGAGGGACTCCTAAGATATTTAGTTACCTAGTTTTTTTTTCCAGAAGATTGAAAAATCCACCTAGAGCCAACCCATTGGACCAACAGCAACATTCGGAACCCGGGAATAATGGCCCCACCCCTCTACCCTTCTCCACTTAAATACTTGACTTAGTTTGCTAGGAGAAATGTTTGAACTTATGACCTAAGTCAAGTCTCTCACCTTCGCATTGAGCTAATCCTGGTGAGTCTCACACCTTTTCCAATTGAGCTAACCCTGGCGACTATAATTGCCCAGTTGGTTAAATGAGTTTACAGGGATAGAACAAATTTTATAGACTTGATATATCTTATAAACATAAAATAGAAGAAAAGAAGAAAAAAACACATCTAGTATGCCTTTGATGATATCAGAGGAGTCAGGAGTGTGAAATAAAATCTTAAAAGTCCTGACAACTGGAAGGTGGAAGCTCTCTCTCACATCATTAGCAATCAAGAAGTATTGTTACGTTTCAAGAACTTTTGTTCCCCTATCCAGATTTTCCCTTTAGTTATGCTGTCTCCTCTGAAATAATGAACGTGTGTGCTATGATCTTCTTCTGAAATTTCAGGTTAGTTAGTAGGAACTTCTTGAGATTCAATTTTAGTTAACATATGTGATTTATGTGCTATATACTAGAATCTGCCAAAGGATGCGGCTATTGGTGTTGATCCATGGTGTATATCAGTAGATACTGCACAGAAATGGGAACGTGCTTTTGCTAAGAAACAACAAAAGTTGGTTCCGACAGCTAGAAACTTGGTAGATGAAGTCTGGAAAGATCAGCCACCCACTGAAACAAATCCCTTGATCGTGCATCCCTTAGAATTTGCTGGTCGCTCTGTCGCAGATAAGTTGAAAGATTTGAGAGAAAAGCTTGTAAAGGAAAAAACTCGTGCTATGATAATAACAGCACTTGATGAGGTAAATCTGTAAACTCTGAATTCAAATATATTCATTTTGCTGTTTCAGTGAATTTGGTTGTATATACTCTTTGTTTCTCTGATATGATTGCATTTTGCAGGTGGCCTGGTTGTATAACGTCCGTGGTACAGATGTATCATATAGCCCGGTTGTTCATGCATTTGCTATTGTGACGTTGAACTCGACCTTCTTCTATGTGGATAAAAGGAAGTTGTCATCTGAGGTGCATGTGCATTGCATAATCATTTGATTTAAGTTCAATACATTTGCATCTTCTATTTTCTGCCCTTAAGCAAGCATGTTCATGTCCCAGGCAAACTCTTACATGAAGGAAAATGGAATTTTGGTACGGGAATATGGAGAAGTTAGCTCAGATGCAGTTCTACTTGCATCTGATCAACTCACCCCTTCCTCAGTCGACAAAACTCCAACCGGATCTTCAAGAAACACGGAGACTGATTGTGGCAAGGCTGACCTCATTTGGGTTGACCCTGGTGCATGCTGCTTTGCTTTGTACTTGAAACTGAATGCTGATAAAGTTCTCCTTAAGCAGTCACCATTGGCTCTTGCGAAAGCCCTAAAGGTGATTGATACTACCCAGGAATATTCTTATCCCCAAGAAAGTTGTCTCGAGTTTTTTGGTGATTGTAAGTTTGGTAGTTTCCACAGACTTTGTTAGTTGCTTATTGGGTAATGAATCAGTTCTCCACTGTGAAAGAAAATAAGAAACAAGAAGAGGAAAGGGATTGCTTGATGTATAGGCAAACAAAAATACAAGTTTAGTACATCAGTTAAAATTAAGTAGGCTAAGATTAAAAGTTGAAGGCTGCCAAATTTTACAACATCTTTATTCCTCGATGTTGTACAATATGCCACAACATTTCATACTGAACCCGAGTAAAGGACACTTGTATGGCAGTATTGCGAACATCGTGGACCTTTATGATTTTCCTGGTTTGGCGGCATACTCAAGGGTGTGATAATGGTAATGGAGTGGAGGAGAACCATGACATTTTAGGTTCAAATCCCAGCATAGGCTAAAAACACTAGGATGATTCCCTTCATCTGCCGAAGCAGACAAAGTAGCCCGGTAGCGGTAGCCGGTGGATAGTCAAGGTGCACGCAAGTTGGCACGGACACCTCCGTCATTGAAAAATGATTTCATGGATTGTCATTTTTCTTTTCAGTTATAATTTGGTTGAAAATATCTAAATTCAATTTAGAGGTTTTTTTGGTGAAGTATAGTAAAATCATGGTGATTGTTTTCCCTTATTTTCCATTTGGTCAAATGCATCTACTTGTAGTATTTAAACGCTTCCCTTGGATTTTATGACTAACCAAAGCTTAGTTCAATTGGGTTCTATATTCCTTCTCGTAGCCAGATTTGTCGACATCAAAGAGTTTCATATGAGCCAGCTTCACCCGTACTAGCTTAATATTTTGCTGGTAAGGATTATTACACCAGCTTCCATAATTACAAAATTGAATCCCTTGTGGTTTTGGGGTAACAATGATCTCCTTGCATTGCTCTTTGTTGGGAATAATGATGTTATTTTCTTTGTTTCTCTTGTTTAATGCTCCATTCTTCACCGGCTCAACCCCTAATTTTTGAGACCTTTGCCTCTGTCAATTTAGGATCCGTTCCGCCATACAGAGGAACAGATCACCAAGATCATTTGGTAGTGCCTCTTAGAAGTTGCCAAATATACTTAGGATTTCGGAAATGTAGTGTGTTTTGTGATTTAGTTCTTTCTCTAGATCTTACTGTTCATTCTAAATGACTGGATTGTATTTCTAGAACCCTGTTGAGATGGAAGGATTGAAGAACGCCCACATTCGGGATGGGGCAGCTGTTGTGCAGTATCTCGCCTGGCTGGATAAGCAGGTAAATGATAGCTTCTTAGAGCCTTTGTTTTCTTTTTTCGTGTTGTCGCTGACAATTTACTGAAAATCTTCTCAGAGGTAAATAACCTTATGGTTAATTATCGCCTATTGCACCTGACATCGTCTCCCAAATTGTATGATTATGTTAATGTGTTGTTTCTACACGTGGGCTGGTTGTGTTTTTTTTTTTTTTTTTGAAACTGAAATAACTGTGCAGCATGAAAGCGAACCCGCAACCTGTGGGTAGGTTGTCTTTCTTACCATCATTACTCTACGGAATATGGAAGACACCATCCATCTCCCGGTGGATAACACAGGATCTACCTACAGCAGTGGACCCAGGATTTAGTTAAGTGGGTATGGTGGCCCCGGCCAAACAGCTAGAGTTTTCCTTTAGTGGGAGTTGGGATGATGTCAACTACAATATGATAAACAACAACAAAATAATGCAAGATTAGAAAAATAACAAATAATCAACAAAAGAAACACCATATAAAAAGTTAACCACTAAAAAGTAACCCATAAAAAATAAAATGAACTGATCGGAAGAGCAACGGAGCAAGCAATGAATGGGGATAAAAAGAGGCTAACTGGTTGTTGTCCGTGGACAATGTAATTCACAACCATAGTTGCATTCTTCCATCTTGAATTGTATTTTTCATTACCGAAATAGTACATGAAATAGCATGTGTTACCGTGATGATTGATAGTATTAAAAGGGATAACGTAGACCTAAAATCATATGGAATGAATGCAGATTTAGCAGAAAGTAGAGCATAACGGAAGTAAAAGATCGATATAGGTGATACAACTTAGTAGCTTAGCCATGTTGGTATACATACTGTGAGAAAATATAATAAGAACATTATTGAATTGTTGGATCTACACTATTACACTGAGACCATATTTATAGATACTATACTAATCCATTTCCAATTAGGAAACTACTACTCTGTAATCCTTTTCCAACTAAGGCACTACATTACTGTTGGTTTTTAAAAGAGAAGAAATTGCAGGAAAAGAATAAAAATAATAAAGGAACGAAAAACAAGAAAGAAAGCTTATGAACTGAAGTTGAAAGACCAATATTTTCACTGCAACCTGAGAATACAATTTGTAATAAAAATAATAACCTACAAACCTAAAAATAAGCAAAAAGACGTGCTGAAAATACTGAGCTCCTAAAGTCTAAAAAATACCGTTTATTCAAAATTCAAATATAAATCAACTCCTAATTAAAAGGGCTAACTAGTTGACTAAATCTTAATAAAATTATTGCAGTAAAAACTTGCAATTCTAAAGCAAATATTCAACACTTTTTCTTGCTTTAGGAAGTGCAAAATTTTGGTCTTCTGTCTTGGAATCTCCACACTTGATAACCGCAAGTGACCTTGTGAATAAATTTGCAGATTCATCTTTGGACTTGTAGTGAACTAAATTTACTTTTACTCTTGAATGCAACCCTTGACTACTAAATCCTTTTGGCGTGTATTCCTGCTTCTTTTGCATCTTGAATTTGAAGTTACCCATTTTATTTTCTAGAAACATAGATAACTTCTCCAATGCTTTATTTCCTTTAGGAACATTGTAAGCTCCTTTAAACCTAGTAGGTTTACATTTTGCTTGTACTTTTTCAATGAGAGGATCTTCTAAGTTTTTCAGCCTATGATCTTTTTCATTTTCTACAGAAACATCTTTTATTGGATCAAATGAGAAATGTTTGCTCTCATCTTAATGTTTAACACTTCTTTTCCAGCACCATCATTGATGAAGTAATGCTTATCCTCAAAGGATACAAAGTATTCTTTTTTAACTGGCAAATACTCTACAAGTTTTGATCAATATCCGGTACATAAAGAACATTTGAAATTGCTTTGTTACCTGAACTTGTTTTGATGACAACAGTTCCTTTTCCTTCAACAGGAATTTGGTCACTATTTTAGATCCCAACTTTCGATATTTCAGTAAGCTTTAATTCTTTGAACAAACTCTTGTTATAAGTCACGTAGTTGGTGCAACCGCTATCAATCAGTCAAAATTTTTTGAAACCTTGCTTGAGATACATGTTGCAATAAAAATATGGTCTTATTCTTTATTGACCACATTTGCATCTCCTTTATGGTGCTCAAATTTGTTTTTGCAAATCAATGCTTCATGACCAAGCTGATTGTACTTGCTGCCCTTCACATCTGGCCTTTTCCAACATCTGTATAGTGGATGGCTCATTTTTCCGCAGTGCTCACAAGGTGGATAATTTTTAAAATTTTTACCCCTGCTTTGAGTTTTGCGGTTGGCTGCTAAGGCTCCTTCAACTATACTATCTTGCCTCATAAGTCTCCTTTGCTTCGATGCCTGAAAAGAATTTAACAACTCTGCCAAGGTAATCTTGGACAGATCTTGTGTATTTACCAAAGTAGATGCTTCATATCTTTCAGGCACTGTAACAAGAATTTTTTCAACAATTCTTGAATCGTTAAATTCAGTACCTAGAAATCTTACCTTGTTAACAATGCTAAGTAATATGTCCGAGTATTTTTTGACTGTCTTAGAGTCTTTCGTTCTCTGCAACTCGAACTCTTATTAAATTTAGTACTTGCATTCCGCAGATTATTTCATCTCCAGCATATCCTTTCTTTAGATAATCTCAAATTTCTTTTGGTGATATGAGAGACATAATAGACTTTATGGTTTTCTTTTCCTTGTGACTTTTGATTTGGGCTTTGGTGGAATTATTTGGCAGCAGATTAATTTCATAATCCTATTCCACATAAAGATCACGAGTCTACAAGTAAGTTTCCATTTTCACAGCCATAATTGATAATTTTCACCATCAATAGCAGGTGGAGCCATTCGTGAAAAACTATTTTCAGAATCCATCTTTTCACTCATAGGCCCTTCAAGAAAAATAGCTCTGATACCAGTTGTTTTTTACAAGAGAAGAAATTGCAAGAAAAGAATAAAAATACTAAACGAATGAATAACAAGAAAGAAAGCTTATGAACTGAAGTTGAAAGATCAATGTTTCCATTCCAGTCTGAGAATACAATTTATAATAGAAATAATAACCTATAAATCTAAAAATAAGCAAAAAGATGTGCTGAAAATAGTTGACTCTTGAAGTCTAGAAAATACTATTTATTCAAAATTCAAATAGAGATCAGCTCCCAATTAAAAGGGCTAACTAGTTGACTATATCTTTATAAAATTACTGCAGTAAAAACTTTGCAATTCTAAAGCATACATTCAATAATTAGAATCCTTTTCCAACTAGGACATTACATTGCAATCCTTTTCCAAGTAGGATTCTATTTACTATTCTTGTTCCTACTATAATTTTAACACTCCCCCTCAAGCTGGTGCATACAAATCATTTGTACCTTGGTTGTTACAAATGTAATTAATACGAGGATCGGTGAGGGACTTGGTAAAGATATCTGCAAGTTTGGTCAGTTGACTTTACAAATTTTGTAACAATATCTCTCGAGAGTATCTTTTCTCCAACAAAGTGACAATTAATCTCAATGTGCGTAGTCCTCTCATGAAACACTGGATTTGATGCGATATGAAGGCCAGTTGATTATCACACACAAGTTGCATCTTACCGATTTCTCCTAATTTTAGTTCTCTCGGCAACTGTTTGATCCAAACTAGCTCACAAATTGCTACAATCCATTGCTAGATGTTCCGCTTACGCACAAGATCGAACAACCACACTGTTTTTTACTCTTCCAAGACACCAAATTACCAACTACTAAAATACAATATCCGAATGTGAAATGTCTATTACAAGGTGATCCTGCCCAGTCAACGTTTGTGTATCCAACGATTTGCTCATGACCTTGATCCTCGAAGAGTAGTCT
The DNA here is from genome assembly GCA_026120095.1 of Capsicum chinense. Taxonomy (NCBI): domain Eukaryota; kingdom Viridiplantae; phylum Streptophyta; class Magnoliopsida; order Solanales; family Solanaceae; genus Capsicum; species Capsicum chinense. The sequence goes on from JAPEIP010000003.1 coordinate 44,623,548, forward strand.
TTTTCCTAAAGCTTACTTTATATATCGCAGAATGCGAACAACTGCATCCCAATGACCATCATATGGAGAATCCATAAACTTTATTACAATACTCACAGGATAGGAAATGTCGGGTCTAGTCGCTGTGAGATAATTCAACTTACCAACTAGACACCTATATCTTCTAGGATCACTGAGTGGCTCCCCAGTCCTGATAGGAGTTTGGTATTTGGATCCATATGAGTGTTAATGGATCTACATCCCATTATTTCTATCTCCTCAAGAATGTTTAAGGCATATTTGTGTTGAGAAATAACAATACTTGATCTGGACTGAGCAGCCTCAATACCTATATACTTCAGCCTGCCGAGGTCTTTAGTTTGGAAATACTGAAAGAGATGTTGCTTCAAATTAGTGATACCATCTTGATCATTGTCGGCAATAACGATATCATCAACGTAAACCACCAAAGAAATACATAGATTTCGAGTAAAATGTTGATAAAACACAGTGGTCTGCTTCACTACGAATCGTGCCAAACTCCTGAACTACTATTCTAAACTTTCCAAACCAGACTCAAGGAGATTGTTTTAGATTATAAAGTGACCGACACAATCGACACACCAGATCCAGACCCCCCGCCCCGCCCAACAAAACTAGGTGGTTGCTCTATATAAATTTCCACTGTAGGTCTCCATAGAGAAAAACATTCTTAATATCCAATTGAAAAAGAGGCCAGTGGCGAACAACAACCATGGATAGAAAAAGATGAACATATGCTATTTTATCCACAGGAGAGAGTATCACTGTTATCAAGCCCAAATATCTTAGTTTATCATTTGGCAACAGGGCGAGCCTTAAATTGATCAATATGGCGTCCAGACCAACTTTCACTGCATAAACCCAATGACAACCAACCCTGAAAGGAGAGGAACAAACTCCCCAGTACTATTTGAATGTAAAGCAGGCATCTCGTTAATCATAGCTTGTCTCCATCTTGGATGAGAAAGTGCTTCTTTTGTAGACTTAGGGATGGAGACAAAGGCTAAAGATGGTACAAAGGCATTATGGGGTGTTGATAGACGATGATAACTTAAAAGGGTATAATGAGGGTTAGTATTATGAGTGGATTGTTTACCTTTTTGAAGTGCAATCAGTTGATTAAGAGAAGACAAGTCTGTAGTAGGTGCAGGGTCACGTGTAGATTGTTTACTTTTTTGAAGTGCAATCAGTTGATTAGGAGGAGACAAGTCTGTAGTAGGTGCAGGGTCATGTGTAGGACAGGGATCATCTGAGCCTGATGTTGTATGTGAACGACGATGATAAGTTAAGAGTGGTGGTACTATGAATGGAATTGTAGAAGTTATTGTATATTCCTAAAAGTTGGTGCAGGTAAGACTGGTGGCACTACATATGGAGATGTAGAAGTAACTTCGGATCCTCAAAAGTTGATATAAGTAAAACCTTATATATGTTAGGATGATCAGGATCAGAAGATGTGAAGTAAGGTTGAGACTCAAGGAGTGTGACATCAACTGACATAAGGTATGAACAACGATCAGGTGAGTAGGTGAGTAACAATGGTACCTCTTTTGTGAGAATATCTAAGAAAGACACATTTGAGAGCATGGGAGGTTCTTATCTTTCTCAACGGTGAAGTTATTAACAAAACATGCTCTTCCAAAGACACGAGGGGAAGAGAGTATAGAGGTGAATGAGGAAGCAGTACTAAATAAGGAATTTGATTTTGAATGAAAGATGAGGGCATTCGATTAATTAAATTGAATGAGATAACTGCATCGCACTAAAAACGCAGTGGAACCTGGGATTAAATGAAAAGAATTCGAAGCAGTCTCGATGAGGTGCCTATTCTTTCTCTCTGCTGCTAGGTTTGGGCATTCGGTTTGTTCGGTTTGATTGGTGGTTTAGTTTTTTGGTGTTCGGGTTGACGAAAATGACAACAGTAATCAAATCGAAATAAATTCGGTTTGGTTCGATTTCTACAAATTTGGTTCGGTTGTTTCAGATTTTTATTTCAGTTTTGAAGATTAAAGTAGTAAGTCTTTCTTAGTCATGATTGGCCATTTAAAATTGATGATTTTTTTAGAAAATGATTTTTTTCAAACCTGTTTTTCATTTTCAAATATAAATAATTCAACATGTATGAAATGAAATGAAATAACCATAAGCTTAACATAATACATAACTACATTATGCATAAGTTTGGGTTACTTATTATATATTTATACAATATATATATATATATGTATATAATATTTTGGTTTAACCGATTTTTTTTTAAGAACTGAAAATCGAACCGTTTAACTAAATTTCTAAAATTTGAAACTGAAACCGATCCGAAAAATCAAAAAATCGAAACTAAAATTAAATTTCAGTTTGGTTTTTTTATTTTTTCGATTTGAACCAAAATATGCCTAGCCCTATCTGCTACTCCATTCTGTTGAGGGGTGTAAGGACAAAAAGTCTAATGAATAATTCCTTGAGGAGTCTTAAATTGTTGAAATTGAGAGGGAAAATATTCTAAGGCATTATCACTATGAAAGGTTCAATAAAGACACAAATTGATTTTCTATTTCCACACAATAGCTCTTGAATATAGGAAACAATTCAGAGCGATCTTTCATTAAGAAAATCCAAGTACATGTTGAATAATCATCAAGGAATCTAACAAATAACGAAATCCCAACTCTAAATTGACTCTACTAAAGGATAAGACTCTGCACGACTCTCAACGCTACGTTGAAAGGTAGTTTGTGCGTGTTTCCCAAGTTGACACGACTCATAATCTAATGTGGAAAGACTAGACAAACTAGACACCATTTTTTGTAGCTTGAACAAACTAGGATGCCCCAAACATTTGTGAAAATACATCCAGACCATCTGTAACTGGACATTCTATGGAGGAACTAGGAGAGTTAAGGTAGTAGAGGCCTTGTGATTCATATTCTACATCAATTGTTTGTCCCCATACTGCAGTGTGGTCATGACATAATAGTATGCCACAATTAGGGCATGAGTCAGCGACTTACGGATGCAAGATTAAAAGAACAATCAAAGACATAAAAAGCCTAATTAAAAGTGACAGAGGATAGGGGGTTTTCTTGCCCATCTCCTTTTGCTTTGGTTTGGTTACCATTGGCAGAGACCGTGAATAAACAATGTTTGACTGAAGTGATTTATCGCCAGAAATATGATCAGAAGCATCATAGTCCACAATGCATGATAGGAGACTGTGCAGTTGATGCTACTTGTAGAGATATCTGCTTACTTGCTCGATACTGAAGATACTTATTATATTCCTACCCATTGATTACCTATGGTGTTAGACCGAGCAACATGAGCATTTTTAGGTGGGCGATCATGCAAAGAATAACATATTTCACTAGTATGTCTAAGCCTATTACAATAATTGTATTTAGGCTTAGTGTAGCATATGTCACAAGTGTGTTCAAGCCTATTATAATAACTACACCTAGGCCGAGATCTTCCAAAACGACCTCCCCTCGTCGATTCTTCATGAACTGTGACATTTGATTATCTGATCTCCTGATTAAGGGTTCAGACTTAATCCTAGGACTAAATTGAAATCAGTGATGAACGTTTGTAGAAATTGTATTGGATTGCCGGAAAATTAGGTTTGACTGCTGAAAAATGATCAAAATCTGAGAAAAATGATGGGTAGGGTCAGAATGATGGCACTACCTCGCTGGAAAAAAATGCTACATTAGTGATCGGATTTCTCGAGTCACTGACGAAAATAGATGATGGCATAAATCAGCCCTGATAGTTGCCGGAAATTGATACATGGTGACCTGTGAGTTTCTCACCGGCTCTCTGATACCATGTGAGAAAATATAATTAGAATATTATTGAATTGTTATATCTACACTATTACACTGAGACCATATTTATAGACACTGCACTAATCCTTTTCCAACTTGGACAATACATTACAATCTTTTTCCAATTAGGTCACTACATTGCAATCCTTTTCCAAGTAGGATTCTTTTTTCTATTCCTGTTCCTAGTTTATTTCTAACTCATACATTATGCCAAGTGTTTGCTAGCATTCTTTAACAATCAGAAGGCTTTAGCCACCCTTTAATCCCAATCTCTCTTTCAAGATTGGAGATGGAATGAAAACTAGCTGCTGGAATGAGCTCTGGGTAGGGGAAGAGAATCTGAAGACCCTTTTCCTAGACCTTCATACTATGAGCCTCCAGCAGATGGCTACTGTGGCACAAGTGTGGAGTCCCCAAGGATGGGACCTTATTTTCAGGAGGGCCCTAAATGATTGAGAAATCAGAAGAGTTGCAGGTTTACTGCATGTATTGAACGCATTCCCAGGAGTCACTTAGAGACCTGATAATCCAATTTGGAAGTTGCACAGAAAAGGGACCTCCACTGTGACGTCATGTTACTGGAGCATGAATTCTAATCAGACAAGGAGCATGAATTCTAATCAGACAATGGACGTGGAATGGCGATGGAAATTAATTTGGAAGATCAAAATCCCTCACAAAGTCTCAGGCTTCACATTGTTGGTGATTAAAACAGTATGTTTAACTCATGAAGTGTTGCAAAGAAGAGGTGCAGATTTTCTCAAGGTGTTATATGTGTGGGAAAGAGGCAGAGACTGATAGTCACCTATTCGTACACTGCAGAACAATTATGCAAGTCAATGGAACATGTTGTTATATATACTTTGGCTTAATTGGGTACTGCCTTAGAATACTTTAGATTTGCTGAGGCAATGGGAAGGAGTGGGTAGAAGAAGAAGATTCATAGAAGAGTGGTGGAAAAGTATTCCAGCCTGCATCTGGTTGACACGACGGAAGGAGAGAATAAATGATCCCATGATGGGGAGGCCAGCAGCATTCAAAAAACCAAGATGAAGAGTTTAAGTTTGCTGTATTTTTGGTGTAAGCAAGATTTGGTGGGGGAGGTAGAAAGCTTAGTGGACTTTATAACTCAATTGTAAAGTTTCTGTGCTCAGTTTTTGGTTCAGCTGTTACCCCCTGGGGGTTGTAAATCCCATCTCATCAGTTTTTCTGTTAAGTTTTTGATGTGAATATAAAGTTACCTTTATCGAAAAAAAAAAAAAACTTGAGTCGAGTGTCTGGGACTTGTTTGTCAATACTTCTTCTCAGTTTTCATAGAAGCTGTAGCATTGTAGATGAGGTTCCATTGAAAGACTGATGTAGCAAACACTTTTTGTTTATCACAGATGCAGGAAATCTATGGGGCATCCGGTTACTTTGCGGAGGCTGAGAGTATGAGCAAGAACAAACTAAAGTAAGTTTGACTTCCTGTATAAATTCAAGGTTTTGGCTGGTTTGTGAATGTTCAAGTTCGAATTTATTTTATTATAGTTGGCATTGTAATGCTTGCTGACCTAGATGATCCACTAATTGATTTTGACTTAGTTTCTCTAGGAAGTTAAGCTACTCTTTCATTTGTAATTTTTTAACTTATTTAACCGAGAAGTATTCTGGTCGAGTTGGCTTCTCGTGGCACTTCTAAATATAGATATGATATTTTAGAGATAAAGTGTTTCTTTAATGTTTTTATAAATATATTTCAAAATGTTTTCTGAAATGAATTTATTTGGGCTAGCCACCTTAGTTCTTGGATATATAGATAAAGAAAGTGATTTTTTCGGTTTTGTGCTTCAAGGAAGTGGTAGTAGCCTTCTCTTTGTTTTTAAACTTTGAAAAGCTTCTGACCTGTTTTCAGTTTCTCAGTTGATAAAAAGACTTCGCCATGACTAATTGAAGGGCATTGTTGCTTCTGCTCCTTTGCAGCTCATTTCCAATCAAGTGTTCCAATAAGAATTTTTTTTTGAATCATATTGTGGAGTCTTACTCTTTCCCTGTGTTGCATCTACCTTACCATTGCTTACTTATGTCAGGGATTCCAAAAGACTTACAGAAGTTTCTGCAAGTGATAAGCTAGAGGAGTTCCGGGCATCTAAAGAGGTAGTGGCTCTATGCAAGTGAGAAATCTAATATAAAGCCAGCCAGCTTGCCAGTTGATAATGTATCTTGCATATGATCTTTTCACCGCTTAGGTCCTTGAGCTGATACCCCTTGGTTTTGTTTTGGTTTACTTGTTTCTTTTTTACCATTCCCTCATTGTATTCTCGGCTGGACACTGCTAATTTTTACTTGGAACTCTATTTATGTTACAGTAGCCAATTTTCTCTATGCTAGAATGCAAAAAGGTATTGTTTATAGACATTGTGTTGTAGGGAGGATAAAGAACATAGAACAAACTTAAGAGGGTGGCTGAAGATAAGAAACAAAACCTGTGAATGAATAAAGTCTATGGATAAAGTCACATAGGAAGTATGTGAAGGTATTGTTAAGGTGATAATAGCATGTAATAACTAGGCCTTAAGATTATGATGGGGTAGCAAATGTCCAAGTGCTTCTCTCTGATGAGACTGTTTTCTGCTGTCGTTTTCTAACAAGTACGATTTTGTCATTGGTCTTGTGTTGGGTCTGATCTAGTTTGAAAAAAGAAATCTTTAAAGTTGGTAGTAGTATTTCTTCTTTTACTTGACATTCTGAGAAACTTATTGTCCTTGTGTATCTGCAGCATTTTAGAGGTCTGAGTTTTCCAACTATTTCATCTGTTGGTTCAAATGGTGCCATTATCCATTATTCACCCGAGGCAGGAACATGTGCTGAACTTGATCCAGATCAAATTTACTTATGTGATTCAGGAGCACAGGTTTGTGAATATCCATTTGGTTTGGTCATGATACTGATATTTGGGGATTGTATTTGCTTACCACCTCCTAATTCTAACTTGTGATCCTTTAAAATTGATGGTTTGGTGCTGTTGTTGCTGAAGTATCTGGATGGAACAACTGATGTTACACGGACTGTTCATTTTGGAAAACCTACTCCACATGAGAAAACATGTTATACTGCGGTATGTAAACCCTGTTATATTATAGATGTGATACCTGATCATGTTGATTGAGTCATTATGACTACACGAGAAGTCAAATGTCCAATTCAGGTTTATCTGTTTACTTGGTTAGTGGACACCTCCTTAAGGATTACTGTAAAGCATCAACAGACCCTTGCTAAAATAAACCATTATCATCCTTGGTATAGCTAGTTGCTCTATTTACTATGCTTGCACCAAGTAACAAGTCTTTTAATTTATTCTTTATACACATACGCGCACACACACATACATATTTTATTTATTCTTTATATATATATATATGTATGTATGTATGTATGTATTTTCCTTTTCCAGCAGTACTTGAGTGAAATAACTTTATAACAACTGCTTTCTGTTTGGAGTTGTTTTCTAAGTTGTTTTTAAGGCCCATGTTGATTCAAAACTGTGATCTTGTCAAGGAAGAATAAACAATATCCAGTTTTAGAAGACAAAGGAAGAGATAGCCTAGAGTCCTTACTTCAAAACGACAGGGTTGAATTTACCAC
>JAPEIP010000003.1:44631120-44641843 GCA_026120095.1 Capsicum chinense
CCTCCTCTCCACACACACACACACACAAAAAAAAAAAGAAGCAGAAGGAATTGCATCATTTACTGAGAGAGACCAGGTTGTGCTTTAAAAGGGTCTTTATTCATGCTTTTTTTTTGGGTGTGACCTGGTGTGTAGATGCTTGGTGGACAAGCCTATGTTTTGTATCTAGGTTACATTTCTCTCTTTAAGAAATATTTCTCGTACTACTTTTTGGGGCCGAATAATCTTTCATCCTTTTGCTTTTGTCATATATTTCTCTTAACGCTCAAAGATGCTTGAATTATGTAGGTTCTCAAAGGACATATTTCGTTGGGTATTGCACGCTTTCCCAATGGAACAACTGGTACGAGTCTATGTAATGATTTCTTAGTCTACAAATGTTTGTGGGGATTGGACGAACAAATATGCAAATCCACACAAACTGTGTTGGAATAATTTAGTGCTCTCTAGTTAATCTTGTTTTACTGATGTGATACTCAAGATAATTGCAGACTACTTATGCCTTTCTGTACTTTATAGGTTATGCTCTTGACGTTCTTGCTCGAACTCCGTTGTGGAAGTATGGGCTTGACTATAGACATGGTACTGGCCATGGGATTGGGTCTTATTTAAATGTCCATGAAGGTAACTTGTGCTTTAGTTACTGGGAAGGAACTTGTATAAAGTAAAAAGTTATACTCACCTCTTTCTACTTTTATCAGGACCTCAGCAAATTAGTTTCAGACCATCAGCACAGAATGTACCACTACAAGCTTCAATGACTGTCACAGATGGTCAGTCTGATTTTATTTAGTCTTTGGCCAAACTGAAAGTAAAGCTTTGACTTTGTATTTTTTTTATTGCTTTATATTTTTGTGGTTGCTTTATATTTTTCTGATCCGTCGCATAAGTAAGTGGAGCTTTGCTTCCATATCTGGTAAGCTGCTCTCAAAGTTACAGAATGAAATTATGCAGCTGATAGATGTCTCTTATCTCTATTGTCGTCATAATCAATCCCCAAGTTGCTTTTAATACTAGAAAATTACTAGAATGAATGCGGAGTCCATTGGTAATCATATCTTGCTGTTTGAGGGTCATGATTCTCCGGTTTCAACATTTGAACATCTTAACTGTGTGATATTGTTTTCCAGAACCTGGTTACTACGAGGATGGAAAATTTGGTATAAGATTGGAGAATGTGCTTATTGTCAAAGAGGGAAATACTAAATTCAACTTTGGGGACAAGGGTTACTTGACATTTGAGCATATAACTTGGGTAAGTTTTTCAGCATTATTTGTTGTATATGTCTATTTTCTCACTCCCTTGGAACACCTATAGAACATGCATAAACATTTTTGGCGTGTTTTTATACCTTTGCTTATTCTGCACTTTGACGGTCCACATATAAAGAAGGAAGTTGGAGTTTTGTTCTCCGGTTGTAATCTTTCATGCGGAAGATGCTATAAATAATAATTTACTCTTTATGTATTCTTTTTGGGTCTAGGCACCATATCAGAAGAAATTGATTGATCTGAGCCTTCTGGTGCCTGAAGAGATCCAATGGTTGAATGACTATCACTCTAAATGCTCGGAAATCCTAGCTCCTTACTTGAATCAATCTGAGATGGATTGGCTGAAGAAGGCTACTGAACCTGTTTCAGCTTGAGTGTTCCTCAGGGTTGGCGTTTAGTGCACTCATCTTGGTCCCAAGTGCAATGCTTTAAACTGAATAAAGTGTAAAATTTAGCATTCGCAGTGCTCATACAGCAAAAACGATACTCTTATTATACTTAATTATTTATTACAGCATCTGGAAATGGTGCTGTAAAAAAGAAAGGGTAGGCTTGCATCCCTTCAAGTTTTGCTCAACATCTTTCCTGCATAAAAATTTCCACACCCTCTTCTAATAAAAGCTGAAAATGAAATATTGATATGCATAAGATAGTCGAACTAAATAAGTGAAGGTAGTAAATAGAAGTGAAAAGGAAAATGACATCCTGACATAAAACCCTGCGACATTTGTTGATTTCTTCAGCTACTGAAAGATGAAGCCAAGCTCTAGATGCACGATTGAGAACTTGGTATTAAGCGGGGTCTTACGCAGAGGCGGACCAGAATCTTGCGTGCCATTGGGGCACCACTAACTAGTAAGAACTCAAACAAAGTTCGGCGTTGTACCTATGTCAACCTAGTTTTAAGCTCACGGTCTAGTTGTTGCAGTTGTCCACGCTGGCACCTTTCTGTTGTATATAGAGTTGTACATGATTAAACAAAAAGTTGGAGGTGTGGCAAAGCTCTAGTAGCAAGGTTGAGAACTTGGTATTAAGCAGGTGTGGACCCATGATGCAACGGGGATACCACTAGCTGGTATGCCCAACAAGGTTCGGCGTTCTACAGAGTACAGCCTATGCCAACTTCGTTTAAGCTTGATGCCTAGTTCTTACTACTACTATTTATTAATATTCTTATGATATAAAATTGTATAAAGAAAATAATAAAATAACAAAGAGTACTATTTATTAATATTCTTATGATATAAAATTGTATAAAGAAAATAATAAAATAACAAAGAGAAGTAGTATCTCATTCACCATAGAATCTTTCTTTACAAAGGTTATTTATAGCCAAGAGAAAAAATTGGATAATTTCTATCCAATTTAAGAGGTTAAGGATGACTAGAGATTTGCTTCTTATTTAAGAAGACACATGGCATCCAAAAATGACACATGGATGTGCATGTGTCTGTACAACACTCCCCTTTTGATGTCCATGTAAAAGAAAAAGAAATTTTCTGAATACGTATTTGAGTGTTGCCTCATTAAAAATCTTACCAGGAAAAATTCAGTGGGATAAAAACCTTAGTTAAGGAAAAAAGAGTACAACACGTATTATTACTTGCCTTGATGAAGACCTCGATTTAGTCGGTTTAGTCTTCGCATCTCAATCCTGTGTACCATCTTCTCGAAGGTTGAAGTTGGTAAAGATTTGGTGAACAAATCTGCTTGATTGTCACTAGAGCGGATCTTCTGCACATCAATATCACCTTTCTTCTAGGGATCATGCGTGAAGAATAACTTTGGCGAAATGTGCTTCGTTCTATCTACTTTTATAAAGCCTCCTTTTAATTGAGCTATGCATGCTGCATTGTCTTCAAATATGACCGTAGGTACCTTGATATCGAGCTTCAGGCCACATCTTTCTTTGATGGAATGTACCACTGATCTCAGCCATATGTATTCTCTACTTGCTTTATGGATCGCTATTATTTCAGCATGATTAGAAGAAGTCGCAACGATGGACTGATTTGTTGATCGCCATGATATTGCAGTATCTCCGTATGTAAACACATAGCCTATTTGAGATCGTGTTTTATGTGGGTCAGATAAATAACCTACATCTGCATGACCAACAAGATCTAGACTAGCTTTGTTAGTATAAAACAAACCTATATCAATAGTACCTTTTAGGTACCTCAATATATACTTAACTCTGTTACAGTGTCTTCGCGTAGGAGAAGAACTATACCTCGCTAGTAAATTAACAGAAAATGCTATATCCGGCCTTGTTACATTAGCGAGGTACATAAGTGCACCGATAGCACTGAGATATGGTATTTCGAAACCAAGAATCTCTTCACCCTCTTTCAAAGGTCGGAATGGATCTTTACTCACATCAAGTGAGCGAACAACCATTGAAGTACTTAATGGATATGCTTTGTCCATGTAAAAACGTTTCAAAACCTTCTGGGTATAGGAAATTTGGTGGATGAAGACTCTGTCTACTAAATGTTCAATTTGCAGACCAAGGCAAAGTTTGGCCTTTCCTAGATCTTTCATTTCGAACTCTTTCTTTAGATATTTAATTGCCTTTTGGACCTCTTCTGGAGTTCCAATGAGATTTATATCATCCACGTAAACAGCAAGTATGAAAAATCCTGATGTCGTTTTCTTAATCAAAATACAAGGACAAGTGACATCACTATGTAACCTTCGCTTTTCAAGTACTCACTTAGGCGATTATACTACAGACGCCCTGATTGTTTTAGACTGTACAACGATCTTTGTAATCTGATTGAATATAATCCCTGAGACTTTGAACTATATGCTTCAGGCAATTTTAATCCTTTAGGGATTTTCATGTAAATATCGTTATCAAGTGAATCATAAAGATAAGCTGTAACCACATCCATTAGATGAATTTCAAAATTTTCACGTACAGCTAGACTGATAAGGTATCTAAATGTTATTGTATCCATAACAGGTGAATATGTTTCTTCATAGTCGACATTGGGTCTTTGAGAAAATCCTTATGCAACAAGACGTGCCTTGTATCTTACAATTTTATTTTTCTCATTTCTTTTACATACGAAGACCCATTTATAGCCAACTGGTTTTATACCATCTGGGGTTTGGACTACAGGTCCAAAAACCTCCCGTTTAGCAAGTGAGTTCAATTCTGATTGAATCGCCTCTTGCCATTTTGGCCAATCTTTTCTTTGTCGACATTCCTTGATAGATAAAGGTTCAAGGTCCTCATTGTCTTGCATGATATTTAGTGCAACATTATATGCAAAAATATTATCCACCATAATTTTCGATCGATCTAAATTTACCTCATTACTAGTGGAACTTATTGCAAGTTCTTCATTCACTTGAGTCTCTGGTTCACTGATTTCATTAGGAATATCAGGATTAATCAGATTTTGAGTCTCTTTAGAAGAATCTTTTATAATATTATCTTTATCATTTTTCGCACTTCTTTTTCTAGGATTTTTATTCTTTGAACCTAAAGGCCTACCACGCTTCAGGCGTGTTTGGGACTTAAAAGCTATTTCATTAGAAGATGGTTTTTTTGAAACTTCAATTCGGACAGGCACATTCGTTGCAGGGATATGTGACTTGGTTATCCTTTTTAAATCAGTAATTGCATCTGGTATTTGATTTGCCAATTTTTATAAGTGAATGATCTTCTGGACCTTATTTTCACATATTAGGATACATGGATCAAAATGAGATAATGATGAAAATTTTCACGCAATTTTTCTTTTTAGTTCACATTTTTCTCCCCCTAATTGCAGAAATTTTATTTCATTAAATCGACAATCTGCAAATTGAGTAGTAAATAAATCTCCCGTCATTGGTTCAAGGTAGCGAATTATAGAGGGTGACTCAAACCCAACATATATTCCTAACCTTCTTTGGGGGCCCATCTTAGTACGCTGAGGTGGTGCAACTGACACATATACAACACATATTCGTAGATGGGAAATATTTAGCTCATGACCTAAAACCAATTGTAACGGGGAGTACTTATTATAATGAGTTGGTCTAAGATAAACAAGCGATGCTGCATGTAAGATAACATGACCCCAAACAGTAGTGGACAATTTCGTTTACATAAGCAGTAGTCTTGTTATCAATTGTAGGCGCTTAATAAATGACTCAGCAAGGCCATTTTGAGTATAAACATAAGCTACTGGATGTTCAACTAGTATCCTAACTGACATATAATAATCATCAAAAGCTTGGGATGTAAATTCTCCAGCATTATCGAGGCGAATAGCCTTAATGGGATAATTTAGGAATTGCGCCCTTAATCGTATTATTTGTGCCAATAATTTTGCAACCGCTAGGTTGCGAGACGACAAGAGGCACACATGCGACCATCTTGAAGATATGTCTATTAGGACCATAAAATATCTAAATGTCCCACTAGGTGGGTGAATAGGCCCACATATATCTCCATGTATACGTTCTAGAAACATAGGGGATTCGACACTAACTTTCAGTGGCGATGGTCTAGTTATCAGTTTGCCTTGATAACAAGCAACATATGAAAATTCATCAGTTGTAAGAATCTTCAGGTTCTTTAACAGATGCCATTTTGAATTTTCAATAATTCATCTCATCATTATTGAGCCAGGATGGCCTATTCGATCATGCCATAGCACAAACGTATTTATATCAGTAAACTTCGGGTTTACGATAGAGTGTGCTTCAGCTGTACTAATTGTGGCATAGTATAAGCCATAAGACAAAGTTGGTAATTTCTCCAACACTTGTTTTTTATCTGAGACATTCTTGGTAATGCCAAGATATTCGACATTCATTTCACTTATTGTCTCAATATAATATCTATTTCGATAGATATCTTTGAAACTCAATAAATTTCTTGGGAATTTAGAGGAGAACAATGCATCTTCTATAACTAATTTTGTCCCTAAAGGCAAAAATATAGTAGCTCTTCCGGAGCCTTCAATTAATTTTGAATTGCCAGATATAGTTGTGACATTTGCCTTTCTTCTAAGTAAGTGGAAAAAATATTTTTCATCTTTATCCCACTATCAATTACACAAATATCGTCACGATCGATTATATATTCCATATTCTTAAAAATAAAAATATAAATAAAGTAAATATTACAACATTACTAGCATATAATGTATTTACACAAACTTTAATTATTTACACGACTAGTGAGATATTAATAACAGAAACGTAAACTAATACAATTGAAACAGAAAAGTAACATAATCAAACTATTTCATAATTATCACCGACAAGGTGATTTACATGTTCTTCAGGAACTACAAAGAAATCTGAAACTTTCAACTCTATGGGCTCGACATTATCTTCAAAGAGGAAGTTTTCTTCAACATCGTTTTTCTGCCTTTTTAAGGGACGCCTGATAGAGTTTTACTAGATGCTTTGGCTACGACAGGTACGCGACCAATGCCCCTTTCCTCCACATCGATAGCATTTACTTTCAGAGTTCGTCCTTGGCGCTGCTTCAAGAGTTTCCCCTTTCTTTTTGCACTGATGGTGCTGAGGGTTATTGTTTATTGCAAGACGATCACCCTGATTAAAATACCTACCATGACCATGACCTCGACGAAGATCACGACTAGGGTCAGGACTTCTTTCATGCCTAATTGGGTGAAAATTTATGGCATTAGCTTCTGAGAATGGAGCAGTACCAGCAGGTCGACTTTCATGATTTCTCATTAAAAGATCATTATGTTGTTCAGAAACAAGAAGAAGAGAAATCAATTCAGAATATTTTTTAAATTTCATTTCTTGGTACTGCTGCTACAGGAGCATACTCGAGGCAGGAATAGTAGAGAATGTTTTCTCTAACATGTCGTGATCTGTGATATCTTCCCCGCATAAATTAAACTTCGATTTAATTCTAAACATCGCAGAATTATACTCAGCTATATTCTTAAAATCTTGTAACCTCAGATGGGTCCATTCATAACGAGCTTGTGGAAGAATGACCATCTTCAGGTGGTCGGATCTTTTTTTAAAATTGTTCCACACTATAAGGGGATTTTTAATCGTGAGGTATTCCATTTTTAAACCTTCGTCGAAATGATGACGAAGAAATATCATGGCCTTGGCCTTATCTTGATTTGATGCCTTATTGTCATTTTTTATGGTGTCTGCTAAACCCATTGCATTTAAATATATTTCGGCATCTAGTGCCCAGGACATATAAGTTTTGCCCGATATATGTAGGGTACTAAATTCGCTTTGGGAAATATTAGACATTATTTAAGAAAATAAACACTAACCTTTAAATATTGTCCAAGTTTTTGCAGAGGATCGTGCTGATAACGTGATATAAAATTGTATAAAGAAAATAATAAAATAACAAAGAGAAGTAGTATCTCATCCACCATAGAATCTTTCTTTACAAAGGCTATTTATAGTCAAGAGACAAAATTGGATAATTTTTATCCAATTTAAGAGGTTAAGGATGACTAGAGATTTGCTTCTTATTTAAGAAGACACATGGCATCCAAAAATGACACATGGATGTGCATGTGTCTTTACAAATTCTTACTAGATATAAATGTGAGTGAAGCACACAGGTGATGGTTGTCATGTGTGCTTCCTCACAGGGACATTTTAGTCTTTGCATGCTCTAGCCAAGGCATATTATAGTCTTTTAATTTGGTTATTCTTTGTGGTATTTCCACAGCAATACACGTACCTACCTTGTTTTATATATAAGCTTACATTGTTTCTTTACATCTTCTGGGCTCTTCTTCTCCGTTTCCAACAACTTGTTTCTTTTGCAACTTCTGGGCTCTATTACTATTATATATAAGTGCCGTCAGCAGGAACCTCTCGGTTGTCCTCCTTGCTTCCACCTGCTTCGCCTGCTTCAATCCGTGATTTTACTATATCATCATTAATTAGTTATTATAAATTATTTAAATATTAAAAAAATAATATTATTTAATAAAAAAATTAAATAATTATTATATTAAAAAATTAATATTATTTAATAAAAAAAGTAAATAACCATTTATGGCATTTCTGTTTCAGCTGCTTCAACCCGTAATTTTACTATAGCACCCTTAATTAATTATTAGAAATCATTCACACATTCAAATATTAATAATATTTAATATAAAAAATAAATAATCATTTATGACATGTGTACTTCAGCTGCTTCAACTTGTGATTTTGTTATATCACCCCTAATTAATTATTTTAAATCATTAACATATTAAAAGATTATTAATATGTAATAAAATAAATAAATATTTATGACATGTCTGTTTCAGCTGCTTCTACCCAAGATTTTAGTATATCATCCCAAATTAATTTTATAAGTTATTTACTTATTATAAAATTAATAATATTTAATAAGAAAAATAAAAATAGACATTTATACCATGTTTGTTTTAGCTGCTTAAACCACTATTTTACTATATCACCCTAATTAATTAATATAAGTCATTTAAGAATTAAAAATTAATAATATATAATAAGAAAATAAAATAGGCATAAAATGATAAATTAACTCTTGATGTTTTATATTAACTTGACGTTTTATATGAGGCCCACTTAAATTTTTCACAAGTATTTTTTTATAGAAATTTTGTCATATCACTTGTAATTAATTATTATGAGTCATTTAAGACATGTCTGCTTTGCTACTTCAATCGTAATATTTGGTTAACTCTCGAAATTATATCAGTGTCACTTAAATATAAATAAAAGAAAAAGTATTATAAAATCACAATAATTAAAAACTTAAATTATTTTTAAAAATATAATTGATAATCAACGCCACAAAAGTTTGGACAAGGAGAGAGTATTATAAATTACAATAGCTAACAACTTAAAATATCTAAAAAAAACTATTAAAAATATAATTTATTATCTAAATTTTATTTATGTCATATAAATTGAGACCAAATGAATACGTAAAAAATACTATAATTCACAATAATTAACAACTTAAAAAAATTACAGATATAAAGTATTTGACAGACTCTAAAAATTATACCAGTGTCACTTAAATTGAAATGGAAGAAAATATATTATAAATCACAATAATTAAAAACTTAAATTATTTTAAATATATAAGTAATTGACTATCAATACCATAAAAGTTTGGATGAGGAGAGTAACATATATTAATTGCAAATTACATGAAAAATATTATAAATTATAATAGTTAATAGTTTAAAGTGTCTAAAAAAAATAATTTGTTATATATTTTAAAATACTACGTAAAAATATTGTAAATCACAATAATTAACACTTTAAAAAATTTAAAATATGTACAACTTAAATTATTTAACGACAGATAAAAAATTTAATTGATTCGTTAAATACTATCACACTAACATATATTGGGACAGAGGGAGTAACATATATTATTTGAAAAATAGTAGAAAGTACTATAAATTACAATAATTAAAAAATCAAAATGTGTAGAAACTTTATATAAAAAATTTAGTTGGCTCTCTAAATTTTATCAATGCATATAAATTGAAATGGAAATAATAAAATATATTATCTGAAAATTAGGTAAAAGGATTATAAATTACAATAATTAACAATTTAAAATATTTAAAAACAACACCACAATTTAAAAATTATATTAAAAATTTCATTAACTCTTCAAATTTCATCGGTGTCGCATAAATTGAAATAAAAAAAGTAACACATATTATCTACAAAATTATAAAGTATTATACATCACAATAATTAATAACTTAAAATATTTAAAAATTATTCAAGCTAAGACAAAAAAAATAATCTATGTTGGGTTTGTGCTTGCACGGGTTCTATGCATCTAGTACTATATAGAAGCGCGAGTGGCAGCTACTGGAAGAAGGCAGCTTGGCGGTCAACATGCTTGCTTTCAGCTGCCTGCTTGCTTCGTGATTTTACTATATCATCCTTAATTAATTATTATATGATATTTACGTATTAATAAAATTTAATACGGAGGATTAGTCTCACGGCTGCCGGCTGTGGGGATACCTTGGAAAACCTAAAAAAAAAATTAATTTGATAAAAAATAAAATAGATATTTATGACATGTCCGTTTCAGCAGCTTCAACTTTAATTTTACTATAATGCCCCTAAGTAATTAGTATAAGTCATCTAAGTATTAAAAAATTAATAAAATTTAATAAAAAAGGTAAAATAAACTTAAAGTGATAAATTAACTCTTAATTATGACATTTACATATTTAAAAATTAATATTAAAAAAATTAAAATAGATATTTATGACATGTCTACTTCGAGCTGCTTTAATCGTAATTTTACTAAATCACCTCTAAGTAATTATTATAAGTAATGTAAGTATGAAAAAAATTAATAATATTTCATGAAAAAGGTAAGATAAACATAAAATGATAAATTAACTCTTGATGTTTTAAATTAATTTGACATCTTATATGAGGCCTACTTGAAAATCCTTAATTAATTATT
>JAPEIP010000003.1:44659387-44672715 GCA_026120095.1 Capsicum chinense
AAAGTTGTTGAATAGATGTTATACCTGGTGCAACAGATATTATATCTGATACACTAGATGGGACATCTGTTGTGATAGATTATCCGTTCTGTGCCTACTGGTGCAATAGATGGACAATCTGTTGTGATATATCTTGCATTAGATTACCCATCTATTTCTTTGGTTCTCTGAACCCGACTTCTAATAGATTAACCATCTACTACAATTTATGCAACAAATGTGTAATCTGATGTAACATATTGTTAATCTGTTGCGACATACAGATCATCTGTTACATAATATGTAACCCAACAGCTTACCCATCTTGTGTAACTAGTGCAACAGATTGGTAATCTATTGCGACAGGTGATTGATATTTTGCATCAGATTATCTATGTGTTACTCTGGTTCTCTGAACCTGATTCAAATGGATTTTAACCATATACTACAAACTATGCAACAGATGGGTAATCTGATGCAACATATTGTTAATCTGCTGCAGAAGTTGACTTAAAATGTAATCCAACTGTGAAAATTATTATATTATATGATTTAAATGTATCTATCTTTTTTTATAGGTTGTGCAACCATGGATCGTGCCTACTGAGGAGGAGTCAGTGATAACTTTTTATATTACTCTAGGTCCTGTGATACTATAGCAGACCAAACGGTAGAGTTAATAAAGAAGGAATTAGCTAGAACAACAACCATAAGAAGAGCTGTTAGGAAAGGTCAGCCTAATATTGAGGCTCTTCATGACCAACCTACTAAGGTAGATTCGGGTGCTTCTTCTGGTGGAGTTTTTGGTGTTGGTGGCAGGCATGCTGATGCTGCTACCACTCGTGATGATGAGCATGTTGATGCTTAAGAAAAAATAAATATGTTTGAAAATACCCCTTTCACAGGTCCCCCTCAGCCTTCACAGGTCCCTCTCACCTTTACATCGGTCCCTTCACCCCTCTTTACCCCCGTGTTCTCATTGCGAATGCAAAGAGTGCAAGGACATCTAGGATAAACTTTTTGAAAAAGTAGAGGTTATCTCTAAAGTTGTTGAGGAATTCAAATCCAAGAGGTATGTCATACCATCCAAGAAGGCGAGGGAGCCACACACTCCTACAATGTTGGTTAGGAGAGAAAAAAGAGCAATTAAAGATGTACTCTTCGGTTGGAAAAAAAAAATTATAATTCCTCCCTCTCCAAAAGCTGTTGAAGTTCAGGTGCCAATCAAGAAGGTGGACATATACGTGGAACTTGGCACCAAATAGAAGAGGGATCTGCGATAGGCCAAAAATGCTAAGCCAGGTACACCAGATTATCCCAGGCCTCCCTTTCCCCCCCAAGACTTCCAAACTATAACTGATATGGGTATGCCGTACGAGAACAAGGAAAGTGTACTTTTCCTAACCTAGCTTTCTAATCTACCCCATGAATAAGAAGCTACGCAACAGATGTGAAATCTATTACAATAGCTGGGTATACTGGTGCAACTGGTAGTTGTTCTGTTGCAACTTATTATCCATCTGTTGCATAAGTTGCGTTAGATTATTGATTCAAAGAACCCTATGTAATAGATGGACCATCCATTGCATTTTTACAATTACTAACCTATTTAAAAATTGACTTCTTATATCACAACATGTTGACAAAATTCTCTGCCTAATGAGGAAAAGGCAATTAACGTACTGGGAAGCTTATGATGCTGCAGATATGATAATGGACCTCGACTTCTGTAAGAAGCTAAAGGATAGGTATGATCAACTCAATGGGAAGGCTTCAGTCTGTGGCGTGGAACTTGATTTCATAGTTTCTATGTTGGACTTGGATGAAAAAGAAATGGTAAAATATGTTAGAGGGGAGAGGCCAAATCCATATGGCAAGAGCTAGACCGAGGCAAAAAAGATTCTTGTAGTCATTAGCGTGAACGACATACATTATTGGGCTGTTGAGTTACTACTCGAGGAGGGAAAGATCACTTTTTATGACTGCAATAAACCTCTCATCGATAATTTCAATCTTTTTCTCCTTGTGGAGCCACTGATGGAGCTGTTGCCCATCTTGTTGAGGGAGAGTAAACTAATGAATCATTTACCAAAGGTAGTATTGATGAAGAAATATTGGGATTTTGAAGGTCGAAACAAGGGAATGATCCTTCCAAAAAATAATACCGGTTATAGAACGTCTTGCACACAATGAATGTTTGCTGACCAGCACAGAAATGGCCGAGCCAACGACTTTTCTGTGCGAAAACGCTGTGGTAAACCTGTAAGAGGTCTGGGCTTATGGGGTATTAATTGGACGTTTGGAGCCTGTGTATATAAAAGAGCCTGTGAAATAACAATTTTTAATTTCAAGTCACCCTTCACTTTATTATATGTACATGTAGTGACAATAATTTTTTTTGATGAAAGTTGAGTTTTTTATAATGCAATAGATTGTCAATCTGTTGTAAAATAGATTGAATCTGTTCTGGCAGATAGTTTATCTGTTGCAATAGGTTGGTCATCTGTTGCATTATGCCGATGTTATTTCTATGTAATCTAAGTCTAATCTATTGCAATAGTGGGAGGACCTGTTTGATAATTTCCAACAGATGACCTAAATTTTACAACATATTCCTAAATCTCTTTGATATTTTCCAAAAATTACTCTTGAATA
Source organism: Capsicum chinense (assembly GCA_026120095.1). Classification (NCBI taxonomy): domain Eukaryota; kingdom Viridiplantae; phylum Streptophyta; class Magnoliopsida; order Solanales; family Solanaceae; genus Capsicum; species Capsicum chinense. The sequence goes on from JAPEIP010000003.1 coordinate 44,662,022, forward strand.
TCCATGCGCTCGACAACACCAAACCAGTAGAAAATACACACACCACCATGAAAATTTCAGCAATTAGGCATGAATATCCATGTGCCCAACAACACCAAACCAGTAGCAATTACGGTAACAATGTAGTATCTTCTTGATTGATTTTGTTTCTCTTCAGAAGCCTTGACTTTGTTCAGCAAATTCCAGATTATACGATTTACTTGTGAAGGGTGTCGTTCTTCATACCAATCAAAGTAATCGCATCCACCCAATTTCTGTAAAAACAAGAACACAATTACAAAATAATTATAAATTAATAATTAATCAACTAATTAAATAAAAAATATTACCTTTGAAATATTACAAGTAAAAAACCTATGACCTAGATTTTGTTGAGTCCAAGAAGTCTTTAACAGAGCTTCATGACCGCACTTACAATATTGAAAATCTTTATCATAAAAAATAGTGGAAGATGCATTCGACATTATCAAGTTAAGTTGAAAAAATGAAAAAAAGATGAAGAAAAGAAAGACCAAATGCAAATAATTTGAAGAATTTGGATAGATAAAAAAAGATGACGATGAAGAAGGAGATTTGGAAATTTAGGGTTAAATTTTAGGAGGAAGATGAATATATAAGACAATGGGAAGGAAAATGATCCGTTGGGGGCCAAATAATGGCAAGTCAGCAAAAAGTGCCAAACTGAAATATTTGATGCCTATTTTATTTTACGTGTTTAAAATGAACACTGTCTACTTGATGCCTATCTGTTGCAATAGGTTGATCATCTATTGCATTATCTCGATATTTCTAAGTCCATCTGTTGCAACAGTGGGAAGACCTATTTGATAAATTCCAATAGATTACCTACCTGTTGCAACATATATCTAAATCTATTTGATTTTGTCTAATAGATGTGTCGTCTGTTATAACAGATACATTATTTGTTGCAATATTTAAATCTAGTATTCCTTTTCAATTAATAAGTTCAAATCTAAAGAAAAAATAAAATTCATAGACAAAATAAAATAAGTCAAAGCCTTCATAAATTAGCTGAAATAAGTCAACGAATAAATGAAATGTAAAAAAATTATTATGGATATAGATCTTAAAAAATACATCAACAATTTAAGTATGATGCCAATGATTACTTTAACAGGCTCAAGCTATAAAGATCTACTAAATATGGATAAGTTGTTCTTCATTCGGTGCTATAGAATTCGGCTTTGCTTGTCGTGGATGTTTATTATCACTTTCATATGGTTTCTGTGCTTTCTATTATCCGTATTTCCATAAAAAGAGTAGCATATTGTCAATGTTGTTCAGAAGTAGCTTCTATATCTACCTGGAAAGCCAGAATTGGTCAATGCCAATCACGGAGATATAACAAAATGGAAAAGGATAACTCATCTGTTCTAGCAAATCAATCAGGTCTTTCTCCTATTTTAAATTATCCCAAATAGATTATATTTTTATTGCAACAATGAATTAGCTTTTGGGATAAATTTCTACATGAGAAAGACCTGTATGATAATTTCCAACGGATGAACTATCCGTTCCAACATATGAATTATCTATTGCTGCAGATTAGTTCTTTGTTGGTATAAATAAAAATGGTACGAAGAGCATTTTATTTGCTAAAATAGACAAAATATGTCGCAACAGATACTTTATTTGGTGCAACAAGTTAGTCAATTGTTGCAACAGATGTATATATCTGTTTGATAATTTTCAGTAGATGTGTCATCTGTTGAAACAAATATGTGTCTATTTGTTTTGTTAGTTGGAAGACATATATATTCACCTTCTTCATCTCGTGCTGCTCTCTTTTGGACATTGTACATTGCTCAGTGCAACACACAGACATATGAGTTGTAATTTTGCTTTTGGATGCTTGATAATGCCTTGGAAATCATTTTTCTTCTACTCTTAGCCCTAATTTCTAATGGAGCGGATGAAAATAAAATCCTCTTTGATGGAATGAGACCCCTCTTAGATGTCAATTCCTTTACAGAAGCAGATAATGCATTAATAACATTAATCACTACATCATGTTTTGCCCTGCAGTCTTGATATTTGCATGCAGAACATTCACTGGGAGAGGCAAAATCTGTATAACCAGTATGATCATACTCATAATGGTTTGCTTTAAATACTGTAAGTGGAGCATCATTAGCACCAACAGCAATACCAATACCTTCACCAACAGCTCTATCACCACTAAGACCATCAACAACAACAAGCCCACTCTCTAAAATTATTTTTCTTATAATGGCTATTGCTCCTAACAATTCCATTTTTATTCTGTTGATGACCTTAGGGTCCGATAAAGTTTTCATAGGCCGTAAAGTAAGAAAAAATGGCATCTTCAACTCTCGATTGGTTAGAACTAGCGACGGATGCACAGTCTAACAAAAATCATTACATATATTAGATAATGATTAAATCATTCAAAAAAATTATTAATTAAAAAAAAAATTAATTATAATTATACTTACTACATCATTCGAGGGGTTGAAGAGATTAAGAAATTTTACATTTTTATCAGTTTTGTCCGACAACCATCTCAAGATTCTTGGACAGAAAACTTCTTCCTGGTAGTTCACTTGTTGTCTCAAATAAGAAATGACTTCAAACACCCAAGCCTATAAAATAACGCCAATAAATTAAAACCATTATTGAGTAAAAAAAATAAATGATATCATGATAAAAGAAAGAACCATTTACCATGAAAGCCCATGGGAAGCCATATAAGTTGATTGTCTTTGGCGCTAACGGAGTCAACAAATATTGACAGTCATTTTGAAGCTTTCATAACCCCAAGGATAGTTATTAAATGCCTCAAGATCCTCGAAGAGCTTTATTAAACCGAGGCTTATATTTTTGTTAACGTCTCTCGCCCAAAGAATATTATGTACAAACCAAACCAAGTACAATGACTACTTGTGCTTCTTTGAAAGTCCTTTACCTTTCAACGCTTCTATCAAATTTTTGTTTTTGAAGCTTGGACCAACAATAGACACTAGGTCATCACGATCACACGACTTGCCTTTGCCTTTTTTGGATGTGCGGGGTTCTTTTTTGGGTTAGAAAAGGTATAACTTGAGAAGGAGGATAACATTTTAGTCCGATAATTATGGCAAACTCCTTCCAACCAAAACAAACAGCATGCTATAGTAATTTATCCACACCTCATCCATCTTATCTTTGTTTTCATACATAAACCTGTTCTTGAGAAGTTCATATACCATTTTTATTTGGAAACGAGCATTGTTGTCCTCCGACAAATCAAGATATTTCTCAAACAAGCTGTCCCTGAAATAAGCATTCAATTTTTGTACTCGAAGTATTTTTTTTAAAGGCGTTGAAAGATTTTCCCATGGCTGACTTAAACACAAAATCACCAGTTAAATCTGTGGCACATCGCACTGTATTCTCACAGAATAACGATCAATGCTGAAGGCTTTGACCAACTCTTTAGTGGAAGGGCTATTAGCATTTGCATCATCTCTTTTGAAACATTCCTCCTCCCTGTGTTCATCATATTTTGATCCTGATTGAGATAATGCTTGTAAAGCAAGCTCATAGAGTGGTGGATATAGACTACCTGCTTCACTTTTTCCTTTACTTGGACTTGATTCGATTTCTGTTCTTTTGAGAACCATATTATCTAAAATTAACAAAAATATAAAAAAATATATTATAGTTGATTAATGCATCATTAAGAAAGGATAACAGTAAATCAAATAAGCAAAATAGTAAAGTAACAGTTGCAACAGATCACCGATCTGTTGCACCAGGTAAGTATATCTGTTACAGCATATAACCAACCTGTTATAATGGATGAGTAATCTGTTGCAATAATACAAAACATATCACTCATATTTTAAGATAGATGATCACACATTGTTGCGGCTTATGAGTAATCCGTTGGAATAATTAAATAACCTGTTGCAACGGATGAGTAATTTGTTGCGGCAATATAAAACAAATCACTCATCTGTTGAGAAAAATAAATAGTCTGTGTAGCAGATCACACATCTATTGCAATATATAAGTGATCTGTTGGAATAATTAAATAACCTGTAGCAACGGCTGAGTAATCTGTTGCGACAATACAAAATATATCACTCATCTAGTGATAAAGATGAATGGTCTGTGCAACAAATCACATATCTGCTGTGATATCATCTGTTGCAACATATGAGTGATCTGTTGGAATAGTTAAATAACCTATAGCAACGACTAAGTAATCTGTTATGATAATACAAAATATATCACTTATCTGTTGAGAAAGATGAATGGTCTATGTAGCAGATCACATATCTGTTGCAATATATGAGTGATCTGTCAGAATAGTTAACTAACCTGCAGCAACGACTGAGTAATCTGTTGTGATAATACAAAACCTATTACTTATCTATTGAGAAAGATGAATGGTCTGTGCAACAGGCCACGCATCTGTTGTAACACATGAGTGATCAGTTGGAATAGTTATCGAAGGTCAATATTGAATAGATTTCTTCCAACATAGGGTCATCTATTGAGGCAGATGAATGATCTATTGGATAAATCAAGTCTTGGACATTTTTTGTTGAAAGAGTTGATAGGATTTTATCCAACAGGAGGTTCATCTGTTGCATTGGATCATTAATCTGATGGTTCTTTCGTTGTATCAGATGGTTAATTAGTTAAATCAAATTTTTTATCCAATGGTTAATCTGTTGCATCAGATAATTAATCTATTGTATTAGAATTATAATCTGATTATTCCTCTGGTGCATCGGATGGTTAATCTATTGCATCATACGATAAATTTAATGCATCAGATGGTTAATATGTTGCACCAAATGGATAATCTGTTGGAGAAAATAAAAAATAGTAGCACAATTTTATTCAACAAAAAATAGCAATATCACCATTTTTGCCAAGAATAAGAACAAAATTTTTTTATCTAAATTATTATTTTGTTTTAATAAACACAAATAATAAAAAATCAAACTTCAAAAAAAATGCAACAAACAACAAAAAAACATAATTCACTTTGAAAAGAGAAAAGAAGAAATACCAGAAATTAGGGTTTTATTCAGACCGCATTTCAAATTAATGCAACAAATATTGAAATTGTTAGCCAATAATATAAGAGAAGTTGGTTCAATTTCCTTGTTTTCTTCAAAACTAAAAAGGCCATAAATTTTTACCTGTGAAAGAAGAAAAGGAACGATGAAGAATTCGAAGCTGTTTTAGCCGGAGAGCAAGTCTATCACGTTGTTTGAAGGTTGAAGTTGAAAAGGAACTCAAAGCCTAACTATTTATAGTCGGATGTTGAAGTCGCCGAGGATTGAAATGAGAAATTTGCAGAACAGTTGGTTGGGAAAGAATTGGAAAAAGCTGTCGAGAGAGGGATGAGAGACAGGTTGATTTGAAGTAAAGAGGGGAACTCGAAGCCCAACTATTTGTCGCCAGAGGTAGAAGTCGCCGGGGGTTAAAGGAAAAATTTTTACAGAACTGTCGGTTGGGAGAGAGTTGAGAGAAACTGTTGAGAAAGAGGAGAGAGTGGTTGATTTGGATTGAAGAGGGGTGTGGGTTGGGTTAATTTGTATTTTTGAAAAGATTAGAAAGTTTTATAAATATTAATCAGGTCCACAATTAACTTAATCAAGTTTTCTAATGATGTTTGATACTTTAAGTTGGTCAATGTCATCAATCCTTCATTCAAGACTTAAAAGACACCTTTTCTTCAATTTTCTCTGTTTTCTAAGTAACCCTAAAACCTAATCTACCATTATTAATCCCAAATTCCCATTTAATCAATTAATTACCAAGCCCAACAATTAAAACCCCATCAGCAGCCCAAAAATGCCATAATTAAAAAGTGGTCTGAAAAAGGAAAAAAAATTTGGAGCAAAAACTAACATATTTTGTTTTGAGTATAAAAGTTTCTTATTCCCGAGAAAGGCTAGCCACTGCTCGGAGCTTTCGGAGTTGCAGAAAAATCCTCCAGTGGTGATAGAGTCCAGTGTTAGCTCATTGCCCCGTTTTGCTGCTCTAAAAGAGGTAAACTCCTTTTTTCGCTTCTATTGTTGTTATCGTTTTTTCCTTCATCTTCTTCATCCCCTTTCCGATGTAATTGTAGTGCTGTTTTCTGAGAGTAGCTGTAGATGGCTATGAAAGCCATAGGAGTAGTTTGATATGTGTTGCTTTCTTGGAAACAATGATTGTGTTATAATTTTTGATTCAATTTTTAAAGGCATAATACATAAATATGACCCTAAACTTTACACCAAATTATAACTTTGACCTTAAACTTTCGTAGTGCACAAATATGACCTTTAACTATTCAAAACTGCACAAATATGACCTCCGATCCTACGTGGCAAAATGCGTGTTCAACACGCAAAACTAGGCGCGTCCAGCTTAAAATGTAAGGGTGTAATACATAAATATGACCCTAAACTTTGACAGTGCACAAATATAACCTTTAACTATTCAAAACTACATAAATATGACCTTTAAATGAGTTTTCACTATTATTTTTTCATTATTTTTGGTTCAAGGATTAAAATGGCATCTAATTTCTTTTGTCATTACGGAAAAATAGCAATATTGAAGATTTACTAATTAGGTAGGTCAGCCTCATATGAAAAAATCATACGGGTACGTATATATATATTATGAAGCAGAGGGAAAATTTAAGTTATATAATATATCTAAATATAATTTATTTAAATATTAAATTAAAGATGAAATATACTAATAATAAAAAAATTATAGTTTTAATAAAACGCTATTAAATTAACGTTATTAAGGATAGTAGTAGTAGTATATTAAATTATTGTCATCAAATTAATGTTATTAAAATGTTATCAAATTAACGTTATTAAAACATTATTAAATTAACGCAGGGGCGAACCTAAGTGGTTTTCATGGGGTTCACCCGAACCCCCTCGGTAAAAAAATTACGTTGCATATATAAGGTAGAAAATACATATTTATGTACGTATATTAATGTTGAACCACATGAAACAAGATACTTAGATAGCCAGTGGTGTTATTTTCTCTTCTTAGGCGCTTCCTTCAACCTACTTCGCGAGTTCGATCCCTGCTAGTGGCTATTGTTTTTTAATTTAACACAAACTAGGTGCTATTGGTATAGAAATAAATAATAATAATAATAATAATTGTAGTAGTAGCAGTAGTAGTAGTAGTAATAATAATAATAATAATAATAATAATAATAATAATAATAATAATAATAATAATAAGAATAATAATAATAATAATAATAATAATAATAAAAACAACCCCGTTTTAACATAAAAAGTAAAACTTTGACAGTGCACAAATATGACCTTTAACTATTCAAAACTGTACAAATATGACCTCCCTCCAAGTCATCCCTTTTAATGATGTGGCATCATATGATTGGATTACCTTTCCACGTAGGCACGAGTGAGACTCACGCATGGGGTTGCAAAATTGGAGATCATATTTGTTCAGATTTTGAATAGTTAAAGGTCCTATTTGTGCACTATCAAAGTATAAGGTCAAAGTTATAATTTGGTGTCAATTTTAGGGTCATCTTTATGTATTATGCCATTTTTAAATAAGTTTGTTGTTGCGTGTTAATGGTGTCAAGCGACTGTAATTGTTTAATTATAAATTGATTTAGCGATTGTCAGTCGGTATATATGTCATCGAAATCGTGCACTATTCTTATCTAATTCACTGTTGAGATTAAATGATTTATGTGGAGAAAGTTTTCAGTTTTTGACTAAAGATGGTTTTTTTGATTCATCACTTCTCGTTACGGCCTCAAGTTCGAGGTCTAATCTCTTAATTTATGGTTGGTATCGCTCTTGAAATCACTATAGCGTTAATTTTTTTCTAAATTTCTGGCTTGCAATTACTTGAACATTGTAGTTGATTCGCCATGCTTTAGTTGCGTCTTCCCATGTGGTCTCGATACGTGGTTATAAGTAAGGTCGTGTCTTGGTTTGCTTTCATTGTGTCTTCTTTGGTTTTTGTTTCCTATGGTAAGGTTATCAATGACGGTCTAATCGACCTCATTAGGCTACCTTCTAACTCTCTTGACCTTTAAATCTAAGGGCGATAGTGGGTGTATTCCCGCCTGTCTTATGCACCCTCAAAGGTCTTCTCTTTTTCCCTTGAAAATTCATTACGAGTTGATCAAAGAGAAGACGAAGGCAAGTTTCAGCATGTTCCCCTTTAGGCTATAAGCTGCAATAAGTTGCACCCCTCTCTATGTGTGTTAACTATGAATAATGTTATCGTTATCGACAAGATTGCTTGTGTAATTGGAAAGTATCCTGACTTTCTTTGCCTCCCTTCCCTCCCTTGTGACAGTTGTGGGTATTATAGATGCAATGCCTTGTTTATTGTACATTTATTCCCTCATTACTAGTTAAATTTTGTACTCTCTTAGCATAAACTTTGTTTTTGTTTTGTGATGCATTTATGCCCAAACATCATCTTCCATGATTCCCCGAGGACCATCTCGATAACTTAGAACTCATTTCTAGAGTCCATCTAGAAGGGAATGAAAAGGAGGATGGCATGCCCTATAACTTTATTTTTTTTAGTTTGATGTTTCCGGGTCAAAGCTTGGAGTTTAGCTTCTGTTCCTTCTCTTAAGTTTGTTCCCAGTATGTATCGTTATTAGAAAGATATACGTAATAGTCTCCTGTTGAATTGTGGAATATTGAACATATCTATTTTCGGGTTATACCTTGATTTTTGGTCGCCATCGTATTTATAGGAAGTATGACATTTAATCAATATACTTTAAGATATCACATTTTGATGTTAATGTAAAAATAATTGAGTGCCAAAGGACTTGTTAAATTAATGGTTGAAATAATGGTGGACACTTCGAAAATGTGCGCTATCTTAACTGTTTCTATGGTCCCTGTTTAAAGTAGTGATCTGTTTTTTTATCATAGGAGAAATTCCGTGAATGTTGCAGGAGTTTGATTAGATTGACGAATATATCCGATTTGTAAATATTTTCTTATTTGTTTAAGAGTCATCTATAAATGTTTATTTTTTCTTTTTTTTGTGAATTTCCTTTGTTCGCAAGTATATACTGTTTGTTGATTCTTATTAAAAGTCTATGTGATTATCAGGAAGTTTAGATATTTCTGAAAAAATATGCATAGTCACCTTAGGTTGAATCAATTAAAACGTCAAGTCTAGATGATGTCTCTTTGAGGGTTCTAGTTTTCTTTTACTGCCTTGTGTTTGGTATTTCGTTTCTTGCCATGAATATTTGAGTACTTTCCTGTTTCTTTATAAATGTTTATTTCAAGGTTAACTAGGAGCATTGGGAGTGCGTTCATGATCTCGATTTTTGAATTATCTTGTTGAGGCTTGTCCTTATACGTTAAAGTATAGTACTCGATTAATCATAGATATAAAATGACATTAGAAATCCCATGGATTACCCTTCCCAACCGTGTGGCCACTATACTACTTTTTCTTCAATTTTTATGCATGAGCTTGTTTTTGTGTTTGGATTATTTTAATCCTTTCTTTTAGAACATATATTAATTCATATATCTCTTTTATTGCATGAACCCACTTGGGAGTCCAATCAGACTCTTTTCCCTTGCATTACGCAACGGGTCATTGATGTCCACCCTTCAGCAGACTTCAAAAACCAATTGCATAGCGCACGGATATAAGGAGTCGAAAGAAGAAGAATGGGTTAAAGCCTCGTCTTTGAAGTGGCCAAAGAGACTCGAAAGTTTCATTTTTTTATTTTAATTCATTCATTGTGGTCTTTTTATTATTATCTACTTATTTCTTCATTGTATTATTCATTCATTTGGGTCTCGAAGCCAAAGTTGTAAATTTAATACAGGTGAAGTGAATTTTGGGCCAAAAAGGCTCAAAAATATTGAATTAGGATAGGTGAAAATGGGTCGAAAGATCAATTAGATTATGAAAGGTTTCATTGATGTGGGCCTAATGGCCTAAGTCTTTTATTTTCTCCCCTTCCCCCTTTTATGTGTTTATTTGCCTTTCATTTGTTTAGACTTAGTTAAAAACCTCTACTAAGTCATCAAAAGTTACTTTTACACAAATCTTTTCCTAAAATCAATCACTTTTCAACAATCAAGTTTTTTGAAGTTAATCAAATGATATTTTCAAGCAGTCCGGATAACCGCAAGTTAGCGGACGTTTTAGTTGCCTAAAATCTTCCTAAAACGTTAATAGGAATCACTTATTCAGAATCTTTAAATTTGAACGATTTTTCTATTTTGGATCGTTTAAAGTATTTTATAAAGGTTTCTTAATTCCTTTTTAAAATTAAGTGGCGACTCTTTAAAAGTCAAAATTTTTGCAAAACAGAAATGACAACTCTGTTGGGGATATTTAACTAGGTTCTAACCAAATGTCTGATTTTATCTTTTGATTAACTGTTTACGTTTTTATATGTTTTGATTTTGCGGTATTTAATTATTGTATCTTGTAGAATAATCCTGCATTAATTTATTAAATTGTTTGGGATTTTGTGGATGTCCTGACCCCTATTGTTCAATTTCAAATAAAGTGTTGAAAATATGATGATTTATTAGCACGTGAGTCATCTGATTATTGTTCGTATTTTCAAACCCACTCTAGACATCTAGGATAGAGTGAAACCAAAATCCTATTTTAAGCATGAGCCTAGGATGACCTAATAATCGAGG